>CABFWO010000836.1:125178-135762 GCA_902155825.1 Timema genevievae | reverse complement strand
AGGGGTTTGTCACATGGTTTAAGTTGTTGATCTTACAATAGTGTGGATTGCTTGTGGCAGGAAGGTAAAGGTTCAAATCTCACCCGGGTGACCTGGATGGGGTTTTCTATCCACTATAATTTTGGTAGTCTACATTTCGTCTAAATAATTATTTTACTCATCCAAAACCCCTAAATTATGTCGTTAATAACCATAACATTTAATCTATGTAAGAAATTGTACAGGAAATACAGGTGTATATATAGGTAAGTTACATAAAAGTTATATACATACATGTATATGCATGTATAAATTACATACGTATGTATCTATATATACATACATATGTACATATATGTATACAGATACATGTATATAGATATATACATATGTATATTTAGATACATACATATATATGCGATAACAATCCGTAGCACAACTTCCTTCGGAGAGGAAGTAAATCCATCAGTCCAATGTTGATTGTGGTATGTAAAATAGCCCACGAAGTTATGTGAAAATACCTTTACCGACAAAATTGGTAGGCTCTTTAGCTCTCGCTCATAGAAATTCTCGCGTGTTGTTATAAATTAGTCAGTTCATAAGGTGCACGTTAAATACCTCAAATATTTTTTTTAAATTTAGTTGGGCTAGTGCCAATATAAGACTTATTTATTTTTTTGAAATATGGCCTTATCGTTCATTTTATCATTATTAATTTGGCCCTTATGATAAAATGAGTTAAACACGTCATATACAGGGACATGTCTTCCATTTTGATATAAACCAAATTCTATAATAACAAACCACTTCTTAAGAACCTCGGGAGTTCTATAAGTGTGAAACTCACAGCATTCCTTAAGATGGGGTGCTAGTGAGCGCGAATTTAGTGCACTAATTTTGCAGTTTTTATAGCATAAACATTTATTTGGCCAAAATAAATCAAATATTTCTTCTATAGAAACATATAGTTTAGTTTTCTGCACATGCTAAACTCAACAGTCCTTGAATATCTGTCAGATGTGTCCTGGAATTTAATGACAACTTTTTCTATGCATTTAAAAAGTTTGTCACCAAATGCCGCTATGCTCATGACAGACATTCAACAACTCTTGAGATTAGCATGTTCATAAAGCTAAACTCTATGTTTCTATAGAAGAAAAATTTAATTTATTTTGGCCTAAAAATGTTTATGCTATAAAAACTGCAAAATTAGTGCACTAAATTCGTGCTCACTAGTACCCAACCTTAAGGGTAGAGTTTAGAGGACGCGAGAAAAGAGTAGTATTTTTGCAGTTTTTTATAGCAAAATATTTTATTTGTTAAAAATAAATCAAATACTGCTTCAGTAGAAACATAGAATATAATTTTCTTCACGTGGTGATGTCAACATTTGTTGAATATCTGTCTTGAAATTACTAGCAATCAATTTTTCTCTTCCTTTCCAAGGTTAATCACCAAGCTATAATAAATTTGTGATAAATATTCAGCATCTGTTGAGGTCAACATGTGTAGAAAATTAATCTCTAAGTTTTTACTGAAGAAATATTTTATTTATTTTGGTAAAAACAAAAGTTTTTTTAATAAAAACTTCTAAAACACTTATCTTAACTCACGACCCCTACACTCCCACCTTAAGGCTTTCCAATCCTATGATTAAAATAATCCGCCTTAAAAGGACTTCACTCTAAAACGTCAAACCAAATAAAAATTCCCATTGAAACTTTGATGATCCTGATGGCGCTTCTAATGTTCTAATTAATAATTTGAATAATACATCAGTAATTTGAATAGGTTATTAGGGGCCACCCCCTCGTGGGCTTTGACTTCATTTAATTCTTGTTGATGTAAAGTGCAATTTCACACGCGACTACATAATTGACTATTGGATGAATATGTCACAGATGGATACTCGTGGCGTTGTTCATCTACTGTGAGCTTTAATAACGCCGCCATGCTTGATTACCCTTGTGGATAGACCTACCCTTCCCACCCCCTTCTAACTCTACCCCCCCTTTTTACCCTGTTCACCTACCCATTAAATTAAAAAAAACTTTGTGATGTGATTTTATGTCCTAAGAGAATAAATTAACACGAACCTTGTGTTATTTAATATACATTTTGTTTCAATATGTAAAACGTTTATTGCTAATGTCGGTTGTTTCGAATATTTTTTTTATCTTCCAGGGGGGTTGGGGTCATAGGTAAAGGGGGCTGGGGGGTATTGAACAGAACATAATATCCATATCAAAATAGTCAAATATTATTAGAGTTTTTAATTTAGTTGTATTTGTTCACTTTAGCCAAGTGAAAAATCGCTCAAGTCAACTTTCTCTTTCACCCACTTCTGTGGCCGCATCATCTAAGGCGTCGTTCCAACAATAGTCTTGATAGACTGTTAATGACAGGGAGATCGTGGTTCAAATCCCGGTTGGTTGTATTGAGGGTAATTTTCCCAAAATTGTTTTCCATTCTCTCTCTCCACACAAATGCGGGTACACTGCTTCTAAAATCAACCTTAATCATCCCTAATTCATTAGCGTAATGATTACATAAGCGCATAGCCTGAACAGGTAATTAGACGCGGTGCTAAAAAGAAATCAGAGTAATTAGTACATAGGCGTACAACCCGGACTGGTACTAAGAAAATAAAAATATCTAGCGTGTTCAAATCAAAGAGTTTATAGTAAAGTCCACCATAAGTTAAGAATTTTGATGATTTTTGTGTAAATATACAGTATTTTACATTTTTTAAACATTGAAACCACTTCCTTTTTTACATGTAATCAAGAATCCTATCCTAGCAGCGTCCATACTTAATATTAACATAAATTATACAAAGTTTTTTTCCCCAAATTTAACAATCAAATCTTCACTACAGTATCCTATCTCCCCGTCTTCGACAGTCTAGTCTATAGCGATAGTAGCACCTTAGACTATGCAGCCACTGAAGCTGGTTGGCCAAATTATTGAAACATATATGAGAATAAATATACAAATAATAATTTATAAATAAATTAGTACGATATTATAGCAAAAATATTTTTGGCTATAGTAAATATAATATTGCTTTAGTAGGATAATAGAGTTCAATTTTCTTCACATGTTGATATCAACAGTTGTTAAAAATATGTCGAGGGTGTACTGGAATTTAATGAACACTTTTATCTTCATTTAAAAAGACTCTCATCTAATGTCGCTATGCTCATGACAGATATTCAACAACTGTTGATATCACCATGTGTAGATTATTAAACTCTAGGTTTCTATTGAATAAGTATTGGATTAATTTTGGCCAAAAATGTTTTTGCTATAAAAACTGCAAAAATACTGCCCTTAACTCGTGTTCCCTGCATCCCTACCTTAATAAATTTCTGTGTCACGAGGGTAAGAGGTCTCCTGAACCTTTCACATACATCTCCTGTCGATCACCCTGTTAGACCTAGTGAGGTGTACAGTTACCATAACACTCCAGAGGATCAGACCAGTACTTCGTACTCTGTCGCTTGGTATTATTAACATCCCTGTGCATGTAACTGAGACTACTCGCGCGCACACACACCCCCTTAACTACCCCTTAACCCCATCAACCCTTTCTATTGTTACCGTACACTCTGATTTGAAACACATCTGAACAATTTAAATATGGAGGGGATGGGGGAGCGGGGAGAGCGTGAAGTAAATAATTCCATATTTTTCTAGTTTTTATAAATCAAAACATTTTTTGGTCTAAAATAAATAAATATAACAGTGCACCACACAGAATTTGTCGCTCTTTTATTTAAATTACGTTTATAAGACGTAAGATATGTGAATTAGAATAACAGCCTAGACTAGACATTGTTATAGAAACTTAATTAGAAAAAAACCATCACATTTAAGCAAATAGTATACATTAAAAAAAATCACATTTCAGCAAACAGTGTACACCAAAATTAATAGTATACACTGTTACAGAAACACATTAATAATAAATGTTCAGATGTTTTAAACCTACATACATTTTCTAAATGAATTGCACATTCCTCATGTTTTTTTTTTAAATTACCTTACTTAAATGTTTAAGATTATAACAGCCTACAGTTGTCCACAAAAACACACCACCAAATAATAAACAATAAAAACAAAAAGATTTCTGTTTTTATTCACTCACAGTTAACCAATTTTTTTACCAAACCAAGAATTAGAAAAAGTTATTTTTTATCTTGCCATCCACCTGCATAAACGTAAAGTCACCAGGCTGATGTGCTAATAACTTAATGTATCTACTGGAGCAATATTTTATTTATTTTTACCATAAAGGTGTTCTGTTATAGAAACTGTAAAAATACACTGAGCTTAGCTCGTGTACCTTTCCATTCCAGCATTATTTAAGAGCGTTCATCAAATCAGGCCCAACTCGGCTCCCGGCTCGTGCGAGGTATGGGAGTAAAAGGTGAAAATAAAAGACCTACGATTTGCCAGAAATGTGTGCAGTGCATTCGTATTTGAATGGTTACTCGACATTTTCCGCGGTGACGATGGGGGACAAAGCGACAAAGTTTCTTGTTAATAACTACAGTATGTCCCTGTTATGACAGAATGAAGATTTGTGAACAATGCTTATCTATGAAGCCATTCTAAAATAGTCAAAAACGGCCTTTTCAATACAGTTTGTATACAAATATAATTTAATATTTCAACAATGTTCAGTATTAGGAACTTCTATCAACTCTTTATCTCCATTAATGTTTAATCAGAAATGATCCACGTGTAATAGGGTTGGTGTAAATTTACGAGTTATATCACAGAGTTGATTGACATGTGATGCACGCTCTTAATATTATTTACTTATAGCTCTTTTCACTAACGACCCACACCGGTGGGCAAGCGGTATAAATGTCTGGTTCATCTAGTCTGGCTTTGGGGAAGTCATGGTTCGGATCCTTGTTGAGTATATTGAGCGTGTTTTTTTTCATAAATAGTTTTCTGCTTCCCCTTTACTACTACTACTACTACTACTACTACTACTAATAATAATAATAATAATAATAATAATAATAATAGTAATATAAATAATAATAGCACCACGTCTTACTACCCGTTCGGGTTATAGGCTTAAGTAACTACTCTAATGGGTTGTAAATTGGGAAGGTTGAATTTAGAGGAAGTGAACCCGCATTTGTGTGGAGGGAGAGTAGAAAATCATTTAGGAAAAACCACCCCCAGCTCACCCGACTGAGATTCGAACCTCGATCTCCCCGTCCTCAACAGTATGGCTCAACACGAATCAGCGCGTTAACCAACTACGCCACCGAGGCGGGTTTTCCCCTTTACTTAATGGGGATATATTTACTAATAATTCTACCCCTCTTATTAATTAATTAATTACTGTGGAATGAGAAACTCATATTACACCAATAATAAATATTTCAGTCTTGCTGATAATGGAACCAGGGACACTTAACTGAGAAAAACAAACACTCTACAGACTGAGCTAAGGTGTCGGTCTAATTGATTATAGAAAGCTCGGATAGTTAGAAAAACTCAGGGGCAAAAACAAACCAGAAGCAGCAAAAACACGCAATTGGGGTCACGCAGTCTAAGTCGTTGGGCCCGAAAAATATTAAATTGAAGGTGACATGGAGTTACAGGTTCAAAACTTGGTCTGATGCTTTGCGGGTGTGTTTTCTTCGTGTGAATTATCACGTGGGTTTTCCCCGTCTCCCAGCACAACTGGAGACATGGTGGACAGTTTGTGTCCAATTAAAAAGCTTCGAACCAATTGTAATGCTATAACTTAAAGCCAAAGCTGCAGCGATCAACAAATTAACACTAATGAGGTTATAAATGAGAAGGATAAGAAAACCTATTAGGATAAACCATAAAAAAAGTCTCAAATGTATATATACAGGGTGGTCCACGGAAAAGTAGCCTGCCTCCTAAATCCAGCAGGCATCTCACTCTGAATTGGAGGAGGTCAATCCCCTTCCCCCCCGTCTTGTGCCTTAGACCAGCAGTTCACTTACTCATTCTTCATGTCAAAATATGGGGTGGAAGGGGATTGACCTTCTCCAATTCAGAGAGAGGCGCCTGCTGGATATAGGAGGCGGGCTGCTTTTCCGTGGGCCATCCTGTAGTTAAATACTGTTTTGAATTTTATTCAAACTAAGCCCATAAATAATTCTTTACAATTTATTTGATTTTGAACACTTTGACATAATTTTATTGATACAATTTTTCGATTTTTTTTTGTCATTTTAGATAACTAAATAACTTATTTCTTTATTTTGATTCACAAATACATGTTTTTATAATTCAGGTACATATTGTGTAGATTAATTTATCTAGTGTGCAATTTCCCCATTACTTTTTAATCTAGCCTTGGAGTATGCTACTAGGGTAATTCAAGAAAGTAGGAAAGGGTTGACATTAAACAGTACAATGCAGTTACTAGGATATGCGGATGATTTAACTTTGTTAGGAAATATTAAACTACCTTTTGCAAGAAATCAAGAAATTTTATTAGAGCCAGGTAAGGAAATAGGTTTAGAAGTGAACTCTAAAAAGATTAAGAATAAAATCACCTATTATCATAGCTTAAGACGATAATTTAGAGAGTACTTCGAACAACATATAATCTGACAATATTAATAAGTTTAAATATTTAGGAACAATTTTTAACTCGCAATAACGATATTAGATTGGAAACTTGTAAAATAATACAGTCGGTAAATGCATTCTATTACTTGGTCAGTAAGCTGTTGACATCTCGCCTGCTTTCAAGGAATGTAAACCTCAGAATATATAAAACAATAATTTTACCGGTTGTTCTTTATGGGTTTTAAACGTCATATCTTACCTTACATGATGAAAACAAATTTAGGGTGTTCGAAAACAAATTGCTTAGGAAGATATTTGGTCCAAAAATTGAGGAGGCTACTGGGGAGTGGAGGAGGTTACATAATGATGATTTACATATAATATACTCATCACAAAACATTGTTAGGATATTCAAGTCTCCTATCTTATGCTGAGCAGGGCATGCAACGTGAATGGGAGATTCTAGAACCCTTTTCAGGGTACTTACTAGCAAACCCAATGGTAATAGACCATTGGGAAGACTTAGACGCAAATAGGAGGGTAACATTAGAACCTGAAAGAGATAGGGTGTAATGAGGTGGACTGGAAAGAACTATCTCAATATTGGGGTAAGGTGTAATGAGGTAAACTGACTAGAACTAGCTCAAGATAAGGATGGGTGGCGTACTTTTGTAAGTGCGGCAATGAACTTACAAGTTCTTAATGCCATAGAGTAAGTAAATAAACCACGAGTTTAGATTTTCTTGATTCCTACTTCACCGCTCCTTAATTCCCTATCAACCCTCCTTATAGAAATCTAGTTCTTACCTGTAAAGATGAGGTTCACAAATAATATAATCCTCTACCAGAGCTCAGTTACAAAGTATAATAAAAATATGACACCCTGATGGAACTGTTTTGATATCTTAAAACTTAATGAGAAATTAACTGTTTAACAATAATAAAACTGAGAATTTAATAGGTCTATATTATTCTAGTTTTATCCATCCAAATTGTTAGAACTAGTTTTTAACTCTCTCTATGACAGGTTGATTATGTAGCTACTACCCAACCTAAAAAGACCTAACCTTCACGTAGTAGACGGATGCTATGGTCAACAAATATAAGCGGGTGAAAATGCTCTATTTTCGTTAAGCGGCGAATAAGGAAGACACATAGTTTAATAAGAACAGAGTGTACACACCTCACTGAATTAAACATGTCTTGCATATGGTTTTCGGGGTCAAAAGCAAGAGCTCTTCATTAATCAACCGAACCGTGATAAAAAAAAATCTATCAACAACCACTGCTCGCAACAAACCCTCTCCTCATGAACTTCTCATCCATGCTTCAGCGAGTTTTTTAAAAAGTTGGTAAAAAGTGGAGGAGGGGGTTGGCGAAAATATGGAACGTACGTTGAATTTTCTCCCGGAGGCTGAGGACTCTTTATTACGATTTTGTTGATTGACGTGACATCTATAGGAGATGTGAGAATGTATGCTAATACCCCCCTTCACCCATTACTCCCCACAATCCAACCCAATGGCCCGTCTGTGTGTGTGTGATTTGTCTGTTCTCATGCATATTTATTGTTAAAGAGCCTTATGCAATCTTCACCTGTAAGCTCGTAACCAACTTCTCCAGTTACCATTTCCTCCCCCCTCCTTCCATCAACAAACCGAGCTGAAACTAAATGTGTCCGTGCAACAGCGATATATGTCCGGGATTTGTTTTTTTGTTTTTTAGCACAACGTTTTGCTAACCGTTCGGGTTCTACGCTTATGTACTAATTCCGCTAATGATTTTAGGGACTAGGGAGGTTATAATAGTAGGAAGTGTACCTGAATTTACATGGAGGGAGAGGGGAAAATCTTTTGGGAAAAACACCCGAACGAGATTCGAACCTTGACCTCTCCGTCATCGGCAGCCACCGAAGTAAGTTTATGTATAATTATTAATTACATTGAATTAGTTAATAATAAACCCCAGGAAGCGTCTCGTGAATGGCCCTGGACAAGGGACGAATCCTGGATGGCTCAGTGGTTAGATCATTGGCGTACTAAGCCAAAAGTCCCGGGCTCGATTCCCGTGTCCAGGTTTCATTTTTCAATTTAGAGAATAAGATGTTTAGATGTGGCTATAAGTGTAGCTATCAAATACAAAAGCTTTGCCATTTAATCCATCATTTAAAAATTTTGTTCAAAATAGACATATGTTGAGACTGGTGATTGATTTTTGAAAAGTGGAAAAAAAAATAATGGCTCTATAGACTTTGTACCAAATTTATATCCGAAAGAGTATTTTATATTCAAATTAAAATATTAGTTTATGTGAGGAAAAATGAATAAGGGTCCCCTTATAGAAACCAAGAGCTTAAAAAGGGTGAGGCTGGGGGGTCCGGACCCCCTTGTAATTTTATGGCCACCCCATAGGGGGATGGGTTTTCATATATACGCATAGAAACTTTTTGTGTCTAGGGGTATAGGACCATATTCTAGCGTACTCCCCTTTAGAAAAATTAGCTTTCTACAACACAAACGGGCAGTAATTGATTATTGAAAATACTGCCAATATAACTAGCTCAAGATATGTATATGGTGTAATGAGTTGGACTGGATAGATTATTATTAGCACCACGTTTTACTACCCGTTCAGGTTATACGCACTTACGCTAATGTTTACACATTGGTGGTAGGGTGATTGTGAGATGAAATGGAGGACCTACAGTTTAACGTTGGAATCCGAACCACGGTGGAGGCCTGGCATTCCTCACATTCACAAGTTGTGGTTAATACACGTCTTGTCAGAGGTGAAGGAAGGGCTTGGCAATCGGATAAATCTGTGCCGGGACCGAGGATTGAACCCCCAGCACCCCCAGCACCCCCAGCACAGAAGTCTGACACCTTACCGCTAGACCGCCAGGTCACCTCAGACTGGATAGAACTAGCTCAATATAGGAATATGGTGTAATGAGATGTACTGGATATAACTAGCTCAAGATAGGGATAGGGTGTAATGAGGTGGACTGGATAGAACTAGCTCGATATAGGGATAGGGTGTAATGAGGTGGACTGGATAGAACTAGCTCAATATAGGGATATGGTGTAATGAGGTGGACTGGATAGAACTAGCTCAGGATAGGGATAGGGTGTAATGAGGTGGACTGGATAAAACTAGCTCAATATAGAGATATGGTGTAATGAGGTGGACTGGATAGAACTAGCTCAATATAGAAATAGGGTGTAATGAGGTGGGCTAAATATAACTAGCTCAAGATAGAAATAGGGTTTAATGAGGTAGACTGAATAGAACTAGCTCAAGATAGGGATATGCTGTAATGAGGTGGACTGGATAGAACTAGCTCAATATAGAGATATGGTGTAATGAGGTGGACTGGATAGAACTTGCTCAAGATAGGGATATGTGACGTACTTTTACAAGTGTGGCAATGAACTTTCGTGATCCAAGTAGCATAGAGTTATGTAAGCCCTGATCTTAGATTTGACTAAAACCGAAGATTTTATAGGTGATGTAGAAAGTCTTCTTGTAATTTAGGATGCCTTAGATAGTTTGTAGCACAAGTCTTTCTCCAGATCCCGTAGTAGAAGATATGCGTGTAAGCGTCTTTTTGGTCATCATTAGTTTAGAAACACTAGTAAATTTCCTTCCCCACTTCAGTGACATAATGGTCTGAGGCGTCACTCTCGTGTTAGACTGGCCTGCTGATGACAGAGAGATAGGGGTTCAAATCCCAGTCGTGTCTTCTAAGATTTTTTTTTCTAAATAGTTTCCCACTCTCTTTCTATGCAAATGCTTCTAGAATACCTCAAAAATGATTCCTTCTTAATCGCTAATCCATTAAAGTAATTATCATATATGAGTATAAACTCAAAAATAGTAACACATAGTGATAAAAAAAATACTCATCGCTTGAATAAATTTTAAATAATAAAAAAAGTCATAAAATGCTAGAGAGTTTGTTGGTACATTAATAAAGTGTCGGACACCGGTGTGAAAAGGCCCTTAGACCAACCACTTCAGCTCCTC
>CABFWO010000836.1:104857-125103 GCA_902155825.1 Timema genevievae | reverse complement strand
GGAAAGGGCCTCATACCCACCACCTTCGCCCCTCGGCCCCCCCCCCCCCATTGGCTCATAGTGGCCCCCTAGATAGCTCAAAGGGGCTTCAAAGCCCCCTTTGCGAACCATTGGTTGAGGGCACAATATACAATCTTACTGGTTATTCCATTCCCCGCAATTAAGCAGCAGTGAGTTTAAACATAGCTATATGTACATTTAGTTTACCCTGAAGTGCAGCAGTCTCACTTTGATGGACTACAGTCCAGGGCTATTCAATTTGTTATCCAAGCGGGCAACTCCAAAAAAAATGATAATATTTGGTGGGCCATACACTTTATTCAATCCGGCAGTAATTTGGAACGTTATTAAATTATACTTTTGTAGTTCAAAAGGGGAGAGAGAGGGAGTGAAATGTAATTCGATATTAAATATAATATTGATATATTTAAGTGATTTTTTTTTAAATGTAAAAGCTAGACGATTTTCATCATCAAACTCCCTTTTCTTACTACTTAAAGTATAACGTGCCATTCTAGAAAGCTTACAATTAGACTAATTACGAGCAAAGATAGCACTCCGCTATTACTATAAATAACGCATGAACAATAAGCCAGGCAAATATCAACTGGCGAGACATCGGCTGCTGTTGGGTGGAGGGGAAAAGAGTTGTGACTCACTCGGCCACTTGCATTGTTCAAGGTCAAGAGCATGAATATGTTATATAGCTCAGCCGTTATGTGGTAGTGCTTGTAGGGAGGGATACCGGATCTACAGTAGCCCCATGGCTTCTTTGGTGCTGACTGACAGCTGACAGCTGACGGCTTTGAAAAACTACCAGACCAAATGATGTATCCCTACGCCGAACCATATGATCTGCAAAAAAACATGTGTTTAGCATCTGTCACTTCTGACAGTCAAAATGTAGGTATATACCTAAATGTTGACTGTCAGAAGTCAGCTGCGAACTGTCAGTCAGCACCAAAGAAGCCGTGAGGCTACTGTAGAGTGGGGGACGTACGCCGCTGGAGGGTAAGCTCGCACTCCCTTGTAAACACACGATGTTGGTGGCACCAAGGACCGAGTAACACTCGGCTTGCAGCTTCCCTTCACCAATGATAAGATACTGAAGATCTCTCTGGCCGTTCAAGGTAAGGCACCTCTACATTTCGTCTGAACTATCTAACGCATCTCCAGTGATACAGTAATTGGACTTTTCAATCTACAGGCCAATCTGGTGAGCTTGGCAGAAGGATGAGGCCCGTAGGCCGCCAATTGGATAGCCCTGGACTACACTATGGCCTTATATTGTAAGCTACGCCATAGTGGAACCAGACAAGGTAAGCTTACTACCCTTCAGGTTAAACGAAGAGTACATCAAACATTATTCTCTGATTAAATCTATCTCCATATGCTCAAGGTTGTCCTAAACAGACGATCTTACTTTATTAAAAAAAACTGATTGTAATGTAAAAATATAAAAATTGTAATCTTGTTAATTAAAACACGCAAATTATCAATTAACATTTATATTTACAGTCATGTGACATTCAACTACAACACTTTGTATGTGTTATTCCTTTTGCGTGTTTATGTTTTGACTTCGAAAAAAATAATCCTAGAAACTCCATGAAGTAAAAAAACAGAATCTCGCTAATTAGCAACTAATAAAAAAAAGTCTATGGAGCACCGCACAGACTTTCTGACTCCTTTACCTAAACATAATTACATTTACTTAAGACTTGTAATATATGTACAATGAATTAATAAACACCCACTTGAATGGACGAATGGTTTAAGACGTCACTCTCATGTTATACTGGCCTGCTGATGACTGGAAGATTGGGGTACGGATCACTGTTGGGTCTACTGAGGATTTTTTTCTAAATGATTTCTCTGTCTCCTTGGACTAAAATGAGGGTAGAACACTTCTGAAATGCTTCCTTTCTCATCCCTACCTAATTAGAGTAATTATAATTATTATCATTTATGAGTATAGCCTGAACAGAAGGTAAGACGTGGTGATAAAATAAATTTAATTAATATGCATTGTTGTAGAGTTATAATGTAAAAACAGAGCATCACATTCAACAAAAGAGCATAACTGAAATAATGTACACTGTCACAGAAACATATTGAGGAAAAGGGAGCATAATTGTTCGCCAAATAGCATAACAAAAAATAATCAACTCCCAATCACCCAGAACCCCATTTAAAAAATGTATATATATTTAGACTACCCATATCTCAGCAGATATTGGTTTGAAAAATATTCAACCAAAGCTTTTTAATTCTTATTAGTCATACAACCCACCTCAGTGGCCGAATGGTCTAAGGCAGTAAACTAGACTGAAGATGATGTGGAGATCGAGGTTAAAAAATTGTTTTCCCTCCACGCAAATGTGGTTATACTTCCTATAAATATAACTTTATTCATCCCCCCAAAAAATAGTCCTACAACTTTTCAATGATGAAATATCTCTAATAGTTTAGGAGATATAATCAAATTTGGAGATATCCACTCATGTAAGGTACCCTTTAAATCATTTCCCGGGAAGATTTGATCCACTTTTTAGTTTTGATGCTAAACAATGACGAAATACGAATTTTAATCAAAATTGTAAAAGCCTATATCAATAAAATTGATTTTTTTTCTTTTTTTCATCCTAAGATAAACTACCTTCAATTCCAGTGTTGAATATATAATTAAAAAAATTACTCTTGGAAACACTCTAGAAACTCTAGATACTAAGTTTTATCACGGTTGGTAAAATGATCTTCTCTCTAGGCTGATATACAGATAGACAGACAGACGCCATCGTGGAAAACAATTTTTTTCAGGATCAAGCTTTCAT
This sequence comes from Timema genevievae, assembly GCA_902155825.1. Classification (NCBI taxonomy): domain Eukaryota; kingdom Metazoa; phylum Arthropoda; class Insecta; order Phasmatodea; family Timematidae; genus Timema; species Timema genevievae. The sequence continues at coordinate 122,269 of CABFWO010000836.1, read as the reverse complement.
GAAATGTTGGCATCCATCAAAATATCGATTTCACATTTTTTTTAAGGTCATAATTTTCCCTTTCTCCGAGGTATCGCGATAACGTAAAAAAAAATTAAAAAACTTGCTCGTCGCATGACGTCAGAATGGTTTAACAATAAATAGGGCAAAGAATCGCTTTAGCTGTGCATGTCGTGCTGGGTAAAATCTGAGTGTGTTATTATTATCATTAATATTAAGTAGATAGTTTAGTTCGGGGTAAAGTTATAAATAGGACGTCATGTAGGGAGTTCGTGAACGTTGCTATATAAAGTTTAAATGAACTTTCTATGTTGTATCCAGAGTCGTGGTGAAAGTTTTATTTTATATTATCCGAACACGAAGATTTATAAACGCAACCCTAGTTCATATTAGTCTAATCAATAGATAGTTTAACGCTAAAGCTTACTTAGGTAACATTCTGAAAATTGAAAAATGACACCTGGACACGGGAATCGAACCCGAGACCCGTGTCCAGGTGTCATTTTTCAATTTTCAGAATGATATCTAACTGAACCAACTACCATTAATATAGCTTCGGCTATTTACACTAAATTACTTAGGTAAGTTGCCTCCCTGTGACGTCACGAAAGTTGAAGATAGGATTTCCAATGTCCATGGATTTACGTTTAATTCAGTGAGTTTTAAAAATATATAAAGTTGAAAACATCTCCCACTTTTATCTTAAAATAGACATTTATTAAAAACTCTTAAGATTTGTGAAAGGAAATAATAGATCTATACATTGTTGTAGAAACACTACACCAAAGATTAAAAATGAAATAATAAACACTGTTACTTACTCTGTGGCATTAGGAACTAGGAACATTGTTACAGAAAAATTGAGTAAAGAGAAACATCTTTATCCACCAAAGAGCATAAGAATTAAATTAATAATTTTAAAACTTGAATTAAAAAGTATATATATATATACATGCTTATAGCTAATAAGTTGTTGGTTTTATAAAAATAAATTTAAAATAAAATATTTTTATTTTTAATAGCACTACAAATTTACAATGATAAGTCATTTCGTATCGCAAATAGTTGCGGAGAAATTAGGAATATTGGAAAATTTCCCTTATGTAAAGTACCCACAAAATTATTTTAATGGAAAATGAGAGTTTAATTATTGATTATAATGATAAACAATGTGTAGATATAAAATTTAATCAAAATCGTTAGAAGAAATTTAAAGAAAATATTTTTTTTTCTCTTTTTTCCCTTCAGTTAACTATTCTTAATTTTAAGGGTTAGATATCTAACTCCAAAAACTCCTTGGGGGGGGGGGACCTTATGAAACCCCCACATACCAAGTTTTAGCCCAATTGGTGAAATATTTTAGGCTCTAGCTCGAGGATACAGAAAGACGGATAGAATTGCGCCAACAACTTTTTTCAATTTCAGGGGGTCATGAAACTTCAACATTTATCAAAATCTCGAGTCCAACTTTTTTTTTTGACGATCACAATACTCTCTCTCCGATGTGTCAAGTGAAAGTAAAAACATGCATTCTTAAAAAAAAAAAGTCTAAATACAGTCCTAAATTGTCAAAGAATCATTATTTTTATCTTAAAGTAGTTATTTTGTAAACGTATTTTTTTATAAATCATCTACAATCTAGGCTATTTTTCTTGGACACGAAAATGGCCTGTAGGAGTCTTCCTGCCAGGAGGTACAGTAGCCCCATGACTTCTTTGGTGCTGACTGACAGCTCACAGCTGACAGCTGACGGTTTTGAAAAGCTACCAGACCAAATTATGTATCCCTATACCGAACCCTATGATCTGCAAAAAACATCTGTTTAGCAGCTGTCACTTCTGACAGTCAAAATCTAGGTATATACCTAAATGTTGACTGTCAAAAGTCAGCTGTGAACTGTCAGTGAGCACCAAAGAAGCCATGAGGCTACTGTAGATTAAAAAATCTATGAAATAATAATATGTCTTTCCAGAATAGGAAATAAGATAAAGGTAGGGCTAATTTTAAAAAAGCAAGTCAAGGAGCAAATAGTATAGTGATTGTGTAAACTCGTCAGAGGAAGAGGGAAAGTATTATCAATAGATAAAGAAGAGGCCTCATAGTCATCTTAGTGTGATAGTGCTTAGACTGCTTAGGTGCGTCAAGCTAAGACACAACCCACTTCGCTTAGAAATCTATAAGTAGGCAACATCGTTAAAGGCCTGCGCCGCTGGTCACGTGATTCGATATGTTGGACTTGTGACAGACCAAATTGACAGTGAGGGAGGTCGGAGTTCAATAATTATTTATTTCTGGTGCACTCGTAGGCCTACAGGAGAAGGGAAAAGGGGAGGGGGTCAAGATGTTATTTATTACTGGATTTGTGATCCTCTCTCCACGCTAATGCGCGTACGGGTAATTTAACTACCCTCTTCACCTCTACTCCATGGAGAGATTAAGATGGTAAATAGTTATTGTTTAAAAATATATTATCAATAAACCACCAATTTTTTTTTTAGCATTACCTGTTACTACCTGTTCATTTTATAAGCATGTGTAGGAAGGTTGAATTTAGAGGAAGCATACCCGCATTTGCATGGAGGGAGAGTGGAAAACCATTAAACCGCTATTAAAAAGGTTACCAGTAAACCACTATTAAATAGGTTACCAGTAAACCATTACTAAACATGTTCCAAGTTATCTATTATTACATAGGTTACCAACTACTAACAGATAGGTTATCAGTAAGCCTTTATTAAGGTACATTTAGGTAGTCTTAAATTTAAAGAGAGCCAAGGTATCCAAGTCTGTCAGTCAAGCTCCTTAATGCTGGGCTCACAATAAACCTAACGTTCATTTAAGGTGGAAATATAGGTAACGTAAGAAAATTGCAATATTTTTGAAGTTTGTATATAGCAAACAATATTTGTTGGCCAAAATAAATAAAATAATTCTTCATTAGAAATAAAGAGTTTAATTTTCCTCCCATGGTGATATCAACAGTTGTTGAATATCTGTCAAAGAATGTCCTGGAATTTAATGATAACTTTTCCTCTTCATTTAAAAAGTTCCTCAGTTAATGTTGCTATGCTTTTAACATATTTTCATGGACTGTTTATATCACCGTGTGAAGAGAATTAATCTCTTTTTGTCTACTGAAGAAATATTTTATTTATTTTGGCCAAAAAATTTTTTATATAAAAACTGCAAAAATACTTAGCCAACTTTCGTTCCTTATACTCTCACCTTAATTTAAATAAACTACCGTGTGATAAGGACTCACGAAACGTAACAATTTGAGCAAAACACATTACAATGAATTTGGATTGTTTGAAAGTCAACTGTTCATTGAAATGAAACCCAAACATTTTAGGAATGTAACGGGTTAGTAAGACGCAGTTCTGAAAATAAAAGTTGATCATGATCCTGGTACGAACCACTCAGCCACGAGGATGAGGCTAGATGTTCCCTTGTTGCATGCCGGGAAGCAAGAGTCGCCGCGCGAGGCGCTTAGGGACCAGGGTACTAGAAGACGGGGGCGACGTCCCGACGCAACCCCAACCCTTCGACAGAGAGTATCGGTTACTCCTAGAGCTATTGTTCCCTTCTAGTGCCGGGTGGGGTGGTGGTATGGTGGTGGGACGGTGGTGGGATGTCAGGGGAAACAGAACGGCTGGAGTAGCGCGTGGCGTGAAGAACTCTCCACTGTTTTCTAAAGATACCCACGGAACACATCTGACTACACAATACTCCGTTGTTAGGACAACTAGAGTACCTCTGTGGTTGGTCAAACTGCCCCCCTTGGGGCCAAGGGGTAAGGAAGGATTATTATCATTATTATTAGCACCGCGTCTTACTACCTATTCGGGTTATACGCACTTGCGCTAATGTGTAATGGTAGGTTGATTGTGAGATGAAATGGAGGACCTACAGTTTAACGTGGAATCCGAACCACGGTGGAGGCCTGGTCCACGGTGGAGGCCTGGCATTCCTCACATTCACAAGCTGTGATTAATACACGTCTTGTCAGAGGTGAAGGAAGGGTTCGGCAATCAAATAAATCTGTGCCGGGACCGAGGATTGAGCCCCGGACCCTCAGCACAGAGGTCTGACACCTTACCTCTAGACCGCTAGGTCACCCCAGTAAGGAAGGAGTTTCATCATATTACTTACCCGTTTGAGTGGCGGAATGGTTTAAAGCAGCGGTTCCCAAACTATGGTACACGTACCAAAAGTGGTACGTCCAATTGTTACCAATGGTACGCCTTGTGGCCCGTATACTACCAAACGCACCAACTTGTCGGACTCGCAACTACGCACTAACGTAATTTTGTCTGTCTACAACAGCTTACGCAAACACAATCGTGTGTCGGAACTGTCGGACCAACTTGTTGGGAGGGGATGACCATTGTCCATTTCTTGCGTTTATGTAGTTGCGTTGGCTTGCGTTCAGCCAAATAAAAAACAAATATGGATGGACTACTAAAATCAAATAATATGAAGTTATTAGGTCTATGACAACAGCTCTTAGAAATGTATAGTTAAGAATAGAGGATTTTCAATTAAAATCACATATATTTAACTATTTAAATATTTAAAAAATATTTATTTCATATTTGAAAACATTAATATGAATTTGACTTCTATAGTCATCTTTGCTGTTTGTTTCTATTGGTTGAAATTACGCCTTGTAACTTTTCATTGTTTACAGTCTATTTTGTATTTAATAGAAGCGTAATTACAAGTGCGTTTGCGATTGCGTGTCCGACAAGCGGGTATGTTGTTTGTATACGGGCCAGCTAAACAAAACAAGCAAATTAAAGTCGTAAAAAGATAGGGCCTCATAAAATCTTATAACATTTATTAGGACCAAGTATAAACAAAAGTATAACAGATTTAAACAGTGATTGGAAGAGTGGTGCTACGTTGGGGGGAGGGAGGCAACACTGATTCAATTTCAGATACCCGATGCAGCCGTGTAGTCTGTGTTATTATATCCCTGGGCACCATTCAAAAAATGTACCGAGATATAGTAAATATTCAACATTCTCTTGGTGGAACTACTAAATTATGAAATTTTTTGGGGTGGTACGCCATTCGAAAAATTTTGGAACAGCTGGTCCAAGACGTTTTTCTCGTGTTATACTGCCCTACTGATGACGGGAATATCTATACTCGAGTCCTGGTTGGTTCTACTGAGGCGGGTTTTCCCCGCTCTCCTTCCACGCAAATGCTGGTAGATTGCCTCTAAAAATGCTTCCTTCCTCATCCCTACCCCATTAGAATAATAATAATAATAAAAGCATATTAAATAATGCGCTATACCGAACTTCTGAAAAACTCATCAGCACTTAGGTAGACTTAAATACTAACTAGATTAACTGCCCCAAGACATTGTTTAGCTGAACCACTTCAATAAAATGACTAGATTAACTACTTTAACACAATTATTAGATAAACTTCATCAATACAGCAGCCACTATATCTGTTATCATTTGTAAAAACTACTTTTATTTCGATAGATTATAATGAGTATTTAAAATTAGTAGTCATATTTCTACCCAGAAAAGGCCCGCTATTGGTTTTTTTTAGGCATTTCACCCACGGAGCTACTCAAATAAGACTTCAAAGTGACGCGAGTGGAACCAAGACTACCAACCAGTAGCTTGAGTGTCGCCACTAATGTATTTCAATAGTGGTCAGCTAACTGTTTGCTAACTGGTGGAAGTGATACGGTATTTTTGTGATATAATCGGTTTTTATAGCTCCGTGATCGAGCGCCAATTATTATGTTACTGTTTGTTTTATTTAAATAAATACAACTGTTGATGTTGCACACGATTTATTGGAGTGATTATATCTTCTTATACAATTTTACTTGAAATACAAATTATGTACTGTCGTGATATTACACGTTCTCTAAATTTATGTCGCCGGCACTAGCTGTGTGTTCATACGCACACACAGCTTATATATGACATACCCCTTGCCCCTTGGACCTCTCGTGACCAGTGACAAAACCAACAAATCGAAAGCGTTCCCGCGACAGGTGTCTTTGAAGGCTAGCTACTTATTGGATATAGGGAGCTGGCGTCTCTCGCATGTTTGGTAAATACTACGGAGTTAAATTTTGAAATAAAAAAAAAGTTTTAATGGTGCAATCCTTCTAGATTATTCTGAAAAGCGCATGAATCTTCATGGATGAAGTCTTAAAAGGATAATTTACATACGATACTTTAAAGAAAAATACCTTCATCCATGACTTTTTAAATATATGAGAGCGGTCCAAATCAACATCGTTACATGGTCCACGACACGTCCGTGATTATGTCAGTGGAAACTAAACGTGCTAGTCCTCTGGCTACGTCAGCTACGAAATTAATCATCATGGATGAACAATTATTGAACATTTAATGTACTATTCAAGGTAGCTTTCTTTCAACATTCTGTACAATGCTATACATTTTGCATCAGTTGGTTGCAGTCCCTTTGCCATGACGAATAATTGATTATTATTATTATTATTATTATTATTATTATTATTATTATTATTATTATTATTATTATTATTATTATTATAGAGCCCAATACTCCCAGCACTCAAGTCACTAGACATTATACAGGATGGTACCCAAACAATTAGACGATTATTAACTTGAAAATTAATACTTTAATTGAAAAGTAGATATTCACTAGCTAAATAAAAGCAAACTACATACTAAACTTTTTCACTTTTTGAAGATAATATCATTCAAGTGAGCTCCACCGGACGCCAGACAAACTTCAGAACCTTCCTCAGCATATATAATATAATAGTTTCCACCCCACCCTTTATTAATAAATATTAAATGTTCTAGAAGCCCAAAGAAGATGCTTGCAGGTACACAGTACGAAATTGATTGAAATTCCAACAATTTTGCGAGGTACCTTGTGCGAAACAGAATCAACAACCAGTTACTAACCAGTTTGTGACTTCAATCACTAACCAGTCCAATCACAATTGAGTAGCTATGTAGGCAAGAAAGGCCTGAAAATTAAATCAAATTTTATTACAAAGATCCTGATTTTGATGACTTGTCATAATTGTTTTGGTACATCATAGACGATTTTCTGTTTATGGTAAGCTGGTTGTCTAAAGATTGTTTTAGTAGTTAATTTTTCAGTCATTTTAAAGTTATAAGTATTTGTTTACGTAATTCTTTAATAATTTTAGGAATTTTTAATTAAATTTTAGGCATTTATTTTGAATAAGTATATGGTTAAATACTATGAATATGTTTATAAGTGCATGAATACAAAAAAATAGGGTTTTAGCACACATTCGACGGAATGAGAAGATATTGTAGACCAAGAACTTTATATCCTCTTTGATTGTCTGATTGTAACTGGTGAAACTGCAACTAAGCTAGTGAGGGTTGCGTTGTGAGGGGGTAGCTATTACTTATAAAGTTGGTATTTGTGAATCAATTTTATATCTATCAAGATGCGAGAGTTAGTTGTTAATAAGCTTTTCATTGCATATACTATTTTTACTTCCACTCGACTCCTCGGAGAGATAAGTATTTGGTGATTGTAAAAAAATAAAAATTGATCTCGAGATTTTAATAAGTGTTGAAGTTTTATGCCCCAAACCGAAAAACCTGTTTTCACATTTTTAGTTTAATTTTCTAGGTCAATTTTTTGATAATCTATGACATCAAAGCCCAGAACCTGTTAATAACCAACGTAATTGTCTTGCCAAGATTGAAACAGTCTCTTGTGACATTCTATAAGTGGCCTAACTTAACTACCCCTGACGTAATCCGTGCTATCAAACCCTGGTAGGCTCTGGTAAGTGAGGTAAGCCCCCTTCAGATGACAAGTAGAGCTCTAATCGGTAATCTCAACGCCTGTCTAATCTCTACACCACCCCTTCTACCTAAACCCTTTGCGCCTTATCACTTCATCCCTTAGCGAAAGGAAGGGGTTGGTTGTGTTGGTTTAATCAAGCCGGAATCAACAACAGAAGGCACGTTGACTCGGGTGACACTAATTTAATTGTCTCCCAATTATTGTCTGGTCTTATCGACTTCAAACTAGTGAAGGGTAGTGTCGGGGGGAGGGGGGAAGACAGGGTTGTATCACATAATTCATTAAATCAACTATTCACGAAGGATCTTAGTAGATTTTAAACCCTTAAAAGATACCATACATATAATTAAAATGTATAATCTTGTTGGGTGACCTGGTGGTCTAGGGGTAAGGTGTCAGACCTCTGTGCTGAGGGTCCGGGGTTCAATCCTCGGTCCCGGCACAGATATATCTGATTGCCAAACCCTTCCTTCACCTCTGACAAGATGTGTATTAATCACAACTTGTGAATGTGAGGAATGCCAGGCCTCCACCGTGGTTCGGATTCCACGTTAAACTGTAGATCCTCCATTTCATCTCATAATCACCCGACCATTACACATTAGCGTAAGTGCGTATAACCCGAACGGGTAGTAAGACGCGGTGCTAATAATAATAATAATAATAATAATAATATATCTTGTTATTCGGTGATCTTAGGGTAAAGTGCTTGCCTCAGGACCCAATGGTCGTGGGTACAAACCCAGCTAAGTCAATGGACTTTTTTTTAGTGATAAAAATCCTTGACACAACTTCCTTCGAAAGGGGAGTAAAGCCGTCATTTCTACGTCGATTGTGGTACGTAAAATAACCCTGTAACCATACGAAAATACCTTTCCCGGAAAAATTAGTAGAACCTTTCGCACTGGAGCGTAGAAATACAGTGTAGAATAATGCGAGGTATTTCTACCAGATGGTGCAGGCAGCACTAACCAGCCCAAGGGCTGAGTGCATACCCAATTATAGATGGATAGAAATCACATCAAACCAACCTTCAGGTTGTTGACTTAAAGACAGGAGACTTAAGAACAGGATGTAAAATATTGAACTTGAAGTGAAAATCACACTCATTATTGGTCACACGGTCTAAACGTCAAGTACATTTGTTCTGATTATTGGGGTTCAAATCTCTGATGGATGTACTAAGGGTGTTTTTCCCTTAAATGGCCTACTACTCTCCCTTCGTGCAAATGTTGGTATATACCCCCTTTAATTCTACCTTGTTCACACCTACTATATAAGAATATTTTAATATCTGCGCATAACCCGAACGGTTAGCAAAACACTCTGAAAAAAAATATAAAATATAAGAAAGAGTGCTAATATTCAGTATCTAAGTACTACTGACATCGACTGACTTCAACTGAGTCTGGTGTATCTATAACAGTGTTTTAGAACACCTTACATTTGTTTTCGTCAAGTAAAGTAAGATACCAAGCTTTACACCCATGGAGAACAACAGATAAAAATTGGTGAGCTGGTGGTCAAGGGGTAAGGTGTGAGACTTCTGTGCTGGGGTCCAGGGTTCAATTCTCGGTCCCGGCACAGATTTATCTGATTACCAAACCCTTCCTTCACCTCTGACAAGATGTGTATTAATCACAACTTGTGAATGTGAGGAATTCCAGGACTCCACCGTGGTTCGGATCCCACGTTAAACTGTAGGTCCTCCATTTCATCTCACAATCATCATACCATTACACATTAGCGTAAGTGCGTATGACAAGAACGGGTAGTAAGACGCGGTGCTAATAATAATAACAACAGATAAAAATTATTATATTATTATATTTTAGAGATGAGTACTCCATATAGATATCATATTCTGAAAATAATAGCTAATGATATCTAGATTTGTATTCCTTTCAAAAAGCACAAATAATAGCTTCGGCTATTTGATTCTTAATATGCAATCCTGTACAATTATAATAATAATAATTGTACAAAGTGGCAGTAATAAGCCAACTACCAGGTTGAAGATGGCTGCGTTATCTGATAGCTCGTGAATAAAGCCGACAACTTCCACACGTCCATCATAGACTCTGCCTTAAAATATGAGTGAAGAATGACCCTGGACACGGGACGGCTCCTGGATAGCTCAGTGGTTAGAGCATTGGCGTACTAAGCCAAAGGTCTCGCGCTCGATTCCCGTGTCCAGGTGTCATTTTTCAATTTTCAGAACATTATATCTAGATGGAGTATTCCTCTCTACAAGCATAAATAATAGCTTCGGCTATTTGATTCTTAGTTAAAATTATTGTTTGTTTTTTTTTATTCTGGGTTTTACATTACTTGAAAGCAGGCGACCATGAGAAATATATCAGAGTGCGGATTTCCTCCCTCCAAGTAGGTGGCGCCCTTAACACGACAAAAGGCGCCTGCTGGCTCTCCGGAGCGCCGGGTAGCCTCTGGTATTTCTCACCATCTCTCACAGGCGGGTCGACAGAGAGAGAGAGAGAGAGACTTATATCTCACATCAAACAACGCCGCCGACACCCTACAGGTCTCTATATACCCCCCCTCTGGAGTTCGTCACAACAAGCTTCTTGAACAGACACCCAGAGGGTTGGAGGATAACACAGCCACTTTCGCACTGGACCTGGGGTAAGTTAGAAGCCTCTTATCTGTGTCGGATCTGCTTCAATTGTAAGCAGATATATTACCCTCCTAGTCCTACTCCTACCCTTTTTTTTCTTCTTTTATAACCCGTCTTCTTTATTTCTCACAGTTTACAAGGTGAAAGCAGTCTTGTAAAGTACTCGAAGATTGAGATGGCTCATCGCTTCTGATATATGTTTTAAAAAAAAGGAAATATATTGTGTTATAATCGATTGAGGATAAGTTCTGTAAAGAATTGAGCCTATACTTTGTATCGTCTTAAGAGCCAGTCTCACCCCACGGATACCACGGATACCACGGATAGGTAGGTAATACAGCTTCAACCAGACGTCACATCGTAGTGTGTGATAGCTGATAATCTGGAGTCTTCATTAGAAAATAATGTAATTAATACCAATAAAACTGTTTTAACCATGTTTAAGAAAATAAAAAACCTTTTTAAATTAATAAATCATTAAACTAATCCTAATTTAATTGCGTAATTTTTTTCTGAAACCCGCATTTCAATGCGTATTTTAATTTTCTCAGTTAATTGGCCAATATGCTAATAAGGTGGGATGGAAGGGGATGCGATAAAAGGCCAGTGTTTTTTAGTTTTTATGGCAAAATATTATTATTATTATTATTATTATTATTATTATTATTATTATTATTATTATTATTAGCACCGCGTCTTACTACCCGTTCGGGTTATACGCACTTACGCTAATGTGTAATGGTAGGGTGATTGTGAGATGAAATGGAGGACCTACAGTTTAACGTGGAATCCGAACCACGGTGGAGGCCTGGCATTCCACACATTCACAAGTTGTGATTAATACACATCTTGTCAGAGGTGAAGGAAGGGTTTGGCAATCAGATAAATCTGTGCCGGGACCTAGGATTGAACCCCGGACCTCAGCACAGAAGTCCGACACCTTACTCCTAGACTACCAGGTCACCCCAAAACATTTTCTTGGCCAAAATATAAAAAAATATTGCTCCAGTACAAACATAGAGCTTGTTTTTATTCACATGTTGATATCAAAATTTCCTGAATATCTGTCATGTGGATGGTGGTATTATCTAGCAAACTTTTTTAATTTGAAGGAAAAAAGTTCTCATTAAATTCCAGGACACTCTTGAAAGATATTCAAGAAATTTTGAGGTCACCATGTAAAGAAAATTAAATTCTACGTTTGTACTGGAGCAATATTTTATTTATTTTGGCTCAAAAATAAATGTTTTGCCATTTCTCGTGTCTTTTTCTACCCCACCTTAAGCTTGAATAATAGCCTGAGACGCCGAGGAAGAGAGGCCTTATGCTTTGTATGAGATAAACGTTAAGTTTGGCCTTGGACAGGTGACGCACTACCATGCTGGCTAGAGCCAAATTAAGCAAGAAAAACCTGGAAAAGTCAAGGAATTTTTTCATGACAGAAAAAGCAGGTAAATGCTAGGGAATGTAATTAAAAATAAGGTTAAGTCAGGGGATTTCAAATTTTTTTTAAAACTTCGAATTCATTTCGTACCTAAATACTAATACAAAAGGAATTTTACCTAATTACCAAATACTTGTTAATTTTAAAAATAACTGATAAATATGTTTAAGTTCAGAAGCCACCAGCAATTTTTTTTAAATGGTATTTATGTAATAAACGCAAAACATGATCATTCAACATTAAAACTGGCAAAGAGTAGGCCTACCTAGCCAGGAAAAATTTTAAAGTCGTTGCCTGGAAAAGTTGAGAAATTCAGGAAATTTTATAATAGAAGTTTTGTAGCCACCCTAAATCGGATGAACTAAAAATGCAGCTAGCTTATTTTACTGTCGGAACATCTATGCAGGGTGTTCGGAAACTCATAGCCCAAACTGCACATATAGCTTGTTTGAACCAAAAGTAATAAAAAATCCCTATAAACTTACACCCGGAAAACTATGCTAATAATATTAAATGGTGTCCAAATTTTGGCACACATCGCCGGGAATAGCAAAGCTGTTCAAGCACGCGTGTACAACAGGTTACATAGGAGTTAGGCGCGTGGCACTATACAATTCGACATCTTGGAGCAAGGCAGCAGAACATACCACAATTAATATTATACAACACACCAGTCCATATAGAAATGGGAATACTCCTATGCAACCTGTTGTACACGCATGCTTGAACAGCTTTGCTCTCTCTCGGTGCTGTACGCTGAAACTTTGAACACAATTTAATGGTATCAGCATAGTTTGCCGGATGTAAATTTAAAGGGATTTTATATTACTTTTGGTTCAAACGATGCCATGTGTGTAGTTTGGGATATAAGTTCCCTAACACCCTGTATAAACTTATATATTGTACGGGTTTGAATCATTTTTATCTTCCTAGATTTTTCCGAGTATAAGAATCCTCTTATGTTCTTATCTATAGAATCTAGGTATTTTACTTAATTTATATAGACATTTTTTTCTGTTTGTGTTGAATAACTACTTTTCTTGACTGTAACCAGTGAAACATGAAACATTTCATGTCATTTTTCATCCATCCAGTTCGATAGCTGCTTGAGGATATCATCTTTCTAGAGCTATTTTTGAAAAACTGTGTCAACACATTGTGTTCCTTACTTTAGATTTTGTTAGGTTATGTGATACGTATTACACATGCATCAGTGAGCACGACGACTAGATGTCAGTCTCATCTACGCCAATTTTTCTGTGACGAGGAGGTTGAGGTTTGAATTTCAGGTGAGTGTACCAAGGATATTTTTCCTTAAAGGGTTTATAATCTCTTCATGAAAATGCGGGTGAATTTCCTCTAAATTAGTGTTTCACAAAATGTTGATGATGGTGGATCACAGAATGGAAGCTATGCAGACTGAGGGACCACCAGGGCCCTGGGATTATGGGTTGAGAGTGGGGTTTGAAAACTAAGCAAGAAACCAATAATTTTAGTCAATTTCATTTTAGGACCATAAAAACAAGACACATATTAATTTATCGATACGAACACCTATGTTTTGCAGACGATTTTTTTTTTTCCTTTTATCATTGATGTCACAGAATCAATATGGTGTGACCTGGCGGTCTAAGGGTTAGGTGTCGGATTTATGTGCTGAGGGTCCAGGGTTCAATCCTAGGTTCCACCACAGATTTATCTGATCGCCAAACCCTTCCTTCACCTCTGACAAGATGTGTATTAATCACAACTTGTGAATGTGTGTAGTGCCAGGCCTACACCGTGGTTCGGATCCCACGTTAAATTGTAGGTCCTCCATTTCATCTCGCAATCACCCAACCATCACACGTTAGCGTGCGTATAACCCGAACGGGTAGTAAGACGCGGTGCTAATAATAATCAATATGGACATCGATGTTTTTCCATTCAATGACCATCCCAACAGTGAAGTGTTGAAATATATGCCAGTTTTTTTGTCCCCGAAAGAGGTTTCCATTTACAAGGTTTGGTTTCGTGTTTGGGTTAGGTCATGCATGTAAAATAATACACAATAAAAGGAGGGTTTATTTGTCAGTGAATATATCGGTGCTTTAGATTGGCTGACGGGAGTCTCTCTTTATGTGTCCTGACTATGGGGGGGTTGTTTGTTCTCTAAATGTTATTTGGTGAGAAGAGGACGAGAATAAGGGGGTTGTTGAGCCATGTCCTCGGTTCGTTACCTGGTCGTGGTTGTTAAAGGTCATGTGACTGTGAAGTGTCTTCTGGACAGGCGTGATCCCAGACAGCCTAGGGATGGGTGCTGCTGGTAATCCTGGGTAAACAGTGCCAGACCCTTCTCTTCCCGGCGTTCAAAGCGACGAGCTTGCAACCAACTTCTGTCTACACCGCGCAAGACAAGTTTTGTTCCAGGAAGATGCGATATTTGTCAACTATTTAAATGAATCCTAGATGAATTGGCAGGACATTGGATGCGAAAGGAATGCCTGATGAAAAGTGCAATTTGAAGGAATGATAAATGTGAAAGAGAAAGAAGGAGATAACAGATGCTGAAGTGTATCAAGGTTGGAGGAAGATTCCACACACCAAGAAACTTGTCCAGAACCGAGAGCTTTGGAGGAGGATCATAACGGGACCTGCCAAGAGGCAGAAAGAACTAATTAAGCTATTGGTTTTAGGAATTAGGAAGGTTATACGCAGGGGAAGTGTACCCTCATTTGCGTGGAAGGAAAGGGGAAAACCATTTTGGGAAAATCACCCTCGGTACACCCGACCGAGATTCGAGCCTCAATCTCCCCGTCATCGGCAATCTAATCTACTGCGAGAGTAGCGCGTTAGGCCACGTAGCTTGAAGCGGGTAACTAATACAATTAATATATTCCTAGTTATAAGGTGGATTTAAGGTAAACAGTTCTTCAGTATTAATGTCAAAAAAATATTTTTTGGCCTTGAGCTGAAATTTGTAGAGTATAAATAAATAAAATTAGATACGTTTAGCTAGTTTTCCATTTATATAGTGAATCAATATTTCTTGAATATTTGTTTATAGCATTGTTTCTTGAAGTTTTGGCGATGGAGGACCACCAATAGGGGATTAAGGGGGACACCAGGGCACTGGAATAAAGGGGGAGGGGGCAGTTGTTTAAAAGATATGCAGGAAAATAATTATTTTTAGACAATTCCATTTTGCAACTTAAATTACAAGAAAAAAAAATGTTAAATGAAATGTTGAAAAAATTATATAATTACATTAAATTAATAGGTATTAGTTTTTCATTTATTTTAAATAGTCAAAATATCATAATTTGGATAAAATTAATAATGGTTCATATTTGTTAAATTAAAGTTGGCACGAAGTTACTTTTCTATGTGACTTGTGTCTGCCGAGAAAATAAATACAGAATTTTCTATGTATTTCTTATTAAATATTTTGCAATTCCAAATTTGTATATAATATGTGATCAACATTCTTTAATTTACTAATACTATTACTATTATTACTAAACTCCCTGTAATCCTGAGGGCCATTTGATAAGCCGCCGCGGGCCACCACTGGTCCAAGGAACACAATTTTAGAAACAATGGTTCGAGCATAATGGCATCTGAACAGAAACTATTTTAAATATAGTTATAAAAAAAGTCCTGGTTAATTCCCGCGATGCTGGTGACACACCTTAAAAAACTATTTAGATCGCCATGTGTGGCAAATTAAACTAAATATATACTGAAGAAATATTTTATTTATTTTAGCCGAAAAAAGTGTTTCATTACAAAACTATAAAAACACTAGCCTTAACTTACGCTTGATTCTTCTCCACCTTAAAGTGAGGATGTAGGTAATGTGAGTTAAGGTTGTTACATGGGGAGCACTGAAAGCGTTACAGCTGTTTCGATAATCTTAATTATTTACGAAGTGGTTTGATATTTCTTAAAATTGTTTTCAACAAAATTTAGGCGTGTTTTGACCATTTAAAGAATTTAAACTTTAATTTTAAAGTTAAAAAAACTTTCTGGTAATTTGTATAAAACCTTAAAAAAACAATCCCGCGTTTGTTTCAAATTGTTCTGTTGTGACCCTATCAAAAAATGACTTTATTTGATAGAGGATGGCTAGTTCTAGAACTCTATCATTTTACTTTAATCTCAGGTGTACAAATCTTGGCGTAAAGCGTAGTTAAATTTTCTTTAAAAAAATTTAAACTTCACAGGGACCTGTTGATAACTTTCGCTTACATTTTGGTGAAAACTATATTTAAAAATATAAAACCACTTATTCAAAAATGCGGGATTTCCAAACGCATAAAACGCCCTCCCCATGTAACACCCTTAGGGGCAATATTTTTGTAGTTTTTTTTATTAAAAACAAATTTTTTTGGGTCAAAATTTAAAAAAAATCTCTAGTACTAATATAGAGTATAATTTTCTTCACATGGTGACCTTGAATCACTGTCAAGCTTGTCCTTTCATTTAATGTCAACTTTTTCTCTTCATTTAAAAAGTTTCTCATCTAATACCGCTATGCTTATGACAGATATTCAACAACTGTTGATATCTCCACGTAAATAAAATTAAACTCTATATTATTTATTTATTTTAGCCAAATAAATGTGTTGCTATAAAAACACAATTTTTCTATTAGTAAAACCAAAACTATAGGATTGTTAAGGAAAAAAAGCGCTGTGTAAATCTTTTTGACTTTATTTTGGCGTGAACCATATTTTGAAACAACGTATCGTATAATTAAATATTACCTTAGAGCTTAATGTCTGCGTAGCAATTTTTCACATACCGAGGTGGTTCCCTTAAGGTGTGGCAGAAGGGAGCGCGAGTATTTTTACAGTTTTTACAGGATTGCATTTTTTTGTCCAAAATAAATCAAATATTTCTCCAGTAGCAACATAGAGTTTAGTTTTCTGCCCATCAACAGATCTTGAATATCGGTCAAGGGTGTCCTGGAATTTTGTCTAAACTTTTTAAATAAAGAGAAAAAGTTTTGACAAAATTCCAGGACACTCTTGAGAGATATTCAAGATCTGTTGATATTAGCATGTGCAGAAAACTAAATTCTATGTTGTTACTGGAGAAATATTTGATTTATTTTGGCCAACAAAATGTAATGCTATAATAACTGTAAAATTACTCGCACTCCCTTCTGCCACACCTTAACATACGTTAATAAATACCCCTGAAACTATGTTTCAGTTCCAGCTGAAGTGGTGAGGTAAAGTATTTGTATTTATTTTATTTATTCCCAAAGCCATTTTAGCTACATTATCAATGGTAACCTCGATATTTAGTTCACAATTATCCACTTGTACTTTATATTTTATTGAGCAAAAATGTCTCTAAATTGTTTAATAATATTTGGGGGTCCATATTTGTTATATTTTAGTTTATAGTTATCCTGTGCCACTTCTGTGGATTATGAAGCTAGTAAAACTCAATATTCACTAAACACAAACTCAAGGCCGTAGTCGAGGGGGGGGGGGGGGGGGGGGGGGGGGGG
>CABFWO010000836.1:74288-102699 GCA_902155825.1 Timema genevievae | reverse complement strand
GTTTTTTTTTTTTTTTTTCGGGTTTAGAGGGTGACACAGTCGTTACGTTGAACAGTAGGTCTATTTTTTTTTCTCTCCTAAGTATTATATGTTTGAGGGATATAATCCAAACTAGTCTCCCAAAAGAAACAGTTGCTCAATAGTATTGCGGTTGTACGGTTTTCAAAGGTGGCTACAAAACTTCTATTATAAAATTCCTTGATTTTTTTTTTCAGGTTTTCCAAACAAACATCTTCTTAGATACATCCTTTTTTTTTCAGTTTTCCTTCATTAATAACGTTTCCTACGTTTATTACATTGATAAAATACTTTTAAAATACTTTTTATAACTACTAGAGATAAATAATTTTATTAAAAAAATGTCCAGTCGAAACTTAACAAAATATTGTAGGTTTTAATTTTGTCCCCATGTAACTGTACAACCATCTTATGCTAGAATTCCAAAAATAGTTAATTAATTTTTTCTAACACAGAAAAATCAAAGATCTCATTGTTTTGGTGTTTATGTGCGAAATTAAGGTGTTTCTTTAGACCAAGTATTTAAATTCCCTTATTTTTTCCTTCTTATTTTTATTTGTAAAAGAAGCTGGGACTCAAATACCAGCTGAGTATTCTGATTTTTTTTTTAACCCCTCTGTCCTCCCGCATAACTCCTTTAAATTCTACATTACTCATTCCTATCAAATTTAGGAAAATATCAGGGAGTAAAACAGGAATCACAAATGATTACCGAAGTTGACAATTTTATTTTAGGATTACTTTTCACGTATTCACGCAAGTTACAGTTATTTAATTGATTTATAAAATAATCTTCAATATTTTTGCTATAAAATATTTATTTCCTAACAACAATATAGTTTTCTCTTCGATATTACAGTAGGATGTAATGAGCTGTAAAGGATAGAACTAGCTCAAGATATGGATAAGGTGTAATGAGGTGGACTGGATAGAACTAGCTCAAGATAGGGATATGGTGTAATGAAATGGACTGAATAGAACTAGCTCAAGATAGGGATATGGTGTAATGAAATGGACTGGATAGAACTAGCTCAAGAAAGAGATATGGTGTAATGAAATGGACTGGATAGAACTTGCTCAAGATATGGATAGGGTGTGATGAAATGGACTAGATAGAACTAGCTCAAGATATGGATAGGGTGTGATGAAATGGACTTAATATAACTAGCTCAAGATAGGGTTAGGGTGTAATGAGTTGGACTAGATATAACTAGCCCAAGATAGCGATAGGGTGTAATGAAATGTATTGGATAGAACTATCTCAATATAGGAATAGGGTGTAATGAAAGGGACTGTATAGAACTAGCTCAATATATGGATAGGGTGTAATGAAAAGGACTTAATATAACTAGCTCAAGATAGGGTTAGGGTGTAATGAAATGTATTGGATAAAACTAGCTCAAGATAGGAATAGGGTGTAATGAAATGTATTGGATAGAACTAGCTCAAGATAGGAATAGGGTATAATGAAATGAACTGTATAGAACTAGCTCAATATATGGATAGGGTGTTATGAAATGGACTTAATATAACTAGCTCAATATATGGATAGGGTGTAATGAAATGGACTTAATATAACTAGCTCAAGATAGGGTTAGGGTGTAATTAAATGTATTGGATAAAACTAGCTCAAGATAGGAATAGGATGTAATGAAATGTATTGGATAGAACTAGCTCAAGATAGGAATAGGGTGTAATGAAATGGACTGTATAGAACTAGTTCAATAATTGGAAAGGGTGTAAGGAAATGGACTTAATATAACTAGCTCAAGATAGGGCTAGGGTGTAATGAAATGTATTGGATAGAACTAGCTTAAGATAGGAATAGGGTGTATTGAACTAGCTCAAGATAGGGATAGGGTGTAATGTAATGGACTGGCTATAACTAGCTCAAGATAAGGATAGGGTGTAATGAGATGGACTGGATAAAACTAGCTCAAGATATGGATAGGGTGTAATGAGGAGGCCTGGATAGAACAAGCTCAAGATAGGGGTATGGTGTAATGAGGTGGATTAGTTAAAACTAGTTCGAGATAGGGATAGGTGGTGTACTTTTTCAAGTGTGGCANTTGGACCTAAAACTAAACATGATAACAACATTAAGAAAATATAAACTAAAACTAACTTAACCCTCAGTACACCCGACCGGTATCTAACCCCGATCTCCCCATCATCAACAGTAGGGCCTTTAGAATATTAAGTAAATGACGCCTTAAAACATTCGGCCACCGAAGTCTGTTTGGGCCAGGTTAAAATCACTCTAATTTCGCTGTTGGGAGTTGGAGAAGGTAATATACTCCATTCACGGTAGGAATTACTCTCTGAAAGGTCTTTTTTCCTACCAATATCCTACTATATAATAGATTTCTGGTAGGGAAAAAGGCCTTTCAGAAAACAATTCCTGTTGTCAATTAGGGTGAGAAAGAAAGGAAGCTGAGAAAAGATCCGTGTTTTTGCAGTTTTGGTCCCAAAAAAACAGAGGAAACTTGAAAGTGGGAATGGTTACATAAACTGTACTCATCACAAGACATTGATAGTTTAATCAAGTCGTGTAGATCACGGTGGGTAGGACGTACAGCGTGAATGGTAGAATCTAGAACCTTGTTCAGGGTATTGACAGAAGCACACTTACACTATAGGCCCCCTATACATGGGGCCTAGGGGCGGAGGCTTCAGGGGGTGAAACATTTTGGATAATATTATTTTTATTTTTACTATGATTTTGTTTTAAGTAATTACGTTCAAAAATTATTGTCTAACATTATCTGAATAGTTCATAACACTATGAGAAAATCAAGGGAAGACCCATAAACGGTAGTTTCAGCCGCCGGCGAACGCGTATTATCGGTCGCTTGCTGTAACACGTCATTCTCGTTGTGGATAGGTTTACCGCTGACGGGGAGATTGGGGCTCGAATCCCGGTTGGGTTAACTTATGTTTTTTTTTCTTCCTTTAAATTGTTTCCCCACTCTCCCTCCACATTTATTCTAGAGTTCTAACTTCCACATATTTATCCTAATCTCGTAAATAATATATCCGTTTAACTCGAACAAATATTACGACGGGATTATGTGTGAAAAAAAAAAAGTTACCAGGGGACCGATAGAATCCTAAGGCTTGATTCACACGCTCGCCGAAAATAGATAACAGAATCTGCCTCAGTGGCGCGGCAATTCACACGCTGTATGTTGACCCATGATGCATTGAAACGTTAACTTAAAACAGCTGATTATCAACATATTTTATTTACTAGTGTACAAACATATTTTTAGATCTCTCCTGACAAATATTTTCAAATTATGATGCTGTGTTGTGGCACAATCCAATACATCGATACACACGCTTTACATTTTTTTTACCCGCCTCGGTGGCGTAGTTGGCTAACGCGCAAGTCGTGTTGAGCTCGACTTGCCGAGGACGGGGAGATCGAGGTTTGAATCTCGGTCGGGTGAACTGGGGGTGGTTTTTCCTAAATGGTTTTCCACTCTCCCTTCATGCAAATTCGGGTTCACTTCCTCTAAACTCAACCTTCACAATTCCTAATCCATTAGCGTAATTAGTACTTAAGCGTATAACCCGAATGGGTAGTAAGACGCGGTACTAAATAATAATAATAATAATAATAATAATGATAATAATGATGATGATAATAATAATAACTTTTTTTTAATTTCCTCAGAAGAGCCAACGAATCTGTCTCCTTTCTTCTAGCTGTACAGCGCATGCGTTGTTAAATGCGCATGCGCACTGATTTGAGATGTTTGTTTCTGCGATCTGATTAGTTCTCCCGTGCCAAACATCTCAGGCAGAGCGGATGAAGTAGAGATGAGTAAAACTTTAGCAGAACAGCTCGCGCTGATAAAGTGGAAATCTTTTGATTGGCTTAGAGCTCATCACGTGACACGTTTCTGTCCTGCGTTTGTTTTTCGGCAAACGTGTGAATCCACTGTAACTCACAGATCATAGGCTAGCAGTTAAATGGCTATGACGTCAGGTCACATGACTGTGCGTGAAGACCTGTTTATAAGTTATTCTACATTATCATGAAAGGCTTGAGTTTAAATATACAGTAGCCTCATGGCTTCTTTGGTGCTGACTGACAGTTCACAGCTGACTTCTGACACTCAACATTTAGGTATATACCTAAATTTTGACTGTCAGAAGTGACAGCTGCTAAACACATGTTTTTTTTGCAGATCATATGGTTCGACGTAGGGATACATAATTTGGTCTGGTAACTTTTCAAAGCCGTCAGCTGTCAGCTGTGAGCTGTCAGTCAGCACCAAAGAAGCCACGGGGCTATTGTACAATGTCACAAAATAGTAGTTCTTTAAACAGTAGACCTATTGAACTGTTAAGAAAAAAATTAATAATTATTCAAGGTTTAGCTCACTAGCTGGACTGTCGTTGAAATAAAGGCCTCAAAGTGGTGTTATTTTTTGTATATATAAAAGCAACCTTTTATAAAATGATCCGGTATCCATAGGTCACATATAATGGACGCATCTGACTGATACATTACATTCATGTGTTCTGTGCCATTCTATCTAAACGTTCATGTTATACAGGGTGGGGTGAAAACAATTAGACGATCTATGCTGAGAAAAATGATGGACAAAGTGCTGAGGTTTTTTTCTGACGTACGGTGGAACTCACCTGAGTCACATTATCTTTAAAAAGTGAAAAAGTGTATTAAGTAGTTTGCTTTTATCTAGCTAGTGAATTTTTTTTTTCAATTAAAGTGTTAGTTTACAAGTTACTAATCGTCTAATTGTTTCCGCCTCACCCTGTATATCACATGCTGTATGTTTCGTCAAGAACGTTACATATTGACTCATGCACCACCCTGAGGGAAAGCTGCTTTAGATGAAACTTGTAAACCGAACAATTTGACACCTAATGCACTTTTTTTTTAGCATGGCGTCTTACTACCCATTTGGGTTATACGCTTCTGTAGGCCTACTAATTTACAGTAATGGGCTTGGGATAAGGAAGATTAAATTTAGAGAAGTGTATCCGCATTTGTGTGGAGAAATAATGGTAAACCACTTATGAAAACCAACCTCAGTTAGTTACACCCGACCGGGATCGAACTCCAATCTCCCCATAGTCGTTAGTATAGTCCAGGAATGTCCAACTTGAAGTTAGCTAAGAGCCTCATTTTATATTCCAAGACAGTCTGTGAGTCTCACACGTGCAAATTAGGCCTATACAATATCAACAATGTGGTTTTTTTTAGTTTATATTCTTAAACAGATACTCCATTGCTTTTTAATTAAGCTAATTTGTTTAATTTGAGATTAATAACCCGCCTCGGTGGCGTAGTTGGCTAACGCGCTAGTCGTGTTGAGCTCAACCGCCGAGGACGGGGAGATCAAGGTTCGAATCTCGGTCAGGTGAACTGGGGTGGTTTTTCCTAAATGGTTTTCCACTCTGCCTCCACGCAAATGCGGCTTCACTTCCTCTAAATTCAACCTTCCCAATTTCTCATCCATTAGCGTAATTAGTACTTAAGTGTATAAACCGAACGGGTAGTAAGGCGCGGTGCTAAATATTATTATTGATATTAATAACTTTGTATTTTCTAATCTAATCGAATTTATATTTTGTGATGGTTTTGTTAGTTGAAAAATGACCTCAAGCCTAAATGAAAATTAAAAACTAAGCAGCATAGGCCTACACTAAAAGTATTTTGAAACAAAATTTACACGTATAGGGCCTACCTAATTTTCTATTAATGGTAATGTAATGGGTTGTTTGTTTCTGCTACAAGTGCTGGTATATCCACAAGATTATAATAGTGCAATAGTAATCATTATTATAAGTAGGCCCTATTATAATAATAATCTATATACATTACAGTAGGGTCTACAGTAAACAATACATATAATATTTTTTTCACAATTTAAGTCTGATCATGTCTAAGGAACTCATGGATTACGTTACATTTTTTTTAAACTTTTCTAATGCGTCGTGGGCCGCATGTGGTCCGTGGGCCACCAGTTGGACAGGCCTAGTATAGTTTATTGCTATAGCAGCGCCTTGTACCAGGAGTCCCTAAACTAACTGAGTGGAGGGCCACAATAGGACATTGAAAGTGCTAGGTGGGCCGAATTTAAAAAGAGACACAGGCCTACATTATTCGAAACACGGATAGCGAGTGTTAAGGAGCTGTAGGCCTACCTCACAGTACGGCTGTTTTGATGACTTTTTTACAATACTACCTCACAGTACGGCTGTTTTGATTACTTTTTTTTACAATACTACCTCACAGTACGGCTGTTTTGATGACTTTTTTACAATACTACCTCACAGTACGGCTGTTTTGATGACTTTTTTTACAATACTACCTCACAGTAGGGCTGTTTTGATGACTTTTTTTACATTACTACCTCACAGTACGGCTGTTTTGATGACTTGTTTACAATACTACCTCACAGTACGGCTGTTTTGATGACTCGTTTACAATACTACCTCACAGTACGGCTGTTTTGATGACTCGTTTACAATACTACCTCACAATACGGCTGTTTTGATGACTTGTTTACAATACTACCTTACAGTTCGTTTGTTTTAATGACTTGTTTACATTACTACCTCACAGTACGGCTGTTTTGATGACTCGTTTACAATACTACCTCACAGTACGGCTGTTTTCATTACTTGTTTACAATACTACCTCACAGTACGGTTGTTTTTATTAATTGTTTACAATACTACCTCACAGTTCGTCTGTTTTGATGACTTGTTTACAATACTACCTCACAGTACGGTTGTTTTGATGACTTGTTTACAATACTACCTCACAGTACGGCTGTTTTTATTAATTGTTTACAATACTACCTCACAGTTCGTCTGTTTTGATGACTTGTTTACAATACTACCCCACAGTACGGCTGTTGTAATGACTTGTGTACAATACTACCTCACAGTACGGCTGTTTTGATGACTTGTTTACAATACTACCTCACAGTATGGCTGTTTGATGACTTGTTTACAATACTACCTCACAGTATGGCTGTTTGATGACTTGTTTACAATACTACCTCACAGTAGGGCCGTTTTGATGACTTGTTTACAATACTACCTCACAGTTCGTCTGTTTTGATGACTTGTTTACAATACTACCTCACAGTACGGCTGTTTTGATGACTTGTTTACAATACTACCTCACAGTTCGTCTGTTTTGATGACTTGTTTACATTACTACCTCACAGTAGGGCTGTTTCGATTACTTGTTTACAATATTACCGCACAGTACGGCTGTTTTGATGACTGGTTATAACACTACCTCACAGTACTGCTGTTTTTATTAATTGTTTACAATACTACCTCACAGTTCGTCTGTTTTGATGACTTGTTTACAATACTACCTCACAGTACGGCTTTTACATTACTACCTCACAGTATGGCTGTTTGATGACTTGTTTACAATACTACCTCACAGTAGGGCCGTTTTGATGACTTGTTTACATTACTACCTCACAGTACGGCTGTTTTGATGACTTGTTTACAATACTACCTCACAGTACGGCTTTTTTGATGACTTGTTTACAATACTACCTCACAGTAAGGCTGTTTTGATGACTTGTTTACAATACTACCCCACAGTTCGTCTGTTTTGATGACTTGTTTACAATACTACCTCACAGTAGGGCCTGTTTTGATGACTTGTTTACAATACTACCTCACAGTACGGCTGTTTTGATGACTTGTTTACAATACTACCTCACAGTTCGTCTGTTTTGATGACTTGTTTACATTACTACCTCACAGTAGGGCTGTTTCGATTACTTGTTTACAATATTACCGCACAGTACGGCTGTTTTGATGACTGGTTATAACACTACCTCACAGTACTGCTGTTTTTATTAATTGTTTACAATACTACCTCACAGTTCGTCTGTTTTGATGACTTGTTTACAATACTACCTCACAGTACGGCTTTTTTGATGACTTGTGTACAATACTACCTCACAGTACGGCTATTTTGATGACTTGTTTACATTACTACCTCACAGTATGGCTGTTTGATGACTTGTTTACAATACTACCTCACAGTAGGGCCGTTTTGATGACTTGTTTACAATACTTGTAATTGAAATTATTGTTTAAATTTGTCAAAGCGTCCGCGGGCCGGATAAACCCATTCCGTGGGCCGTAGTTTGAGTACC
Source organism: Timema genevievae (assembly GCA_902155825.1). NCBI lineage: Eukaryota > Metazoa > Arthropoda > Insecta > Phasmatodea > Timematidae > Timema > Timema genevievae. Next base: position 94,507 of record CABFWO010000836.1, on the reverse strand, counting down.
CCTGCCTTAGACCATGCATCCACTGAAGCGTAGCATAAAAGACTCATTAATATTCATGGAAGCATATATTTTCTTTTAAAATTTGAATATTAATGGTTTGAGTTTGTTAATTTTGCTATTGGCGTATTCAGGCCTAAAACATCCTATTTAAAAACACACATCATGTTATATATCAGAGCATGACTAACACATTTACTTACGTGAAGTGTTTGCCAGTGTAAGCAGAGCTAGATAGAAGTGTAGCTGGGATATGTTCTCATAAGTCAGTATTATTATTATTATTATTAGCACCGCATCTTACTACCCGTTCAGGTTTACGCACTTACGCTAATGTGTAATGTAGGGTGATTGTGAGATTAAATGGAGGACCTACAGTTTAACGTGGGATCCGAACCACGGTTGAGGCCTGGCATTCCCACACATTCACAAGTTGTGATTAATACAAGTCTTGTCAGAGGTGAAGGAAGGGTTTGGAAATCAGATAAATCTGTGCCGGAACCGTTAATTGAACCCCGGACCCCCAGCACAGAGGTCTGACCACCAGGTCACCTCACAAGTCAGTAGAACACCCGTTGGCTGGGTATCAACGGAGATACATTTCCACGTTAAGCGTGTAGAACAAAGCCAATGAGTAATTGGTCAAATGGGGACTGTAAAGAAGATAACATATAACAAGAAGACCTTCAGTTTATTCAAGATCTGCTTAACCTGGCAGCACACGACACGAAACTGTACCACCTACTTGAAAGAAAATATCCTTACACAGCTGTATTCACCATTCTAATAACCGGCCCCATAGTGTAATGATCAAGTACACCTGGCTACGAGCCTAGGGGTCCTGGGCTCGATTCCCGGCTGGTAACTTAGGTTTTTTTTTTCCCCCGAAAGGGGAATTACTCCGAAGGTCGCCAGGGTTTGGTTAGTTAAGCTTAAATTATGTTATTAATTGTTCCCACTGGTTCCACAACCTCACTATCACCATCACCTCATATCACCGGGACATGGAGAGAGCCTCCACGGAAAGGATGTACGATTAGTACATTCGGGCGTCCGAAGGACAACTGTCCATTAGTACTGGATAATATTTAAACAAACTGGGGCATGATGTAGTCCAGACGTTTATTATTATTATTATTATTATTATTATTATTCTAGTATCAGCTCTGCTTTCAAACCACTACAGCCATCTTATTATTTTAGGTTGATCTGTTGTGACGCTATTAAAAACAATTACTTTATTTATTTGAGGAAGGTTAAATCTATATTTATAAACATCTATGCCTACTTTTACCTCAGAGCTGGCGACATTTGTTCAAAGTTGTTGGAAATAAACTAAGTCTTAATATAATATCATTTATTTGCCAGTTTTGCCAGGAAAGGCATTTTCATATACCTTCCAGTGTTATTTTACATACCACAACTGACCGATGTATTTAGATTCCCTCTGCCATTGATTTTTATCGCTCGAGAATAATACGTCGCACTCAGGTGGGTTTGAACCCACGAACATTGGGTCTTGAGGAAAGCACTTTACCCCCAAGACAACCTAGGTCTACTATAAATAAAATAATTTAATCTTTAAGTGATTTTTTTTCACCCTACGCCGTATTTTTGAACGCCTGTAACGCGTTTAAACGTTCTGGTAGGTGGCAACCTTAATTTTAGAGAGTACGCCTAGTAAGGACATACAACCTTTTTATTTGCTGTCATAAATGATAACATTTTTACAATACAATGAGTGTTATTTTATGGATATTGATATTATCTATCAACAGTGACAGCTGCAGATAATATTATTTGACGTATGCATATATTAAAGTACTGTAGTTTTAAGTAATTTGGTAACTGGCAGAGAGAACACTGTTCTTCCGTCTGCGTTAATGGCTTAGCCTACTTTACACACCTTTACTTTGCGTGTAGGTTAGTTTAGTTCTTTCTAGCATTATGTCTAGATATAACCGGGTTATACCCTACGAATCACAGCTTGTGAATGTGAGGAATGCCAGGCCTCCACCGTGGTTGGGATCCCACGTTAAACTGTAGGTCCTCCATTTCATCTCACAATCACCCTGCCATTACACATTAGTCGTAAGTGCGTATAACCCGAACGGGTAGTAAGACACGGTGCTAATAATAATAATAATAATAATAATAATAATAATAATAATAAAAATGTCAGATCTCTGCTTGCCGTAGATTTGGCTGAGCATCGCACAAAAACAAACAAAAACCTCCGTTTATTATTATAGATTACGCTAATGGTTTTAGGTATTAGAAAAACTATATTTATAGGAAGTGTACCCGCATTTGCGTGGAAGAAGAGTGTAAATAGTTTTTGAAAAACCAACTTCAGTACACCCGATTGAAATTCGAACCTCGATCTCGCCGTTATAAGCAGTCTAGCCTTTTGCGAGAGTGGCGCGTTAGACCAAGCGGCCACCGAAGCGTGTTATAGGCTATTTAAATTGAAATTTAATTGTAATCGAAAATCAATATTTTCTTTAAAAAATTATAGGCCTAAATGTTAACTGTGATTATCTATTCATGATTATCAACTAAACTAACGAAAATAAAGAATGTTCAAATTATAAGCCTACTTCTGATTAGTCATTTTCATGACCCGGATTAACGTTAAAAGGAAATGGTCAGCATGGAGGCTAAAATAATTATTTATGTTATTCTGTTCTGTCAAAAGTTACCACAAATTGTATCCAGCCTATATCACGATAGTTCAACCAAATTTATTCACCCTTAAAAAAATGATAGCTAATGCCTACAATAACATTTTAAAGTAGGCTACAATTCATGCAACATATGGTCTATGTATGTGGTTATTGTATATTAACTTGTCATACACCCTGTATCCATGACTGAGTGATAGAAACAATAGACCACAATTCTAATAGAGCTCAGTTCGATACTTGTCATCGCTGATAAAGATATTTAATAAGTCTATCCTATAAGCTACGACTCGTCCTGTATCCAATTAAGTTTAGACGTCATGAATGGTTAAATAGTCCACGTTCTTAGGTTAAATCAATTTGTTTAGTGTATTTATATTATCCAATTTTTAGGAAGTACACGTAAAAAAAAAGACTACCACGGTTAAAAACATAAGTCTCTTTTTTTGGATAATTTTTTGTTTTAAAATTATCTTTGTTGGTGTGTTTGTGAACTTCTTCGATGTTTTCATTTTTATAAAACTACTTTAGTGTGTGTTTTTATTTTGTGGTCTATTTAAATTTCACTAATAAACCATTGCAACTTAAATATCTTAAATAGGCCTATAATTTTATAGGGTCTATATAAATAGTATAGCAATAACATATCAGAGAAGGCCCCCCTAATAGGCGTAAGCCATATATATTTTGTTACGAAAGTTTGTAAATCAATAGAGGAACAAATAAATAAACATCTCGAAAATAAATAAATATAATCAAAGAGTCACTTGAAATAAAGTTACTTTAATTAAATGACCTACATGAATTGAGATATATAGAATGAATCGTAGGCCTATATTTTCTATTCTTTCAATCTTACAATTTAACATTTTAGGCCTCTCTATTTGCATGTCTTAATCAGAGAATGTTTGAATAAAAGTAGAATTCGGGTGGTGCAATAAAATCAGGCTTGCAAACACCTACAATAAAAAAAACTAAATTACGTTTGTAAGGCACAAGTCCGTGAGCCGTTTGTGTTTGAAAATAAAAATAATAAACAGTTAAAGGGGATATGTACGGTAAGTGAGCGGCATTTTGTCCGACGGTGTGTTTAAACATTGCTCCAGTCTTCCCCAGCGCTTACAATAACACAACACATAGTACTGTGAACACCAACAATGAACTACTTTTCTCCCTTCTTATTGGTCACAGCAGTTTTACTCCCCTCACCCTAACAGTTCCAAGAAGAAAATAAAAAAAGAAAGAAAATCTATCATAAATTTAAATAAAAAAAAACAAACACGAAGAGTTTAAAACGAAAATACTACACTCTTCTCTCTTCCTTCTGTTGGATCAATGATTCCACTCACCTATACTGAAGCAGCCATTTTCTTTCCACCTTCAGCCGGTCTTTCGGTGTTGATCACAGCACACTGAGCTAGGAGAGGGGAAAGGGAAGGAGAAAAAAAGAAGCTTTTCGAAAGAGCCAATGACGGGTGGCGGTAGGCGGGTCTTAGAGGCGGTGCCTCTGCGCAAGCGCGCTTGAAGAGGGGCGAGGAGGGAGCCAGAGCAGCCGAGCAAAGTGTCAACTGGGAATGCAGGCACAGTAGTGAGTCGGCAGCTGTCGAGTCGTGTCGGTTATAGCGAGTAGCTCTTGATTTTTTTTTCCCTCCACCCAATCAAAAAAGTGTGGGGGGGAGGGGTTGTTTTTATTCATCTTGTCGGTCAAAAAGAGGTTCGTTTTGCTGGGGGATTTTTTTTTTATTTAAAATATTTTGGGTGGGGAAGCCATTTGTGGGCTTCGAACTGTTTGTCGTTTTTTTTTTCATAATATATATATTTATTTTTGTCTCGGGAGTGTTGTGGATTGGAAGGCGGCGTGGTGGAGCGTGTCGGCGTGGGGGCGGCGGCGGGCGGGTGCGGCGCTTGGTGCTGGGGGCGGGCCAACAACATCCTGGCGGCGGGCAGCGAGCACCTGCCGCTCCGCGGGGGCGGGGGCGTGGTGCCTTCCCTTGTGGTGAACCTGCAAGGCCCCCAGCGCCCCATCAAACTGTCGCCGATCAAATCGGAGGACATGAACGATCAGCCCCCGAGTGAGTACCTATAACGCGACTGCCGCGTTTGACCAAACAGCGGAACACCTGGTTTATGTTGAGTTCCTGTTGGTTGCTTTGATTACAACGGTTCCTATAAATAATTAGAGCTTTGTTGATTTCCCCATTTGAAGTCTTTGTACCTTCCAAAATCGGGGTAGTAACTTATTTAAAAGTCCAAGATAAACGCGAACACTTTTACCACTCATCACAAGAATATGTAGGCACATCCATACTAAAAACGTTAAATTAATTTACACATCTAAAGGTAGAGTAAAAGGAGAAGCGAGAAAAGGTAATTGCTTTTCAAACCAAAACTTTTTTTTTGTGCTCAAAATAGATTGAATAATTCTTCAGTAGAAATATGAGAGGTTCGAGGCAAAAACATGATAACCTTCATTTGACGACAAAAGATATTAGCAGTGATTTCTGGTTGCATACCAATTGAACATCAAGTTTTTTTTATGGTTAGTCAAGACCTTGAGACCTAATATCCATTAATATTTTACTTATTTTTTTGTAGCTATATTTCATGATTTTATTGACGTTTAAATAGTGAAAATATACCATCTAAATCAATGAGGTTTATCATGTTTTCGCCCCGACCCCCTCATATAGGGTTTAATTCTCTTCACATGGTGATATCAACAGTTGTTGAGTATTAACTTATCTGTCAATGATGTCCTGGAATTTAATAACTTTTTCTTCCTCTAGATTTAAAAAAGTTTCTCATCTAATTCCGCTATGCTCATGACAGATATTCAACAAACGTTGATATCACCATGTGAAGAAAATTCAACTATATGTTTCTACTGAAGTAACATTTGATTTATTTTAGCCAAAGAAATGTTTTGCTATAAAAACTACAAAAACACACAGTGTATTTTTCTCGCGTTCTCTAAATTATCACTTTAACAACTATAAATAAAAGCACCGTATATTTGAAAAGATAGGGCTACACCTACACACTACTATATTTTAAATGAGAATGAGGGCTATGAAGTTTAAAAACCATCAAAATAACTCTCAAATTATCTAAGAATGTTATGTCGTGACACTATTAAAAATAACTTTTATTTGTTTGAGGAAGGTTAGATCTATATTTCTAACGATTCCATCATCTTAAATGACAGCTGAAGACCACATTACTTGACGTATGAGTATATAAAATTAGTTTTATTCAATTTGTTAACTGTCAAACATTAATAGTGTTCTTGCTAGGCGTTGCGCTTTATAATACCTACTTGTCGAATTATCGTATGGTAGCGTATAGGCCTAGCTTTTTTTCGCTGCCTCCTGGGACCTCCTGATTATATTAGAGAATCTGAAAACCTTTAGTTCTGCCTTTAAATACAGTAATGCTACACATGGAATTTTCAACTTAGTTCTAAACTATATTACACTTCGGAGAGAATAGTTCACAGTTTTAGATGGGACCGCGAGTTAATGACAATATTTTTCTCAGTTTTATAACAATTTTTTTTTACTATCACAAATTATATTAAATATCGCTCCAGTAGAAAAATAGATTTTTAATTTTCTCCACATAGTAATCACAAAAATTCCTGAATATTGATACTTACTAAAATGTATATTGGCACTAGATGAAAAATGTTTTTGATGAAGAGAAAAAGTTATAAAATTCAGGGACACACTTTATGGATATTCAAGAACCGTTGATATCAATATGCGCAGAAAATTAGACTCTTATGTTTCTACTGAAGCGATATTTTATTTATTGCGTCCAAGAATTTGTTTTATATAAAAAAAAAGTGTAAATAAATCTGATCTTATCGCTCGTTTTATTTTCATACGCGCTTTAAGACTAATCATTGATCGCAGTAAATCATAACTATAGGTCTAATTAAGCCTATGTTATCATCGAAAGGGGAAATATTATTACTATATGAATGAGGCCCTTTTTTTTCATTCTAAGATACAAGCGTGTGGTAATAGTGCGGCCGATTCTGTTCTGCTTCCTTATTGATTTCATCTTCCCGAGTGCTAGCTAATCTTACAGCAGACTTTGAACAGAGAGGATACATAAAATTGTGTTTAGCCCCACTGTAAGTTAGGATAGAAGCGAGAATAGACGGGAATAGTACGCAAAGAGGGCGGGAATCTTTTGAGAAATAACTAATCATACACACAACAACAAAAGCAAATTTCTAATGATAACAAAATTAATATGGTAAAATAATTGTAGACAGTTTAAAACGTTAAAGACTCTATTTTAGTGCAAGATTGTTTAGGATACAAGAATTTCGTGAAAAAATATGTTGTTAACACCTGGAAGGTTTGGGCTTTGTTCAGTTTGGATAGCTTATAACAAAATTTTTAGCTATTTTGTACTAAAGTACTTTTGGTGCCATGTTGTGAAATACTTTAAAATATTTACGTTCTTTGGTGATTAAGGTGGGAGCGCGAGAAAAGGGCGACTTTTTTGCAGTTTTTATATCAATTTTTTTTTGTTTGTTAAAATAAATCAACTCCAGTAGAAAGATTTTTAATTTTCTTCACATGTTGATATCAACAGTTGTTGAATATTTGTCAAAGGTGTCCAGGAATTTAATGACAACTTTTTATCTTAATTTAAAAAGTTTCTCATCTAATGCCACTATGTTCATGACAAATATTCAACAAATGTTGATATCACCGTGTGGAGAAAATTAAACTCTATTTTTCTACAGGAGCAATATTTGATTTATTATAACCAAAAATATTTTGCTTTAAAAACTGCGAAAACACCGACATTTTCTCACGGTCGCACAATAAGATGATATTTTTGAATTTTTTAAAATTACATTGAATAATTATTTCACAATATTATTTTGGCTATCACTATTTATTTGTTTTTATTTGTGTGTGTATGGATGATAAAAAATATTAATTATCTTTAATTCGTAATAAAAAGAAATTGATTTTTTTTGTCCCTTTTGCATACTATTCCAAAAAATAAGCTCATTTTATTACTTCATCCAACCGCACCGGCGGACAATCCATTTTGTCGTCAATAGGAACTTTCATCTGACGTTACAACCTTTTTTCTTGCCTACGTGACCCGAACATAGATCAAATAATTCGAAAGGTCTTCTGTTTGTCTATTCAACATTATTCAAAACCAACTTCGGTGGTCGAATGATCTAATAAATCGATTTTCAACCTTTTTTTTAATCTCACGGCACACTGAACGAGGCAGTAAAAAGTTTAAGGCACATCATCAGTTTTTTAATGAGAGATTTTATCATTAAAATAACGAGTATTAAGCTTGTTTTTAAAAATTATAAGGGTACAGTTTTAATAATTATGTTATTTAAAAAATTAATTTTGATGAACATGGATCTTTTTTTGGTCTTCCCTAAAACTCCCATGGCACACCTGCTTGACCCTTTGCGGCACACCGGTTTGAAAACGTTGGTCTAAGGCGTCACACTCACAGTAGACTGGACTGTAAAACTCCCACGGCACACCTGCTTGAGACTTTGCGGCACACCGGTTTAAAAACGTTGGTCTAAGGCGTCACACTCACAGTAGACTGGACTGTAAAACTCCCATGGCACACCTGCTTGACACTTTGCGGCACATCGGTTTGAAAACGTTGGTCTAAGGCGTAACACTCACAGTAGACTGGACTGTAAAACTCCCACGGCACTACCTGCTTGACACTTTGCGGCACACTGGTTTGAAAACGTTGGTCTAAGGCGTAACACTCACAGTAGACTGGACTGTAAAACTCCCATGGCACACCTGCTTGACACTTTGCGGCACACTGGTTTAAAAACGTTGGTCTAAGGCTTCACTCTCGCCGTAGACTGGACTGTAAATGACGGAGATATTGGAGTGGGTTTGAGTCCTGGCATAGAGTATTGAGGGTTGTTTTCCATTCTCTTAGTACAATACAGCCCTTAAGTTTATGCAAACAGTGCGGCCACACAGGGCCCCCTAATTTTGGGGGCCCCGCGTTTGATCAGGTGACAAGAGTTGCGCTCGTAAAGGCTCCATGTTTAGGCGATCTATAAATGGCCTATTGCCATTGTTAACAAACAAATAAACAAATAAAAACGTAATCGTATGGTTTGGCTTATTGAACGAGTGAAACGAGCTTTCTTTTTTAACTCCACCGTTTTGCATTTTTCTGCCTGTGGTAGACATGTCTCACGATAAATTTTTAACTGATTTATTTCGAACTTGGCAATGTTGTTCTTTGTACCTCTATACAGATCACTCACTTTGCTCGTTGGGGGCTCCGCCCCCCAAACCCCCAGTAGATGTAGACTAATGTAATTCCAGAGCCGTTTTTTGATAGGTCTTACCGTTTAGCCACAAGAGACCTCCAAAGAAAGGTCCGCACCGACTTTAAAGTTGCTCCACCATTTTGAATTTTTTTGGGGGGTTGAAAATTAAAAATTTTAACATTTTTGGAATTTTCCCGTTGGTTACAGGTAAGAATCTATAATTTTGCTAAATTTCAAGTTTCTAGCTCATCTGAAAGTGGGTAAACATTAATGTCATTGATTGAGTCAGCCATGCTGATCTATATTTAGGGGTTCTAGATTTAGGGGTTGGGGAGAAATGAACCCTTGTATGTATAAAAACATTGCTTCTAACATTAATCATTATTTGTATTTACCTTTTAGAGCATTTAATAATAAACTATCCAGCTGAAAATTGGTATAAGGTATAATTGCGGCGTAATATAAAAAATTAAGTTTTTAAAAAAAATGGGGGGGAAGAGATTGCGGTAAAATAACTGAGGGCCCTGTAAACAAGATTTGCCCAGGGCTCCACGTCACCTAAGGGCAGCCCTAGACTGGGGATTTTTAAGGGCGTGCGAAGCTTCAAAACGTCGACAAAGCTCATATGTCCCTCATTCGGTTTCGACATCCACATTAACCTTCACAACTTTGAAACATTTCAAAGTAAGATGAGAATTTAGAACAACTATAAACATTTGAAATCTCTCACTAATTTTGACATATAATTATGCTAAACAGTATTGCAACAGCTACTAAAGACTATTTTAACTCCGACTATCAGTTAAACGGCATCTATAACTTAAACATAGCAACAAAATAAAATCGTATTGTGAGTTTATTTTCACTTTATTACTTTCTCTATTCCATGATGCACTTAAGGCCCTTGGTCTTGTCGAGTGGAAGTCTAAAACCGACCAAAGTATCCTTCCACGCCAACAAGAACAGATAGATCACGGAAACCGTAGGTGGCGCTAACTACCGGACAGGTCTTGAGGAAAAATCCTACGTTTGGAAATATCAATTTTCTCGAGAACGAGTGAAATTTTTATGTTAATATTTTCAACACCTCTTCTAAGATGATGTATCGATGTTTATTAATTGTTACATTCTATTATTTTTTGTTAAGTAGCCAGCAAGTTTCTATTGAAAAACGTCAATATAATCGACATTTGATCACCGTTAAAATTATAGAGGAGGTGTGTATATAAAAAAGATAAATCAATTAACATGCTTCTATTCTTGAACAAACCGTTTCCGAAAATAAAATTGCAATACAATAAAAATTCTTGAGGATAATCGTTTGTTCCCACGGCTCTGCATTTCCACGCCAAATGAAAAAGGCTAATCGCCTTAATGGATAGTTAAAGAACTAAAAATGTGTTAAGTGACAATAACTTAACCTTATTTGCGACCTCGACTTTTTCGTCGCATGTTTCAATCCTCACTTTGACTTGAGAATATACTTTCGCACACTCATCAATTTTCTCCAGGATTAAGTTAGTTTGTAAGGCGTGTAATTCTAGTGATGGAGCTATGTGTTTACAAAATACTCCTAATCGCTAAGCCCTTTCTATAACTAAGTCAAGTACTAATTGACTTATGTAAATACTTTAAAAAACGAACTTTATATAAATATGGGCTACATATTTTATTTGAAGTATTAATTTTGAAATTTCTACACACACACACTCGTGACTTACATACGAACTTAATTTTCTTCAAATTGAAAAATTATACCTGAACAAGGGAATCTAACCTGGGACCTTGGACTTAGTATGCCAAATCTCTAACCATTGATCTATCCAAAAGTCGTCTAGTGCCCAGGTTAATTCTCCACTCATCTTTTAAGGCTGAGTCTGTGATGAACGTATGGAAATCGTCAGATACAAATGAGTGATCAATTAAGATCACGCGCTATCAGATAACGCAGTTACCTTAGACTCGGTAAGGCTTTATGCTGTCAAATGTACAGTTATTATTATTATCACCGCGTCTTACTATCCGTTCGGGTTGTACGCACTTAGGCTAATGTGCAATGGTAGGGTGATTGTGAGATGAAATGGAGGACCTACAGTTTAACGTGGGATCCGAACCACGGTGGAGGCCTGGCATTACTCACATTCAAAAGTTGTGATTAATACACGTCTTGTCAGAGAAAATGTACATTTACATTCGTACGAATATACATTATGAATTAAATATTCAAACTATTGTATGATATCTAGATGCCGCTATAACCGCTATAAAACTATCATAAGACAACCAAATATTTGCGTACTACAAATCTAAATCTCGCTATTGACTTGTAATAAACTTGGTATAATTCCTAAGTATTACCCGCCTCGGTGGCGTAGTTGGCTAACCCGCTAGACGTGTTGAGCTAGACCGCCGAGGACGGGGAGATCGAGGTTCGAATCTCGGTCGGGTGAACTGGGGTGGTTTTTCCTAAATGTTTTTCCACTCTCCCTCCACGCAAATGCGGGTTCACTTCCTCTAAATTCAACCTTCCAAATTCCTAATCCATTAACGTAATTAGTACTTAAGCGTATAACCCGAACGGGTAGTAAGACGTGGTGCTAAATAATAATAAAAAATCCTAAGTATTCTGAAAAACTTGTTGACGGATATTTTAATGTATTCGATGAAGCTTTTGTTGGAAAGTTACCCTACCGTTTCAATTCGTTTGGTCTACGTTGACTCTCTGTTTATTTGTGAGTTTGTGTTTTCCTACCTTGAACGATAATCAACTAAGACCCACTTCGGTGACCTCATGGTCTAAGGCGCTAGTCGCCTAGACTTCTGATGACGGGGAGATCAAGGTTTGAATGTTGGTCGGATGTACTAAGGGTGGTTTTTTCAAAATGGTTTTCCACTCTCCCTCCACGTAAATGTGAGTACACCTCCTCTAAATATGACCTTCCTAATCCCTGAAATCATTAGCGTGATTAGTAAATTAGCGTATAACCCGAACGGGTAGTAATACGCGGTGCTAATGAAATTAAAAAAATATATATATATTGAATGATATGCAACATTTAGCTACTTCCATTATTAGGCTTGTTGCAATTAACTGGTTGATGTAGTCAGATGAACATTAATCCCCGAAATAAAGCTAAGCATACCTTGGACTGATTTTATAACCGGTTTGTTAAGTAAATTAATTCAATTGGAAAAATATATTAATTAAATACAAATAGTTTAATCAAGTCGGTTGAGAAAAGTTTAAATGTAAGATATGTTGTTAACATATACATAATTTATAGCCAGCGACGAGTATTTCTCACTTATTCTTTTTAATTGACTTTTGGTTCTAACTGTACCTATGTAAGTTCGTTCAATAATCTCATGTACCGCTTATTATAATAAACATTATACCCACTATAAAGCCACATGACTGACATTAATGTTTACCCACTTCTAGATTAACTAGAAACTTGAAATTTGGCAAACTTATAGCGTCTAGCCTGTAACTGAAGGGAAAATTCCAAAAAGTTAAAAACTTTAATTTATAACCCCCGAAAAGCGAGTTATTTTATACGTCGCTACATTTCATAGACCTAATTGTTTTGGAAATGGGGCAATAACACGAATATAAGAAACTAATTTGTTAAAACCCCACTTCAGTGGTTTAACGGCTTAAGGCGTCATTCTAATTTCGGATTGGCCTACTGATGACGCCAATATTAGGGTTCAAATCCTGGTTGTGGCCACTGAGGGTGGTTTTTCCTAAATGGTTTCCCAATCTCCTTCCACGCAAATATGAGTAGATTACCTCTAAAATGCTTCCTTCCTCATACCTAACCCACTAGAGTAAATTATCATTTACGATATCCACAACTTATAACTTAAACATGTAGTAAAACGTTGCAATGAAAAAATAAGATGTTGGGTATAGTACGAACCATTTAAATGGCAACTACCTTCACAAGCTGTGATTTTAAAGTAACTGTCCCCGAAAATACCAAGAAAGAATGAGTCACTCTAATCTTAACAGTCAAAATCTTTTGTTTTTTCCCGTAGTTTGTACGGAATTGATAGTACTCTTTAAGATTTTACGGTAGGCTTATTTATAATAATATTTCATTTTATTTTTAACAAATTAAAATGGACAATCTATTGGCATTAATATTTCAAGATTCAATTATTTTCGTGTTACTCCATACAATTTTAAGTTTAGATTGTAATGTGCTCTGAGAAAATAAACAGTATTTTATCATAAGATTTTTATGATAATTTTGGCTTGAAAGGGGGAAATGAATCTTCAATTCAGACTGACACATATTTTTATGGATAGTATACCTCAGAACTACGATGTTTTACGTGAAGAGTCTTAGAAAATGATATTTTAATTAAAGAATTTAAAGACGTAAGGTTTTTCTTATATAAACATTTCATACCCATTTCGGCGAAAAACATATTATGGAATTAGAAGCTACTCTTAAATAACGCGGTTTTTTTTAGACTCCTGACCCCCTGTCAAAACATTAATCACAGCCTGTAGTTTTGTTAACTTATTTGAATTGATAATTATGTAGCCGCTCACAATTATTTTAAAATGCAGTCTTCATCATTCTGGAGTTTAGTAAACGATGGATTTAAATGTAATTATATTCTATAAATATTTAGATATATCATAAAAACTATCCTACAAAATCACACGCATTCGATCAGCCAGTTTTTTTTTCTTCATTTAAAAAGTTTATCATCTAATGGCGCTATGCTCATGACAGATGTTCAATAATTGTTGGTATTACCACGCGAAGAAAATTAAATTAAACATTAATACTGGAGCAATATTTTATCTCTTTTGTCCTAAACGCTCTTTTGTTACAAAAAAAATCTAAGGATATCAACTTTAAATTATGTTACCCCATCTTAATAAATGCGAGGAATCTTACAAATTTTCTTATAAGCTTCTATTGCAGTTTGTTTAGAAATTAACTATTCATTGAAATACAAGAGGCTAAAATAATAATAATAATATTTAGCACAGCGTCTTACTACCCGTTCGGGTTATACGCTGGCTAAAAAAAGCTTAGAATAAGTAAGACAAGTGTAGAATGTATAAACATATCTCACACTCCACATTATATTTTATGAGTAGTGGTAGCCTATACATTAAATTGACTTTTGAAAATCACACGACTTGGTGCATATATATATGAAAGTAGTTGTAACTTTTGTAACTGTAAAGAAGATTTCTTTCAATCCGAATCTAACTATAAATGTGAATCAGGATTGTATTGATATAATGAGACCAAAATATATAAATTGTATACCAAGATCCATATAACTAGTATTGACATTGTTTTCCGTAGCAATCTATTTCAAATTTTTGTGTTCATCTTAATAATCTTATTGTTCTTAGTGACTGACTTTATAGTTAGTAGGTAATATGTATTTTAACTTATAAGTTAAATGTACAGGCCCTATTAATAAAATATCGCATTCATTTATATAACCTTTTGTTAATAAAAGAGTACGTTACATGAATTTTAATCTATTGATTTATGTCCAATTAATTATAAAACTCTTTGACCAAGAATGTTCACAGTGTTGTGACTACATATAACTAAGCTCTATACAAATTGAAATTAAACTTATAATTTATAAAATAACACCTACAAATCACCTTCTTAGAAAGAAAGAAAAAATCATTACTAAAAAAAATTATTATTTAATTTCTCAATTGTATTTTTTCTTCCGCCGTGTCTTACTAACCATTCGGGCTATAAGTAGACTATTTTTATATTATTTACGCTCTTATGTAAGGATTGAGGACGTTAGAATTTTAGAGGCAGTATGTTTGCGCTCGTGGTGGGGGAGGGGTTGGGGGGATTGTGAGTAAAATACACCCTCGGTACAGCCGGCCGGGATTCAAACCCCAGTTTAAAATTAAATAGTTTGGCATTTAGATAGTTTGACTATCACTCTTTAAATAAATAGAACTAATCCATTAATAATATTTTTAATAACAATACACTATCTTTATGTCAATGGTTGTACAAAACAATTATTGCAAGCGATTAATTGAAGTGAAAAAGTTGAAAATTTAGCTGAATATATTCATATTATTCAGAAAATAATTTATCTTCGTTTTATTCAATCACTTTAATAAAAAAAATGAATATTTATTATTTCTCAACTTCATATCATTAAATTTGTATCCACATACAATATTATTTTTTGAAAACAGATTTTGATTAATTAATCAATAAAATCAAATGTGAGGATTAAGCGCATTTTGCAATAACATACAACTCTACAATAGTTAAATATAGTAAGTACACCTACTGCTTTTTTTGGTTGATTTCACACTGAGACTTAATTTTTTTCAATGTAAAATTTAGTGGCTTTTGTCAGCCTTAAAAAATCAAAGGTTAATTTAAATAATGCTTTATAACTATATTAATGCCCTTCAAGTTTTTTTATAATATTTGATAGTTTATGAAACTTTGATTTAAAACATACTTTATGTAATTAAAACACTTGTTTTTATTGTGTTAACCTTTGAACGTTGAAAGTAGAAATTATTTACGTTATGACCCAGTGTTAATCTGCGTTGTCTTAGGTTAAAAGATTGTCTCACCCCACGGATAACATCCAGTTTAGGTAGGTAATACAATTCGAACCAGGCGTCACATAATGGTACGGTTTTTCCGGACGTTAGAAAACAGTGGAATTGAGAGCACTGAAATATTTTTAAAATCATAACATTTTTTAAAAAAAGTTTTAAAATGAAAAACTATTAAATCTAGATATGAGTAAAATCATATATTTTTCTGAATCAGAATCTTAAATTTACTTTTGAATCTTAATATAAATCGAATACGCGAATCTTTAAAAATGTACATTTCTATTTAAAGAGAAAATATTTAAAATTCAATTTTTTTTAAAAATGTGTTTATTTATAACTGTTTTCTTGAACGATACTTTGAATGTATTTAATTTTACAATCGTTTAACTTTTTGTCTGATAATTTTGTTTCTGTTTTTATAACGGAAACTGTTATTATTTAAAACTAGCCACGTTCAACTTTTGTTTGTGTGTTTCTTCACTATGCGAGGGTTGTTTCTTGAAGGTCAATAGCCCAAGAAGACACAAGCACCCCGTTATTTTAGAAAGTCTTATGTTTTTCCTTCAAGGCCAAAATATTTGGTACCTTAAAAATGATTTATAACAGCAGTCAGATTTTTTTTTCTATGTGCGTATTAGGTTCCAGCTTGTTCTTTACATGTTGAGTCTAATTACCCATCTTGTATATTTGTATTTAACTACACATTAATGGCGAAGGAAGGAGATATAATTGAGAAAGAATGTAACTGCATTAGCGTTGTAGGAGAGTGGGCAAAAATAAAGAAAAAACCCTCATTATAACCAGCTGGGATTTGAGCCTATATATCCCAGTTATCGACAAACAGGTCAAACCAAGTGGACACCTTAGCCTGCCAGCCCACCGATGCAGTTTAAAAAAAAGTTATATGAAATATATATCACTGTTAAAGGGTTGGTTTTTGTGTAAAAACTGCCGGTAGCAATTATTAGTAGGAACATTACACACACACACACACACACACACACACATATACATACATACATACACATTGAACTTGACTTCCATTGATGGGGATGTTAGGGTTCAAGTACCGGCATTGGGCCCCTATGGTGGGAGGGGGTGGGGGCAGGACTGCATTTTATTTTAATCATATTTTTTCTATCCTATTGGCGCAAGCTCTAATACGTTTATTCCTTAAGATATAACTTAATCGTGCTTACCCTTAAGTTTTTGTTGTTAGTACATATTGTGTTAAGACTGCAAACACAATTTTCACAGACAAAATATTTATATTTAATATGACAAATTAGTTTCATGAGATACTTAAATCACACAGCAGATGAGTTTAAACTCTCATATTTAGTTTGATTAAAAATGGCAACGCACATCAGTATAATATTTGTAAAGAGACGTTGAAATACGTCCTCCCATTCATGGCCTATTAAAACAACACCTTCATTAAATTCGACTCTCTGCTGATGACTGGGAGATCACTGTTTGAATCCCTGTCGGGTCTAATGAGTATGGTTTTACCTAAATGGTGTCCCCACTTTCCTTCCAAGCAAATGTGAATAGATCACCTCTACAACGCTTCCTTCCTCATCCCTGCCCCATTAGAGTAATTATTATTATATGTGTATAGCCTGAACAGGTAGTAAGACAAAGTGATAACCAAAATATAGATATGTACCTTTAGTGTCAAGCTTCGGCTAAAAGTAGATTATATGTCAGTACCGAACCTATTATTTTACAACTCTAACAGGTGACCTGGTGGTCTAGGGGTAAGGTGTCGAGACTTCTGTGTTGAGGGTTCGGGGTTCAATCCTCGGTCCCGGCACAGATTTATCCGATTGCCCAAACCCTTCTTTCACCTCTGACAAGACGTGTATTAATCACAACTTGTGAATGTGAGGAATGCCAGGCCTCCACCGTGGTTCGGATCCCAAGTTAAACTGTAGGTCCTCCATTTCATCTCACAATCACCCTACCATTACACATTAGCTTAAGTGCGTATAACCCAAACGGGTAGTAAGACGCGGTGCTATTAATAATAATAATAATAATAATAATAATAATAATAATATAACAGGGTGGGAATATTTCATCGACACAGTTGTTCAGGCAACACTCCATAGTGTCAGAAGCTAATTACTGGACCACAGTCACGAGTTTTTAAAGATCAGATTGACCTCGATAAAATTTATTTTTCTCGAGAACATCTGGTCTTTGTTTAAGAATTTTCTTAATGTTGGAATGTTGAGAACGCGAGAAAAGGTCAATGTTTTTTTTGCAGTTTTTATAGCAAAACCTTTTGACAAAATAAAAAAATGAAATTCCCGTAGAAACATAGAGCATAGCTACCTTCACATGGTGATATCAACAATTCTTGAATATCTGTCGAGGGTGTCCTGGAATTTAATGACGACTTTTTCTCGTCATTTAAAAAGTTTTTTTCATCTAATGCCGCTATGCTTATGACAAATATTCAACAACTGGTAATCTCAACATGTGAATAAAATTAAACTCTTTATCTGTACTTAAGCTATATTTTATTTATTCTGCCCCCCCTCCCTCCAAAAAAAGTATTGCTTTAAAAATTGCAAAACAACACTGCCTTTAATTCGAGTTCCCCACATCCCTAACTTAGAGAGATTTAAATAATGATGTGATTATGGTGTGGTCACTAGTGGAACTAATCTTACAAACAAGTGAATGTGTTGTCAAAGTAGGCCTACCTGGGTTTGTAGTGGTATGAGTATGATAAATAGTCATACGCAAAATTATACTTAATATATTTAATTATTAATTACAGGGTGTCCAGTGACCTAGAATACCAAAAAAACCGGGGAATTTCGTACACATTTCTGCAAATTTAACATATTCACTTTAAAAAAAAGCAGCTTTTATTTACAACTAGCAATCGCGCACGGCGTTGCCCGTGACCCATTGTGGTATAAGAATTATATAAGCTTTCCCCCCCCTCTGCCACCCCCCTAATGGTGCCCGATTTCAAATGGAAAAGTTATCTCTGAAACGTAATTATAAACCAGATTAAAAATATTTTCTTCAAAAAGTTGTTAAAAATAGCCTAATTAAAAAGTTAATTAAAAATGTAAAAATCTGGCTTTGAGGTGCATTCGGACACCCTTTCGTCCACCTATGTTACAAATTTCAGATCTCTGCTTGCCGTAGATTTGGATGGACATCGCACATAAACAAACACACAAACACTTCCTTTTATTATAATAAGATATATATATATATGGGATAGTCTAAATAACTATTTTCTTCCAGTTAATAAACACCATAAATGTCTTTTAACACAGTTGTACCAGTGGCCTTGCTTATTTCACTTATCAAGGTCAACATGTAATTTTCGTGTCGTCTTTCCACCACACTACTAGGCGTCTTTAGTCAAAGTGTTATTATTTTCCACTCTACCTCCACGCAAATGTGAGTACGTTTCCTCTAGATTCAACCTTACTCATCCTTAACCCAATATCATAATTATTACACAGGCATATAACCTGAACGAGTAGTAAGACAGCGATAAAAATACTAAACTGCTAAAGTTAAAGATGTCACTATTTTATTTGATAAAAAGCTCTTTAATGGATTTTCAAAGTTTCACCATACATTTTATCAAAGAAATTTTATAAAATAAATATTACAGATACACTTATGTAGTTCTAATATTATGAACTTAGAATATTTGTTTATTAACTCGAATCGATCTGAAATCGAGCATAGAAATTTAAATTTTTGTAATCGATTATTTTTTAATCGAATCTTATTCGAATATTTTTAAATGAAAGTGTTTCAAATTGAATCCAAATCGAATATTTTTAAATGAAGATACTTTGAATCACACACAGATAAAATATTATAGGCCTATGGTGAAAATGTTATGAGCATTTTATAATTGTTATCAAATAAAAATCTAATATTATTCCAAATTATATAAATAAATATATATTCGAATGGAATCAGATTTTTCAAAAGATTATTGTCCTTTGTTTAGTTAATAAATTGGTTATAAATATTATAACATTTTCTCTTTCTTGTCAAATCAAATAATGAATCCATTCTAACTTATTTAAAAAAAGAAAACTAATCAAAATATTTACTTTTATATTTATTGAATATCGATTTAAATTTCATCGAATCTGGGATCCATTTCAATTTGAAATTTCGAGTATTATTCAACTCTTTCATATAATATTTTATATAATATTAAATTTTTGAATTTCAAATCAAATGCAAATCCAAGATTCACAATTCGAAATTTAAAATTTCGAAGCTTCGCACGGTCTTAACGACGGTGTACTACCACCCTCGTTAAATGGAAGTGTGTCAAACAATGGCGGATAAACCACTCTTCAAAACCATCCATATCGCGCCAGCTAATTACGTTCTATGTACAGCTTCATGTATTTCACACTTACTGCGACCGGTTTTGTAAGCTACCTCGAGTTGTTCGTAATCGCAAAGTCTCGCTAATCTTTATTATTACTAAGGTATCTAATGTGCATTTTACAAAAACACACACTATGATAAACACGTGACTTACAAACTAACATAACCCAGGATGCTACGCTTAGTACTACACCTAGAGACAAGGCCGTAGCCAGCCAATAATTTCGTGGGGGGGGGG
>CABFWO010000836.1:47888-68766 GCA_902155825.1 Timema genevievae | reverse complement strand
TATATATATATATATATATAAAACCAGTAGTTTAACTTTTTTTAGTGGAAGTTTGGAATATATATATAGTCTATATATACTTTTTTTAGTGGAAGTTTGGGAAAAAAATATATGTATAACCAGTAGTTACAGAACTACAAAAAACTTTTTTTAATAGAAGTTTGGAATAAATATATAGGTCTAGGCCCCTATAAAGTTTTTTATTTTTTTTAAATTTAGGGGTACACCTTTGCATTGATAATTCATTTCATCTTTCAAAGACATGCAGAATTATCAATACTACCTTTGATCTTAGGGTTATATATCTGGGTTTATGTTTGTATGTATGTATGTATCTGTGTGTTTGGTGTCTTGTAAAATAGTCTGTCACTTATTCCAGTAATCACCAAACACCAAGCTTGTATACTGTAAAAGGTTTTGAGTCAATATTTAACATAAGCGCAACATCTGATATACAATATTTTACCTACCCCAACCTAACAGCCCCCTAAAATTTGTCTATGATTGATTGGAGTTATTATGTGTGGTTTTTATCAATTAATTGTTTAATTAGCACGTTTCAACAACATGGCTCACGAATACTTTTAATCCAAAATTCAAGGATAAGGTGGGTTTTTTTGTGTGAAATACAGCCATATCAGCTTAGAGAAGAGACGGGAAAACAACCTTTATTAATATTTAGCGCCACGTCTTACTACCCGTTCGGGCTATACACTTAAGTACTAATTACACTAGTGGTCTAGGAATTGGGAAGGTTGAATTTATAGGAAGTGAACTCACATTTCCACGGAGGGAAAGTGGAAAACCATTTAGGAAAAAACCACCCCCAGTTCACCCAAGCGAGATTCGAACCTCAATATACCCGTCCTTGGCAGTCTATTTCAACACGAAACTAGCGCGTTAGCTAACTACGTACGCCACAGGCCAGAGAGGCGGGTATCAGAAACAACATTTATTAATCAAGTGTGGACAAATTCTGTAAGTCTTGACACCCGTAGGTTTTTTTATTCAACCCGTCTTGGTACCCGTTCTGGTTGCACGCATATATTATATACTATAATTGAATATTGATGAGGAATATAGAGCTATAAATGAAATGTACCCGCATTTACGTGTAGAGAAGGTGATGAAAGTATTTAGGAAATAACCACGCTCACTATACCCAACCGGGATTCGAAACGATTAATTAATATAGTGAGTAGAACAGGGACGAGGAAAAAAGAATTCTAATAAAAAAAGCATTCACATTAACGCGTAGGAAAAGGATATGAAAGCATTTAGGGAAGAGCCACTCTTCAATACACCCGACCAGTATTCAACCCCCGATCTCTCCATCAGCAGCAATTCAGTCCAACACCATAGTAACGCGTTAGACCATGCGACCATCGATGTTGGGTGTTTCCCGTTGTATCGCGGTGATTTGAACGCACGCTCTAGAACGAAACTCTAGTTAGATGGATGTACTCTTTAATTAATGTCTTGTAACTTTTTTTTTTTTAACGCGAGTCGCTTCAGACAAAGATTCCCGCAGACGATTAAAAAAAAATCTCTTGTAGATCTTGTGATATGTCCTTTTATTTGTATGTTACCCATTCTCCTATTTTCTTACTTGGTTTATTTATTCCGCCTCGGTGGCGTAGTTTGGCTAACGCGCTAGTCGTGTTGAGCTCGACCGCCGAGGACGGTGGAGATCGAGGTTCGAATCTCGGTTGGGTGAACTGGGGGTGGTTTTCCCTAAATGGTTTTTCCCACTCTCCCTCCACACAAATGCGGGTTCACTTCCTCTAAATTTAACCTTCCCAATTCCTAATCCATTAGAGTAATTAGTACTTAAGCGTATAACCCGAACGGGTAGTAAGACGTGGTGCTAAATATTATTATTATTTGGTTTATTTCATCTGAAGACGATCTTGTCTCGCAATTTTATTGTTTGATATAAATCATATAATAACCTATCCCGCTCCACCTACTTTAATCTTAAGAGAAAATAAAACTGTTCAAAGGAACTAGTGCTTTGTCTAAGGTGTCAGTCTCACAATACACTAGATTGACGGTAAAAAAAAAAGGTACATGTTCNATCTGTTCAGTTTCTGTCTGGAAGTGGATCTGTTCAATTTCTGTTTCGAAGTGGATCTGTTCAATTTCTGTCTGGAAGTGGATCTGTCACTTTTTGTCTGGAAGTGGATCTACCAGTTTCTGTCTGGAAGTGGATTTGTTCAGTTTTGTTCTGGAAGTGGATTTGTTCAGTTTTGTTCTGGAAGTGGATCTGTTCAGTTTCTGTCTGAAAGTGTATCTGTTCAGTTTCTGTCTGGAAATGGATCTGTTCAATTTCTGTTTCGAAGTGGATCTGTTCAATTTCTGTCTGGAAGTGGATCTGTCACTTTTTGTCTGGAAGTGGATCTACCAGTTTCTGTCTGGAAGTGGATTTGTTCAGTTTTGTTCTGGAAGTGGATTTGTTCAGTTTTGTTCTGGAAGTGGATCTGTTCAGTTTCTGTCTGAAAGTGTATCTGTTCAGTTTCTGTCTGGAAATGGATCTGTTCAATTTCTGTTTCGAAGTGGATCTGTTCAATTTCTGTCTGGAAGTGGATCTGTCACTTTTTGTCTGGAAGTGGATCTACCAGTTTCTGTCTGGAAGTGGATTTGTTCAGTTTTGTTCTGGAAGTGGATTTGTTCAGTTTTGTTCTGGAAGTGGATCTGTTCAGTTTCTGTCTGAAAGTGTATCTGTTCAGTTTCTGTCTGGAAATGGATCTGTTCAATTTCTGTTTCGAAGTGGATCTGTTCAATTTCTGTCTGGAAGTGGATCTGTCACTTTTTGTCTGGAAGTGGATCTACCAGTTTCTGTCTGGAAGTGGATTTGTTCAGTTTTGTTCTGGAAGTGGATTTGTTCAGTTTTGTTCTGGAAGTGGATCTGTTCAGTTTCTGTCTGAAAGTGTATCTGTTCAGTTTCTGTCTGGAAATGGATCTGTTCAGCTTCTGTCTGGAAGTGAATCGGTGAATTGCTATGTTGAAATACTTTTCTTCCTGAAGAGCTTCGTTGATTTCACTGTTGATTAGTTAAACATATTTCAACTCCACAAACAAGCAAATCTCACATAAAAATGTAATCAAATGTTTAGCTGGCTTGATTTTGACCTTGGGGATTAGGATCAATACCAAATAACGTCCTTGAGGACGGGAAAGGGAAGGTGGGGCCATAAAAGTTGGCACTTTACACAGACTTTTTAAGTGCAGGAATAATAATAATAGCAATAGTAATAAGACGAAGAAGAAGAAGAAAATCTTAAAGCACAATATAAAATCAGACTAATAAACAGTCATGTTCCTTGCATGCATGTTATAATCGCGGATTTCAAGGTGCAGTGCGGCGACTTGTTTCACAATGATGCACAGCTCATTATTCACAAGGCTGAGCCGCGCAGCGTGTAATTACAGCTCTTGTAACGAACGTAAATGCACCCGGTTCATCGTAATCAGCTACGTCGTGTTTTTTTAAAAACCCATTTTAATACTAAGGTTTTACTGCATCTTATCATCTAGGTAGCTAGAGTAGAATTACTGAGGGAAGAGCTTTTAGGAAGATACAAACATATATTTTGTTTGCGCTCGACATTGATCACAATTGACTGTTTTTTTGTGTGTTATTTTAGAGTGTGCATCACACGCCAATCAACTCTGTGATACAGTCAACTATAAATAATAAATTTACACTAACACTATTGCACGTGGATCATTTCTGATTAAACATTAATGGTTATAAAGCGTTAGTAGACGTTCCTGATAACAAACAGTGTTGAGATTTTAAATGATATTCGGATAAAAACTGCATTGAAAAGGTTGTTTTTTGACCATTTTAGAATGGCTTCACAGATAAGCACTGTGTATTAATCTTCATTCTGTAATAATAGGGACATACTGTAGTTATTAACAATAAACTTTGTCGCTTTGTCCCCCATCGTCACCGCGGAAAATGTCGAGTAATCATTCAACTACGAATGCACTGCACACCTTTCTGGCGTATCGTAGGTCTTTTCTTTTCCCTTTTACTCCCACACCTCGCGTGAGCCGGGAGCTGAGTTGGGCCTGCTATGATGAATGCTTTTAAAAGACACATCGAAATATGGCGAGACGCGTTTTTACGAATTTTTCACTAGCACATCAAAGTAAATATCTAAATATTTTTACAAGTTATTGCAGAATTTTTAAAAGTGTACAACACACGCCAAATAATACGAAATTTGATCTTTTATAGAGAACTTGACTTTTACAGGCTACCACCGATGGTCATTTAGGTCCATTTTAATAAAGATATAGTGATAAAGGTAAATTATGTCAATTTTAATTAGATACAGTGATATAAAACTATACATATTTTTACTAAGTATTATACATACTCGTTGATTGTGTTTTTTTTACATAAATTACAAAACTTATCAGGTGATGGTAATTATAATACCTTTTATTTCGACCAGCAATAAAGTTGACTTAAGCGTGTTTTTTTAACCTTGCAACAACTATTTGGTTTGTTTTGCATTACGTCTATCCAACCCGTTAGGGTTATCCACTTATTTAAATAATTATCTTAGGGATGATAAAGGTTCAATCAAGAGTAAATCTACTTGCATTTTGGAAGATAAAGTGTAAAGTTTAGGACAAGAACCGTACACGTGACCTACTTGCATTCAGACTCTAATATCCCCATCATCGCCAAAATAGTAGTCCTATTGCGATAGTGATATTTTAAAGTTGAAACCCTTACGGAGAGTCTCTATATATTTTTATCTCTCTCTCTCTCTCTTTAAGAAATATACTGGTCTGTTGGAAATGATTTGGGGGATTCCCCCTAAAGTACAAATCTGATGTTGATATCTATAAATAGGATAGTTGCGGTATTCCAACCGTTCATTGTATCGAAGAGCAAGTGTTTGGTGTTTTTTTTCAAGGTTAGGACGTTCTACTTCTAGGAGTTACCGTTTTTCAAGGGTTTACCAGGAGGAAATATAGCTCCAGGCCACACAGTTACTGTCACTTAATATTAAGGGCACCATCTACTTGATGTAAAATATCCCCCATGTCTGCGTTTGACAGTGCTGAAGCTTCAAAACAACTAAAACCATCCTCAATAATATTATAATATATCAATGTTAGCCCGGTGACCTGGTTGTCTAGAGGTAAGGTGTCGAACTTCTGTGCTGGGGGTCCGGGGTTCAATCCTCGGTCCCGGCACAGATTTATCTGATCGCCAGGTCCGGGGTTCAATCCTCGGTCCCGGCACAGATTTATCTGATCGCCAAAACCCTTCCTTCACCTCTGACAAGACGTGTATTAATCACAACTTGTGAATGTGTGGAATGCCAGGCCTTCACCGTGGTTCGGATCCCAAATTAAACTGTAGGTCCTCCATTTCATCTCACAATCACCCTACTATTACACATTAGCGTAAGTGCGTACAACCCGAACGGGTAGTAAGACGCGATGCTAATAATAATAATAATAATAATAATACTGTGAACACCAATAAAATATGATTATATGTCTGAGGAAGGCTATATCTACGTTTTAAGCCCTTTGCTTTGGTCTTTGAATTAAGATATTTTGTGTGAAACTTCTTTAAAAATTAACTATTTACATTACTTTTCTTGGTTTTAATTAGCTTTAATTTAATTAATTCTATAAAGGATACGCTGATACCATTATCCTCTATATTGGTGTGAGACATTTTTATAAACAATAAATCACTTATCAAATAATTCGAGATTTCAGGACATCTGCATTTTAAGGGTGAGTTTTTTTTTCTAATATGATAAGCCCAGCCACTGGCTGAGTAACTTGTGGGGGAGATAAGCACATTCCGTTTATCCTAAAAGTTCACAGTCTTACCTTTATTGATTATACTATGTCCCGATATTATAAGCTACACCATAGTAGAATAATGCAAGGTAAGCTTGCTACTTTTAGGTGAGGATGTAAGGAACGCAAGAAAAGGTTGGCGTTGTGTGTTTTTTCCCAGTTTTTATACAAAAACTTTTTTTAATCAAAATAAATCAACAATTACTTCAGTACAAAAAAATAATTTAATTTTCTACACATGATAATCTAAACAAACGTTGAAACCCGCCTCAGGGGCGGAGTTAGCTAACGCGCTAGTTTCTTGTTGAGCTAGACTGCCGAGGACGGGGAGATCGAGGTTCGAATCTCAGTCGATTGAATTGGGGGTGGAAAGTTTTATTTTCGAAAATGGCTTTTCACTCCCCCTTCACGCAAATGTGGGTTCACTTCCTATAAATTCAACCTTCCCAGTTCCTAACCCATTAGCGTAATTAGTACTTAAGCATATAATCCAAACGGATAGTAAGTAAATTATTATTATTATTATTATTATTATTATTACTATCAACAACTGTTGAATATCCGTCAAGAGTGTCCTGTAATGTGATGACAACTTTTCCTCTTCATTTAAAAAGACTCTCATCTAATGCCGCTATTCTAATGACAGATATTCAACAACTGTTGATATCAACATGTGAAGAAAATTAAACTACATGTTTTTACTGAAGCCGTTATTTTATTTATTTTGTCCAAAATATGTTTTGCTATAAAAACCGCAAAAACACTGTCTTTTTTCTCACGTTCCCTACACCTACACATTAAAAGCTAGTCGGGTAGTGTACCCTACCTACGATATGAGAGATGGTAACAG
Source organism: Timema genevievae (assembly GCA_902155825.1). Lineage (NCBI taxonomy): Eukaryota > Metazoa > Arthropoda > Insecta > Phasmatodea > Timematidae > Timema > Timema genevievae. The sequence goes on along the minus strand of CABFWO010000836.1, from coordinate 62,069 downwards.
CTATCAAAAGGTGCTTTAATGCAAACATTGGCTGAAAGTCATGAATGTAAACCTATTAGGAAATAATAATTATTTTCTTAGTGATACTATATTATCAATAATTATTTCTGAATAGGCTGACGTTAGTAACAATCATTCATGTTTTCAATAAAGAACCACCACCTCTCCTATTGTAGATAGGATGTACATTGAAAGACACCGCCTTCTAACCCAGATGTGGTCAATTTACACAAATGTGGTACTTGTCCGCTATCGGGTTCATCGTAGTATATCCTGATCGCTATCAAAGGTACAAATTTTTGACCCACGTTGATGGTCATGTGGTCGCAGTCGTCCGTCTCACAATAGATTGAACTGCCGAGGACGGGACGATTGAAACTCGAATACCGGTTGGGTGATTTTTTTCTCAAGGGCTTACTACTCTCTCGCTCTCTCTCTCTCTCTCTCCAAGCAAATGGGGACACACTGACTCTAAAATTAAACCTTACTCATACTTAACATTAGAGTAATTAGTAGTAGGTTCTATATTTGCGTAAAGCCCGAAGGGGTAGTAAGACTTGGTGCCAGCCGTTTCATTGGCTGAACAGTCTAAGGCGTCACGCTCTTGTTGGACTGGCTTGCTGATGACAGGTAGATTAGGGTTTGAGTCCCATTTGATTCTATTGAGGGTGTTTTTTTTTCTAAATGGATTCCTAGTCCTCTTTCACTCAAATGTGGGTATATTAATTCTAAAATGCTTCCTTCCCCATCCCAACCCGTTAGAGTAGGCTACCCGTCTCGGTGGTGTAGTTAGCTAACGTGCTGGTTTCATGTTGAGCTAGACTACCGAAGACGGGTAGATCGAGGTTCGAATCTCGCTCGGATAAACTGGGAAGGGAGGGGGGGTTTGTCCCTAAATCGTTTTCCACTCTCCCTCCATACAAATGTGGGTTCACTTCCTCTATATTAAACCTTCCCAATTCCTAACTCATTAGCGTAATTAGCACTTAATCCGAACGGGTAGTAAAACGTGATGTTAAAAAAAAAGATGTGATGCCAATAATTAATAATAAAAATAAATTATAAATGTCTATCAAATAAGATGTTATCAACGTCGACTGTAAAAAATTATGTTTCTCTTGTCTTAAAGAGTTTTCTTACGAACCATTCAACCACTGATGCAGATGTTAATCTTTGTATCGCTCTCTGGTTTGTTGTGGGGACTGGTCCCTTGGGTAGTACCGTTATCTTGGCCATGACGATTGCTGGCAACTGTTGCTCAATGAGACTTTGCAGGACCGGTACCGGCAAAATACCATGGTTTAAGATATGATGAGTCAGACTCGTCCCATCATAGGGCCCCCCTCCACCCTTTCTGACAAATTCCCAGTATGCCTCATTTCACAATTTCTTATGCTACTGACAGTTCTGAAGCTTCATAACCACTAAAAACCAATCCACATTTATCTTAGGATGATGTGTTTTGATCGGATTGAAAAATGACTTTACTTGAAGAAGGCTGAATATATTATGTTTATAACGTTTTACTTCAATAGCGTTCATCATAGCAGGCACAACTCTGCTCCCGGCTCACTCGAGTACGCATGCGCGTGAGTTATGGGAGTAAGAGGGAAATGAGAATAACTATGATATGCCAGAAAGGTGTGCAGGGCATTCGTATTTGAATGATTACTCGACATTTTCCGCGGTGACGATGGGGGACAAAGCGACAAAGTTTCTTGTTAATAACTACAGTATGTCCCTATTATGACAGAATGAAGATTTATACACAATGCTTATCTTTGTAGCCATTCTAAAATGGTCAAAAAACGGCTTTTTCAATACAGTTTTTATCCAAATATCATTTAATATTTCAACAGTGTTCAGTATTAGGAACTTCTATTAACGCTTTATCTCTACTAATGTTTAGTCATAAATGATCCACGTTCACTAGTTTTGGTGTAAATTTACTATTTCTAGCCGACTGTATCAGAGAGTTGATAGGCATGTGATGCACACGATCTGAAGGCGATTAGCCCTTTTCATTTGGCGTGGAAATGCAGAGCCATGGGAACAAACGGCTATCTTCAAGAATTTTTATTGTTTTGCAATTTTATTTTCGGAATTTTTCCGCGGTGACGATGGGGGACAAAGCGACAAAGTTTCTTGTTAATAACTACAGTATGTCCCTATTATGACAGAATGAAGATTTATACACAATGCTTATCTTTGTAGCCATTCTAAAATGGTCAAAAAACGGCTTTTTCAATACAGTTTTTATCCAAATATCATTTAATATTTCAACAGTGTTCAGTATTAGGAACTTCTATTAACGCTTTATCTCTACTAATGTTTAGTCATAAATGATCCACGTTCACTAGTTTTGGTGTAAATTTACTATTTCTAGCCGACTGTATCAGAGAGTTGATAGGCATGTGATGCACACGATCTGAAGGCGATTAGCCCTTTTCATTTGGCGTGGAAATGCAGAGCCATGGGAACAAACGGCTATCTTCAAGAATTTTTATTGTTTTGCAATTTTATTTTCGGAACCGGTTTGTTCAAGAATAGAAGCATGTTGATTAAGTTATACTTTTTATTCAAACACCTCCTCTATAGTTTTAACAGTGATCAAATATCGATAGTAATGACATTTTTCAATAGAAAACTGCTGGCTGCATAGCAAAAAATAAGAAAACGTAACAATTAATAAACATAGATACAATATTATCTTAGAAGGGGTGTTGAAAATATTAACATAAAAAATTCACTCGTCCTCGAGAAAAATTATATTTCCAAACGTATGATTTTTCGCAAGACCTGTCTGGTAGCTAACACCATCTACAGTTTCCATGGTCCATATGTTATTGTTGGCGCGGAAGGATACTTTGGTCGGTTTTGAAGCCACGCAATGCCTTCCACCTTCCCGCCCACCATCCCACAGGGCTAAGGGCCTTAATGAAAAACTGCGACATCTCGCATTACGGCCGCTGTGTGATGAAGTCTGAAGAATTTATGTTTGAGTAGTTATAAAATTCCATGGAGTCATCTAACAATTGTATTTTACCGACTTAGCATCTGGCTAAAATACTGCTAAATTCTGCGTATAGAAAGTGTCATGTCAGTACAATGAACCCACCAGCCGTAAGCCTCAGCTTTCTAGGCCGGAGCCGCTACTTTTTCATTCAAGTAGTTAAACATTTGTTCTCATGAGACTTGAGTTGAGTCCATTCTGGAGCCACTGCATCACAGAAAATTCTGTAAGCACTGGTGATCGAACCCTGGACCTCTGCTCTGTATCCAGAAGCTCTGACTACTAGAACACATTTGAGTATTGATAAATTTTTTAAATATCGATAGTATTTCAAAATATATTTACTAAACATCGATGCCTTACATTTACTTAAAAATGACGCGAACAAATAAAATTTGATTTTAATAATCTAAAAGGTCAAGAAATGACCGAGGAAAAACCTCTAAAAAAGTTTTTACAACTAGAGGATCATTAACTGAATTTTGTGTAATCATGAGCTCTGTATTTGATATAACAATACAAACACGAAATGTCATCAAAATCTGGGTCTTATTCATGATTTGGAAAGATAACCGACCAATTCCTGTTACAAAAATACAACCCAGCCCCCCCCCCCCCCTCCCCCATTGATAACCATCTGGTACACCACCGTAGAACACGCGCCCAATATGTCGACAATGTTAGGAGGAAATTCTTTCATTTACCCGTAGGAATTTTTGAGAAGAAAAATGGACAAAACTGAGTTATTTCCTAACGGGTAGCAAGACGTGGAGTACATGATGTGTAAAGGGCTAGAGGGGGATAGACTCGAACTAAAAATAACTCCGTAACCCCATTCTTCTTTTGAAAATATTTTGTCACTTTGACAATAGATGGTAAATTGACTTACCTTTTTTAAAAATGACAAGACATATTCGTCAGGTGGATGAATAGGAAGTGGTTTGGTTACTTTAAAACTATCAGAGAAGGCCTAATGTACTAGTCTATTAGCTACCTACAGACCTGATTAGTTGGCCACACGGTTTAAGGCGTCACTATCGCAATATATTAGACTGCCGGTTGCAGGGAGATCGGAGTTTGAATTCCATTCGGGTGTATTGAGGGTGATTTTTTCCTCAATTGTTCTCCACTCATCTCCTTCCACGTAAATGCGGGTACACTTCCTATAAATTCAAGATTCCTAAGTCCTAATTCATTAGTGTAATTAGTACATATGCGCATAACCTGAACAGCTAATAAGGATGTAGTGCTATAAAAAAATATATATCTACAGTCCAATTTTATCAAAAAGAGCCTTTTAGAAAATATAAATTTTTTTGCTGTAAACATTGATAATCTTACTATGTTATTTTACAGGTATTCAAACCCGTCTCCTTAGTTTAGTGGTCAGCGCACCTTGCTACCAACCTAGTGGTCCCGGGTTCAATTCACAGCCAGTACCATGGGTATTCTTCCCGACGATCACCAGGGTTTAGTTAGTTAGGCTTAAATTAGGTTAAGAGTTTCTACTGATTCCACACCCTCACTCATCTCATCGGGACATTGAAAGAACCTCCACGGAAAGGATGTACGATTAGTACATTCGGACTTCCCCTCCGTAAAGGTAAAATATACCGCCTAATCTTCCCACCAAGAGTTTAATTTTCTTCATATAATGACCACAACAGTTATTGAATAGACAAGACGTGTATTAATCACAACTTGTGAATGTGAGGAATGCTAGACCTCCACCGTGGTTCGGATCCCACGTTAAGCTGTAGGCCCTCCATTTCATCTCACAATCACCCTACCATTGCACATTAGCGTAAGTGTGTATAATCCCGAACGGGTAGTAAGACGCGGTGCTAATAATAATAATAATAATAATAATAATAATAATAATAATAATAATAATAATAATAGTTATTGAATATCTGTCAAAGATGTCTTAGAATCTGAAGATTTTATTTTAATTTAAAAAAAGTTTCTCATCAAATGCTAGTGTTCTTATAACACAGAGCTAGACAAGAACTGTTATCATCATATGTATATTGAAGTTGAGGTCCCCTAGTAGGTAGATTTCCAACTTGCCCTTCATAGGCAATCTATAGTAGGATGCTGGTCAGGAAAAAGCTTTATAAAAAAAAAGGTACTTTTTTTTATGATCATCACATTACGTATAATATTTTTATATTAATATTATTTTCAGAGTAGGACTATTATTATCTATCCTTGGTGGTCTTGGGGTGAAGTGCTCGTCTATTTTTTGCAATGAAATATTTTTATTTATTTTGGGCCAAAAATTGTTTTGTTATAGAAACTTTAAGAACACATTCCTCTTTATTCACGTTATTTACTTTTCCAACTTAAAATAAAGTTTGCACAATTTCAACAAGTGTGTGTCGACCTCGATGTTCATGGGTTCAAACCCAGTCAAGGTTGACAGATTTCTCTTTATTGATAAAGCTCGGTAGCACAATTTCCTTCGGAGTGGAAGTAAAGCCGTTGGTACCATGTCGATAGTGGCATGAAAAAAGAACTATGGTAGGATTGGGAAAATACCTTTCCGACAAAATTGGTAAGCCCTTTTGAGCTCGCTCGTAGAAATTCAGTGTGAACCTAGCACATTGTATCTATACCAGATGGTGCAGGCAGCGCTAACCAGCCAAAGGGATGGATAGAAATGGCATCAAACTAACCTTCAGGTTGTTTACTTAATAATAATTAGAAAATTATTTTCTATCCAAGATGACAGCGTGGATCACATTTTCTGAAGGATGATTCAATAAAAATATTATTATTATTATTATTACTAAGCACCGCGTCTTACTACTCATACGGGTTATACGCTTAAGTACTAATTACGCTAATGGATTAGGAATTGGGGAGGTTGAATAGAGGAAGTGAACCCGCATTTGCGTGGATGGAGAGTGGAAAACCATTTAGAAAAAAACACCCCAGTTCACCCGACCGAGATTCGAACATCGATTTCCCCGTCCTCGGCAGTCGGGCTCAACACGACTAGCGCGTTAGCCAACTACGCCACCGAGGCGGGTCATCAATAAAAATAGTTTTAGTGAAATTTGCAACAGTCAAAAAAAAAAATCTTTCTACCTCTTTGAGTAGGCCTATAAATATCTCAGATCATGTGTAAGGTTGGCAATGATATATTGATATAAAAATATACCTATCGATTAAGTTGTATACTATCTGATAAATCGATTAATTTTTAGATATATTTTACTTATCAGCCTGCACCTTAAAACTTGTGAATCAAAATAGATCAAACAATTTTTTCCATCTACTTTTTTTTTATAACTGCGTCTTACTACCTGTTCGGGTTATACGCATATATGATAGTACTCTAATGGGGTAGGGATGAGGAAAGAATCGATTTGAATACACCTGCATTGGTGTAAAAGGAGAGTTGGAAACCATTTAGAAAAGATTGCCCTCAGTAGACACGACCGGAATTTGAACCCCTATATTCGCGTCATCAGTAGGCAAGTCTAACACTATAGTGACGCCTTAGATCACTTGAAGGTGGTGCTATTTTATTAATCGAGTCAATTATTCCTATTTTTATTATTACTAAAATTGTTTGCTATTTTCAAAAACTAAATTAAACATTATAAAGTGAAAAGTGGAGAAGAACATCACTACAGAACAGCAGCCATCTTATTACCAGCGTTCCAATTTACCCCCTCCAGTGCAATTAAATATATCGAGAACAAACGATACATCGATATAATTTGATCGATATAGGTCTATTGTAGCTTTCTATATAAAATGTGCGATACATCAAATTATAACTATAGCAATATATGGGGGAAAATTGCCATCCCTATGTCGCGTGATAACTGGTGCGAAAGCTCACTAATAGTAATAATAATAATAATAATAATAATAATAATAATAATCCATCCCTTATGTCCCCCTCTTCTCGCTCTGCACCCTCAACCCCAACATCCCCTCCACCCCCCATATTGAAACATCGACACCACCAGCTACGCTACTGCGCAGTGATATTCCTGTTAGCGGACCTGCGCAGTAGCTTATCATTGAAACAAAATACACCCAACTTTTCCTCCATTTTTGTGTTGCATCATGGGAACGAACCATTGCATATATATATATATAAATAGAATATTAATTTGTTTTCTATCAAGGATAAATATCAACTTCAAATCCAAAGAGAAATTATAGTCAAATGTGTTTGCTTGTATGGATTTATTTATTTGGGTGTTTTTATGTTGCCCATATAGTAGGCCCTTTTATGTGCGCGCGCACGCACACGCACACACACACACACACACACACACACACACACATATATGCCTACAGTCAAATGAGCAACTATAATTACTATCCATCTTTTTATTTAAGACTTAAATTTATTCTTTAGTTTCACTTTGTATTTGAAGTTGATATTTTTCGTTGATGATTCAAGTTGGATAGAAAACCAACAAATATTATAATAATTATCACATATTGTTCGTGAATTTAATGTTTTTCAAATGGTTTAGGCATATTTCTCACAACTAATTGGTGGTTATTAAAAAAAATTTGTTACACATCTCACGTTTTCCCAAGTAAGTTTACATATTATGTGAGGACAAGCTTCCGCTTTCTAAGTTTCTTGATTTTGGAGTTCTAGCGTTCACACAATACAGGCCTAAATTCAAACACATACTTATTCTATTATATAGGCCTACTACTAAAAAGCCACATAACTGACTCACTCACTCACTCACTCACTCACTCACTCACTCACTCACTCACTCACTCACTCACTGACATTAATGTTTACCCACTTCCAGATGAGCCATAAATTTGAAATTTAGCAAACTTATAGCTTCTAGCCTGTAACCGACGGGAAAATTCTAAAAAGTTAAAAATTGTAATTACTAACCCCCCCAAAAAAATTCAAAATGTTGGAGCAACTTTAAATTCTGTGTGGTACATACCCCTACAATACAATACCGGTAACTTTAAGTTGTTACGTTCAAAACAACGCTGGAATTACATCAGTTTATATCCACTTGCAAAGAAAACTCAATTGGGGTTTGGGGTCGGAGCCCCCAACGAGCAAAGCGAGTTTTATTTATATGGTAACAATCATAATTAGTAAGCCTAGTTCTATGAACAGTTGACCTTGTTCCCCCCAGTCAAATAATGCTGAGCTCATCATATTAAGAATTCATTAATTATTTTTTATCGTTGCTACAGTCTTAAGATATATCTTTGGATTTCAAAATGAAGAATTTCCTATAGTTTCTCCTTGAATTTGAATTTGATATTTTAACTTGATGATACAATTATACCCCTACAGAAAATAAATTAATAATATACCCAATAGTATATTATATTAATAGAAAATAGCCACTGGTCACTCTGTTTAAGATCATTTGACAATTAAAATTACTAAAATATTTTGAATCAATAAAAATTTGTCAGAAAATTTAACATAGTTGGGGAGGTAGGGGAGGTTATCTTGGAAAAGATAGCAAGTAGCAATGTCTCACCCCATTCTAGCAACAACGACCATATATGGAAGCCGGTGTTCGCTTTACCTGGGTGTGTCATTAGTTGGGATTTTCTGACACTCTGACTCGGCTGGGCATATTATGGTCTGTTAGTTGGTGTTGTCTCTACAATCGGTACAGTCAAAACAAGAAATTTCATGAAATGGAATTTTATATTTACATTTGCAATTATTAATTTCAACACATTAATAAAATCAACTAGTAGAGCTAGGCCGAAAAAATCTATCTAACGACATTGTGTGCTGCAAAATGAGATAAAATAAAATTATTGGGCTATAAAAAGATTAGTATGTATAACTCATATAATCTAAAATAATCTATTTTTACACTTTTAAGCTGTTTTTACATTAAAAATAATTCTTTAACACATAATAAATTTTTACCGCACAAACCTCATTTCAGCTCCCATACATTAGTTACCTTACCTTAACATTGATTTATGAAAAGCATAGAATAGCAAGTTTTACCTCTTTTAACTCGTGAACTTTAATGATTTGAAATCATTGAATCAATATTTAGAACTTAAACACTTATTAAAAATTGTGCAATAAAATCTATTGGCATATGAACTTAAGACTTCCGTCTCGCAAAATAACCTCTGTAAAACATATTTTTTAAATACGTCAGAGGCACTTGTTTAATTTATTTATTTTTACTCAAACATTTTTCAAAAATTGCTCTAATGATTTTGTTTAAAATGTATATCTGGGGATTGTGTGGTATGGAAAATAACACCGTATAGATTATTTGTTTTTGGGGTAAAAACTATTTACGAGTAGGCCTATGTGTGGTTTACTGATGACTAATTTTTCAAAACTTGAAATATTTTTACAATGGCCCTAATGATTCGGTTCTAAATGAATATTTTGGGAGTATTTGTCATGGAAAATTGCACTGTATAGTGGTTTTTTAGTAAAGATTCGTTTAAGTGTCACTTACAAAAGACCGGGTTTAAAAAAAAAATTAAACGATTTTTAAAATTACTCTAATAATTTGGTTACAAATGGGTTTATTGGGAGGGTTTAACATGACACACTGTATACTGGTTTTGGGGGTAGATATTTGTTTAGGAATAGTTTACTGATGATTAATTAAAAAAAATTACTTTAATGATTTTGTTTAAAATGCATACATCTTACATGTGACTGCATACATGTTTTTATATTTACATGTTAAAGAATAGTTTACTGATGAATGATTTTCGAACGTAAAATTGTTTTGGAAAATGTTACATTAAGTTCGTTTAAATGTGTATGTATGGGTAGGCGTTATATTATAAAATTAATAAAACTGTATTCCTGTTGTTTGAGCTTAGTTTCGTTTAAGGGTGGCTTACTGATGCCTTTTTAATTTTGTAGAATTTAAATATTTAAAAAAATGCTTTACAGTGGATTTCTATGAGCGAAAGGTCCCACCAATTTGACTGGTAAAGTTATTTTAACATAATTTCCAAGTTTATTTTACATGTCACAATCCACATGGGACCAACGGCTTTACTTCTCTACCGAAGGAAGTTGTGCTACAGATTTGTGTAACCCAAGAAAAAAATAATCGACCTCCTATGGGCTTTAACCCACGAACATTGGATCTTAAGGCGAGCACTTTACCCCAAGATCACCGAGGTCAACAATGTTAACCTAACCCACTTCAGTGACAACGTGGTCTCGTGTTGGACTGGACTTCCGTAGATGGGGAGATCGGGGTTCGATCCTGGTCTGGTGCACTGAGGGTGGTTTTCCACTCTACTTCTACATTAATTTGGGTGCACTTCCTCTCTATTAGACCTCCCCAATACATACCCATTAATGTACATAGACGAATAACCCGAATGGGTAGTAAGATGTGGTGCTAAAAAAAAGTTAACCTATTTGGATATAGTTATTATTTTCTTAGTAAAGCTATGTTATCAATCAAAAGTGTTGATAAACGCTTCTAATAATATTTCTAAGAGGTTTACTGACAATATTAGGCTTTTTAATTATTCATTTAGAAAACTATATAATAATAATAATAATAAAACTATGTTATTTCGTATTCGTGGAAACAATAGGTATGATTATATATTATAGTGGATGAAATAATAAATTTAAGAGTATTAAATAAACATTTTATAGCTTGAAGAAAGAGCCATAAACATATTAGTTTTATTTGATAAACAAACGCAAATAAGCACAACCAAACACTTTTTGTGTGGCATAATCAACGGCCCTCGTTTAATCTGGTTGGCCATCTTAATTCAAGCCTGTAAAAACGGTTTTAAGAAGAAAAAAAAATTGTTTGTTGTGAAAGTTTATACTGCAGAAAGTGACAGAAACTAAAAAATACCCCATGTTCTGGCAGATTACGTGGTTAGGTGAATGGATAAGATCTGATAGCTTTTGCCAGCTGTCAACACCACTCCAGTGCCGAACGGAATTTATCCCTTACACTCGTGGTATTTTCCAAACATGGCAAGTAAATTACTTACTTAGGCCTAATCAGTTTGATTGAGATAATTCCGCTACTCACCTCCAACTTTTTGACAAATATCCTTGTAACTTAAACTCGGTGGGCTGAAGGGAGTGCAAGTATTTTGACATATTTTATAGAATTATTAATTTTTTGGCAATATCAAATATTTCTCCAATAGCAACATAGCTTAATTTTCTGCACATTCTAGTATCAATAGATCTTGAATATCTGTCAAGAGTGTCCTGGAATTTTATCAAAACTTTTTCTCTTTTTAAAAAATTTTTTTTGGACAAAATTCCAGGACTACCTTGAAAGATATTAAAGATATGTTGATACTAGAATTCACAGAAAACTAAACCCTATGTTGCTACTGGAGAAATATTTGATTTATTTTTGCCAAAAATATGTAATGTAATAAAATCGGTAGAATTACTCACGCTCCCTTCTGCTGCACCTTAAGAGCATTAATCATAGCAGGCCCAACTCAGCTCTCGCCTCGTGCGAGGTATGGGAGTAAAAGGGAAAAGAAAAGACCTACGATATCCCAGAAAGGTGTGCAGTGCATTCGTATTTGAATGATTACTCGACATTTTCCGCGGTGACGATGAGGGACAAAGTGACAAAGTTTCTTGTTAATAACTACAGTATGTCCCTGTTATGACAGAATGAATATTTGTGCACAGTACTTATCTGTGAAGCCATTCTAAAATGGTCAAAAACGGTCTTTTCAATGCAGTTTTTATCCAAATATAATTAAATATTTGAACAATGTTCTGTATTAGGAACTTTTATTATCTCTTTATCTCCATTAATGCTTAATCATAAATGATCCACATACAATAGTGTTAGTGTAAATTTGTGATTTATATCCGACTGTATCACAGAGTTGATTGGTACGTGATGCACGCTCTGAATTTCCCCCTACTAATGAATCACAAGGGCGTAAATAATAATGACTCGAAACCTGTACAATCCTTTTTTTTTTTAACATTTTGTCTAAAAAAAACTCAAATGGACACACAGGCATCACCAAACTGAAAGTTCACTTTGACCAACTATCGGCTACTTTTTAAAAGAAAATAAAACTTTTTTTTTTGGATGATGGGTATGTTTCTTCTACCTGTTTTTTTTTTCGACTCCTGAAAAAAAGAAAGTGGAAACCTAAACTAACTTCTGGGTGTGTGTGTTTATGTGAAGAAGAAATAAGGGTGAGTTGTCGTTGCAAGGAAGCGGAATAAATGAGTGATAATTGGTTGTGGATCCTCCCACCGGCCACCTCATGGTTTATGGTACATATAACGTCCCCGCACCCCCTAGTATCCCCCCCATTACCCCCGCACCCTCCCTCCCCCAAATCCTCCCACACACACACACACATCTACGACCTGACCCCAGAGGACTTCTTTGGTTTCCTTTGTGGACGCCGGGAAGTTAAAGAAGATGACCGTATCTCAGAAACATGTGCCCATATGTGACAAAGTAAATTACCAGACTAACAATAAGTTTGTTTATACCAGGGATGTGCAAACTTACTTACAGGAGGGCCTGATTTAAAAAAATAAAAGTTTGGCCAGCCAAAAGATTTGTATTCATAATTTTGTCTTCAAATTTATTTATTTTAACTACATTAAGAATCATCGGCAGGGCCTGGAGTTTGATGACCTGTTTTTTTTTTGTTTTTTTGTTCGACATATAAAGTGCTCATAAGTACATAAACTCTTTTCATTATCCCCTTGTTGTAAAAATTTATATATATATAAGTAATTTTTTGCTCATGTTTGAATGTTGGGTTATATTTTTTTGGATTGCGTCATTTTTGTAACAATTTTTTAAATATTTTTGAGATATTTTTGAGTAATTTTAAGGCATTCATGTTGAATAAGTATATTTTTAAATAAAATACTATCAATATTTTATAAATGCATTTTTTTCCTCACTAATATTTTACAAATGCATTTTTCCCTCCAACACAGTTGTCGTAATGAAACTTATCTACCTAGTCAATTAACTTTGTATCATCTTTGCTTGTATGGTTGTAAAATACACCTGTAAGAATTTTTTCTGTCTTTTCATATTCTTAAGGTAATTTATGAAAATTTTAAGTCTTTTTTTATAACTTTTAGGTATTTTTAAATTATTTTAAGGTCATTAAAAGCTGGGCCCTGCAAGCATGTTCTTAAGATCACTTTTCCTAATGTTCAAGGTTGAAAATAATTGTTTGAATGAATACCAGTTTGCAAACAATGTCATGTAGTTTTTTGACGTGAATTACCAAGTTTGGAAACGTTAATTTTGTCATGTTTTTTTAAATAAAATTACAGTTTTGTGGGATTTAAAAAAAGCCTGCTTCACAATGCAATAAATTTAAACTATTTATCCCGTGGGTTTAATTGAACAAACCCTCGGGCCGTATTTGTCTCTAAGGCTGTAGTTTGCTCATCCCTTAGTCTTCACACCCAAATGACTGTTATTAGAAAAAAAAATTTCAATTATTCAAGATATTTGTCATATGCATATTAATTTGTAGCTAGGCCTGTGTGGGAATTACATTAGAAGCTTATGGCAATTTGATCATAAAGTAATCAAATTTTATGATTTCGAATAAGTTTATAGTGGTAGATGTCAAACAAAAATTGAATTATGTCAGGACAATGGACGAAAAACTCTTGATTATGTTGAAGTTATGAGTCTGAACAATAAATCTAGATTATATAATCTTGTAAAAATTTTGGAAGGAAGAACGTATGTACACTCAAAAATTTTATCCTAATATATTTTTTAAGTTTTCTAGTTTGCTAGTAGGTAGCATCCTCTTCTTGCTGAAAGCAGCTTTGGCCATTGCTATGCAGGACCAGTTTTCTAGTCAGTAGCATCTTTTTTTGCTGAAAGCAGATTTGGCCATTGCTATGCAGGACCAGTTTTCTAGTCAGTAGCATCTTTTTTTGCTGAAAGCAGATTTGGCCATTGCTATGCAGGACCAGTTTGCTAGTCAGTAGCATCCTCTTCTTGCTGAAAGCAGATTTAGCCATTGCTATCCAGGACCAGTTTGCTAGTCAGTAGCATCCTCTACTTGCTGAAAGCAGCTTTGGCCATTGCTATGCAGGAACAGTTTGCTAGTCAGTAGCATCTTCTTCTTGCTGAAAGCAGATTTGGCCATTGCTATGCAGGACCAGTTTTCTAGTCAGTAGCATC
>CABFWO010000836.1:30467-41292 GCA_902155825.1 Timema genevievae | reverse complement strand
TTGACACCGTTTACCAACTGTCCCCCCCCCTCCCCCCCTCCTTTGATTTCCATCCATCCTACCACGTCTAGCTTATTTAAGGTGGGATTGAAAACAAAAAAAACGCCAGTTAAGGTGGAAAAATAGGAAACAAGAGGAAAGTTAAATGTGTTTGCATCTTTACAGCAAAGCATTTTTTTTTTTGCCAAAAATAAATAAAATATTGCTCCAGTAGAAAGAGAGAGTTTAATTATTTTTTTTCATATTTTGACCTCAACAATTGTCGAATATCTGTCAAGAGTGTCCAAGAATTTAATGACAGATATTCAACAACTGTTGATATCACCGTGTGAAGAAAATTAAACTCTTGTTTCTACTGGAGCTATATTTTATTTATTGATTATATCAGCACATGAGAATTTCTATGAGCAAGCGCAAAAAAAGGCCTACCAATTTTTCCGGTAGCGGTATTCTTAAATCCGTTCCAGGTTTATTTCACAAGCCACAATTTGACATGGGACCGATATATTTACTTCCCCTCCGAAAAAAGTTGTGCTACGGATTTTTATCGCTCAATAAAAATCCGTCGATCCCGGCTGGGTTTGAACCCACGAATATCTTGTTCCCCCAGGCTACCGAGGTCCACCTATCGCAACAGACTAGATTGCTGTGATGGGGACATAGTGGCTCGATCCCGGTCGGGTGTACAAAGGTTTTTTTTCTCCCTAAATGGTTTTCTACTCTCTCTTATAAATTCAATCTTTCTCATCCCTTGCCCATTACCGTAATTAGAAGGCCTACCTAAGTGTATAAACCGAATGGTTAGTAAGACTCTGAGCTGAAAAAAAATTGTCACCCTTAATGCGGCATTTGACCAAAAACTTTTTAAATGAACAATTTTTTTTATCTAAAATTTTATATTTTAATTAAAAATATTTTTTTAACACTAGACAATCTTGTATTAGACTTTAATCTTTTTTGTAAAATTTATTTATAAATTATTGTTAATGGATTTTTACTGAGTTTGTCCTTTTTTTACATTAAAATATTACTAGTATATCAATTTTCAAGTCTTAATTTTTTTGTATTGTAATGTTCCTTAAGTAAGGAGTAAAAAGTTTTCTAAAATGTTTTTATATAAAGATAAAAAGTCTTGGTTGAATTTCGCGATGCCCATGATAAAGTATCCTAGAGAATTGAACTAAACGTAACTATGGAACCAATATTTGAATTATTTAGATATAAGTTTATTTTAACTGTAAGACTATAGGTCTTAAATCACGTTATATCGCCCCCACTCTCCCCTACCTCCACCCCTACAACACAAATATGCCTAACGATTCAAGATAAATCTGGAGACAGAACGAACTTGTATACAAACGCCCATCACTTATAGTCACTTATCTTACACTTGTTAAAAATACTCTACATATTTTAACGAGTTAAGAAGCTGACATATTTGACAGATGGTGTCAGGTTTCAACAACTGTTTGATAAATATATAGACTTTTTTTTTTCAATCTTAGCTGATCTATATTTATTTTTAATGGCTTTTAAAATTGTCATAATACTACGCTATAGTCAGTTATGAAGAAATATTTTTAGCTATATATATATGATGATGATGATGATGATTCTGTTTCATGTGTCCTAGAACTAAGGAAATTGGGTTTTACATTCTGTTTTTCTTCACGTCTGTATTTACCCTTGATTTTACATTGAAAGGTAGCAAGCGAACCTTTAATTATTTCACTATGGTATAGCTTTTCTTCTATATAGTATATCAAATTATGATGGAGATAAAGTATTGTAATAGTGAAGCTCTTTAACCTTAACTTTATGATGGGGCTGTTTTAGAAAGAAAAAAATATATATATAAAAAATGTATATATATTTCATTTTTCTTTATTTTTATATATGTAGGCTTATATTTACTTTTTTTATATAGAAATTATTGTAATAGTGAAAATCTTTAACCTTGATATTATGCTGGAGCTGTTTCATGTGTCCTTAAACTAAGAAAATTGGGTTTTACATTAGGTTTTCCTCCATGTTTGTATTCAGCCTTTATTTATTTTGTAAGGTTGCAAGCGAACCTTTAATTATTTCACTATGATGTAGCTTATAAGATGAGATCATAGTGGAATCTGTCAAGGTAAGACTAATTGATTCTTTTCAGGATAAACTAAGTATACACTCAGATTTTAATGAAGGCTTATGCTGGCTGTATATTCACGCATAACGCATAAATAATAGTGAACAATGCTTAGCATAAAGTGCACAATTCATATTAAAAATACAAACGCTCACATTTAAATGTTCTTTTAGCCATATGTGAGGGCAGATCTATAGTTTGATTTTCATAATAAGTTCGTTATTTTAGAACGGATAACTCGTGTTGCCACAGTGGCGGAAATAAAACTTTTACAATTGTATTTAAATAATGTGTCCGTTTAATTAATGCTGTAAAGACAAATAATTAATAAAGTAATCCATAAGCAAGTATTATTGGAAGCTTTTTATAAATTTAGAAGAAATTTATAATTATGTATTAAGACCTATTTGTAATTTGCCAAAATTTTGTGACTTTAAATCAACGTTGGTGGTTGAATGTAAAAATCTAGATAAATTCTATGAAAAGTAACCAACCAGTCTTACCTTGACCGACTATTATTATTATTATTATTATTATTATTATTATTATTATTATTATTTATTAGCACTGCATCTTACTACTCGTTCGGGTTATACGCACTTACGCTATTGTGTATTGGTTGGATGATTGTGAGGTGAAATGGAGGACCTACAGTTTAACGTGGGATCCGAACCACGGTGGAGGCCTGGCATTCCTCACATTCACAAGTTGTGATTAATATACGTCTTGTCAGAGGTGAAGGAAGGGTTTGGCAATCAGATAAATCTGTGCCGGGACGGTAGGCCTATAGTGCTATGTATAGAAACATACTGCTAAAACTGTTAATTATGAGCTAAGGGCAGTAATTTCCAATTCGCAAAGCGAAAAAAAAAAGCTAAATAAATTAAATATTTCTCCAATAGAAACATAGAGTTTAATTGTATTCACATTGTGATATCAACTAGCTGTTGAATATCTATCAAGATTGTCGTAGAATTTAATGAAAATTCTAGCTCTTAATTTAAAAAAGATCATAATAAAATGCTAATGTGTTCATGAGAAATATTCACGAATTTTGAAATTACTATGTGTAAAGAATTAAACTCAATATTTCCACTGGAGCAATATTTGAATTTATTTTTTACGAAAAATATGGTTTGCTTTTCTGTGAAAACTGCAAGAACACTTTTCTTTTCTCACTTTCCCCAGCATCCCATGCCAATCAACTTTGTGATACAGTTGGATATAATCGTAAATTCACACGAATACTATTGCACGTGGATCATTTCTGATTAAACATTAATGGAGATAAAGAGTTAAGAGAAGTTCCTAATATTGGACATAGATGAAATATTAAATTATATTTGTATACAAACTGGATTAAAAAGGCCGTTTTTGACCATTTTAGAATGGCTTCACAGATAAGCACTGTGCACAAAACTTCACTCTGTCATAATAGGGACATACTGTATTTATTAACAAGAAACTTTGTCGCTTTGTCCCCCATCGTCACCGCGGAAAATGTCAAGTAATCATTCAAATACGAATGCACTGCACACCTTTCTGGCGTATCGTAGGTCTTTTCTTTTCCCTTATACTCCCAAACTTCGCGTGAGCCGGGAGCTGAGTTGGGCCTGCTATGACGCACGCTTTTAATAATCAAAATTTGTTTTTGGTTAAAATATTACAGTCATAATAAATCAAACACATATTTTACTTACTTTCTACCTACAGTCGTTTCCTTTTAGTTAACGTTTGTAGGCCTATTATATAGTTTAAAAAAATGCAACGGTAAGATTCAAATAATATATATTTATATTAATTTGTCAAAAAAAAGTTTGTAAAAACAGTTCCCGCAAAATGTTAGTATTTCTAATCATTAGTAACCATTCATTTTTGTAAGTTTGTGCAAATCCAAGATTTTCAATCTCGAATCGAATCCAAATTTTCGCTTACTAATACAAATCGAATATTTTAAAATGAAAGTGGTTTGAATCGAAACCAAATCAAATATGTTACACTTAAAATTGTTCGAATCAAATCTATGTATATTAATTATAATTAAAAGGGTTCGAATCAATTTATGTTTTAGTTAAATTTAATGTTTTTTAATCGATTCAAAATAAAATATTTTAAAATGAAAAGGGTTCGAGTTAAACATTTTATAAAGAAATGCTATCAAATACAAATAAAATTTTAGAATAAATTATATATATTCCAATTGAGTCCAATAAGTAGATTCTTTTCAGAACAACCGTGTTCAAATAATGGCTAGATATTAAATAAACGAGATTCCTAAACTTCTCACAGTCAAGTCAAATAATTGATCCACACTTAACTTCTTGCTCTAAAGCAAATTCCAATTCAAAATTAGAGGTTATTTTGTGAATAGGGGGGAGTTTCTCGAAACATCGAATTTGGAATATCCCTAAGAAATCAGCGGATCTGAATATTTGAGGATTTTAGGATCGATCCCATTCCGATCTATTTTATGTGTATAGAAATTAAAAAAAAAATCAAATACTACGTAGGCCTATGATTACTTGGAATAGTGCTTGCTACATCCCAGTCGTGTGTATTGAGTGTGGTGTTTTTCTAAAAGAGTTTCCCAATCTCACTTAATGCAAATATATGTACATTTCTTCATAAATTAAAAAATCCTTATCACTATCCCATTAACGTATTAATTAATGCGTACAACCCGAAAATGAAGGAAATCGTGGCAAAAATTAAATTGTACATATGTGCTTTGTCAATTTGTTTAAACTGCACTGTACCCCGGTTGTAACGTTGGTTTGCAGGTTAGGGATCTGACCCACACTATAACCGTTGACTCGTTAATTTTATTAAATAGCGATTATCTAGTTTACTACTCTTCTAATATCTATAATACATACTACACGTGTACATATATACTGTATGTTAAAACACAAAGTTTGGAATTTCTTTCATTTACACGTAGAACATTACAATGTCACCACCATAATAAGATTCGACAAATTTATTTAATAGCTTCATTATATATTTCCTAATCCACTGTTGTTCAACCTAGGGTGCGCGTAGCCCCGGGGGTACGTGAAGACATCATAGGGTAGGGAGTATGTAAAATTAAAAATATATTTGTATGTATACATTTCGCATTATTTCGAATGTAATTTATTTTAAATATATATTATAGAATATGTATAGCTTGCATAGTAAACAAACTATTTTAAGTGGTACAAAGTTGAACATAAATGGTATTTAGAGACACGCGAACAAAATAGGTTGAATACTATTGTTTCAATCTATGGTATAAACAGATGGCGTTATAGTAAAAATTGAATTTGAAAAAATAGAAATGATCTGCTCAAACACACACCTAATCCAAACCAAATATTGGCCACATATTTTAGGGGAGCCTTAACACTAATCCATGGCAAGTAGCACACCCTAAACAGCCAATACCCCCTGACCCACACAAAAGTTCTAACTCTGGTCATGACTTTGTATGTGAACGGTTCTCGTGTTGTGCCGGGATTTGTCCGGTGGCTCGCCGTACAGTGTGGGCTTCATCTACCGTTCATTTGACTCACTTAACGCCGGTGACCTCTTTTTTTTTTTCTCTCTAAACGGTCCCGATTGATTCACGAATAAGATCGCAACGTTCCTCCTTGGTGACGTATAATCTCTCTCGCTCTTTTACCTACAATTTGAGACACTTACTTGTTACTCGTAAACTATGTGAAATGAAATAATACAAACACCTACAGAAACATATTGAACAAAAAGAAATGTCACCGTTCACAAAATAGCGTAAACTAATTAGTATACACCTTTACAAAAATATATTGAACAAAAAGGAACGGCCTCGTTCACCAAAGAGCCTAAATTAATTAATCTAGACCGTTACAAAAATTAACGTCACCGTTCACCAAAGAGAGTACAGTGGAGCGTCGTTAATCCGGATCGATCGGGATCGGGACCCATCCGGATTACTGAATTGTCCGGATTTTCAAATGTGCTTTCAATAACTGTATACATACGTAATGTATTGACTAGAGGATACATGACGCTCGGGAGTCTACTGTATTGCAAAATAGAGGCTGAAGGGTTCGAAAAATACAGTACACAAAATATTTTAATAAAGTATATTGAATAAGAACATGTACATTAGTCTATGTAATTTAGATTAGTAACTCTACAATACTTTTTAGAAAAAAACCCCACAAGAATCTACAGTAATTAATGGAAACTTGCACAGATTTATCTGATTGCCAAACCCTTCCTTCACCTCTGACAAGACGTGTATTAATCACAACTTGTGAATGTGAGGAATGCCAGGCCTCCACCGTGGTTCGTATTCCACGTTAAACTGTAGGTCCTCCATTTCATCTCACAATCACCATACCATTACACATTAGCGTAAGTGCGTATAACCCAAACGGGTAGTAAGACGCGGTGCTAATAATAATAATAATAATAATAATAATAATAATAATAATAATAATAATAATAACGGAAACTTACTGTGTAAAAAAGTCCTTAATTGTTTTTTGTACAAGACTTGACCTGCTCTCACCGCCGATCCGGATTTGCGACGCTCCGGATTTTTGACGTCCGGATTTCCGACGCTCTACTGTATATTAATTATTATACACCTTTACAAAAATATATTGAACAAAAAGGAACGTGACTGTTCACCAAAGAGCCTAAATTAACTTATATACACCTTGACCAAAATAAACGTAACCGTTCACCAAAGAACATAAATTAATTAATATACACCGTTACAGAAAGTTATTGAACATAGTGACTATTACGAATCTCGAATAGCTCGAATACTATAGGACCCAATAAATCGAGTATTTGAGCGTCACATTTCTAGTTATTAGACATTATTATGAAGTTCAATCGATGCCAAATTATGTATATATGTAGAGGTCAATCTCATCTTTAATAAAATATGATCATATATGTGGGTTTTAACGTAAAAGTCCACAGTTGAACTCATTTTACTGACGCACATCGGTGAAAGTGGACTCGGTGAGAATAGAACACGCTCCTCTGAAACTAGGCCGAAGTTTACTGTTGGGGGGGGTTTGCTATTTCAGTTCGCATGTTCCTTTGCAGTTAGTCCTACTCCCCAAACTTTTGTTTGTAACAAAGTTTGTTCCCTTGAAAAACTTTGCGAGTAATTTCTCAGTAAATAGTTTAGTTAAAAAGTTTCGACTTTGAGAAATAAAATAAAATACAGAGGCCACTGTCATGAAATGACTATCATGTAACTCTTTTTGAATTGATAACAAAGATTGATTCTAAAATTGTTTTTTGGCCCCATTCAACAATAGTTTTCTACGTTGCTTGGATATTTTCAAACCTATTCTCAATTTTTCCTTAATGTCGTTACTATTATTATTATTAGCACCGCGTCTTACTACCCGCTCGGGTTATACGCACTTACGCTAATGTGTAATGGTAAGGTGATTGTGATAGGAAATGGAGGACCTACAGTTTAACGTGGAATCCGAACCACGGTGGAAGCCTGGCATTCCTCACATTCACAAGTTGTGATTAATACACGTCTTGTCAGAGGTAAAGGAAGGGTTTGGTATTCAGTAATGTCGTTACTATTTATTTTGTTTTTTTCTATGCATCTTACTTTCCCCTCTGGGCTCTACGCATTTAACTTCATTAATTGACTATGGATAAAAAGGTAGAATTAAGATTAAATGTGCCCGCATTTACATGGAGGTGTAGTGGAAAATTGATTAGGAAAAACCATTCTTAGCGTACCGGCCGAGATTCAAACCTGACCTCCCTATTATAAAAAAAATACATTACAGTTCGATTTTCATAGGAAGGGTCTTTCTTATTTGACAGATAAAGTAACTAGATCCACTTTAATGTATTAATACGTAAAGTCAAGTGTTCTGAAGCTGTTATTTTTGATTTAGCCTATTTCATCAATACTTATAAAATAACACTAAAGATAATGTAACATGTTACCAATTTTGAAAGTAAAAAAGTTTGTATTTTTAAGTTTCTTTCCACTATATTATTATTATTATTATTATTATTATTTAGCACCACGTCTTACTACCCGTTCGGGTTATATGCTTAGGTACTAATTACACTAATGGATTAGAAATTGGGAAGGTTGAATTTTAGAGGAAGTGAACCCTCGTTTGCGTGGAGGGAGAGTGGGAAACCATTTAGGAAAAACCACCCCCCAGTTCACCCGACCGAGATTCGAACCTCGATCTCCCCGTCCTCGGTGGTCTGACTCAACCCGACTGGCGCGTTAGCCAACTACGCCACCGAGGCGGGTACTTGCCACTATAATTCTACTAAATGAGTTTCACATTATAGTCCACTTGTCCAATAATGTGAATTAAATTATGTATTCTCTATTTCCTTGCAGTCCGACACTATAGCTCAGTTGGTACCGGTACTACGTACTGAGCTAACGGTCCCAGTTTACTTTAAATTGAAAAATGGCACTCGGACACAGGAATCGAACGTAGAACCTTTGGCTTAGTACGCCAATGTTTTAACCACTGAGCTATCTATTTGTAGTTGACGATTTACACACGTCCATCACAGACTCTGCCTTAAAATTTGTGTGAAGAATTACTCTGTGAACGAGACGACTCAATGGGTAGAACATTGGCGTACTAAGCCAAAGGTCCCGGGTTTGATTCCCGTGTCCAGGTGTCATTCTTTAATTTAAATAATATGATACTTGGTATTATAGCTTAGTTATTTAGTCCCTCATAACAGTCCCGGGTTCGATTATAATATTAATACTATAAATATTTTACTGTGTGAACCTTGTATTAAGTATTTCTAGTTGCATTAAATTTCAGACCTAAACTTTTTTTTTTTTACATCCATTACTGTTTCCAGCCTGTGGTCAGTTTTTTATTCGAGTCATATATTTTCCACTTCCGGCTTGCAAGGCCTGTCGTAGCTTCATATGACTTATAATATAACTTAAGACTAGGACAAGCACAACAACCAGTCCCCGGCCGTTAATTCATCACCGTGAAAGGGTAAACCCACATCTCAACATAGATAAAAAAATTCGGCCATGCCGGGAATCGAACCCGGGACCCTCAGCTCAATAAACAGACACGTTACCAATAGAGCTAAGGTGTCGGAATTTTACCTTAACAATGGTAGATGTAAATCATAAAATAGCAAGCTTTACCCCCTTATAACTCGTAAATTGTAATGATTTTAAACCATTGAATTACTCTTTATAGCTTATAATACTAAACTCTTGTAAAATTGTGCATAAAGCATAAGGCTTCTCGCTCATTTGGAACCGACTACGTACGACTAGAGGTCGCGCGAAGTCGCACGAAGTCGCACGAAGTCGCCCGAAGTCGCCCGAAGTCGCCCGAGCATTCCCGACATGAGACAAAGGACGGGAGTCCTCACATTGGAGGCGACTCAGTCGTCCGACTACGCGCGTATTGTTCCGACCTGGGACCGGATCTCCCAACAAGTTGGGATTTTTCGTTGAAGTCGTACGACATGACTAGTCATTTCGCCTGTGTTTTGGTTTTAAAAATTTTCCAAAAAAAAAAAAAGGAGACCGAAAAATTGCTAAGTTTCATTTTCGAAAGAAAGTGCCTTTGGGATCATTAAAGAGACGTCCAGAGAAATGCGTGGTATATTTGTTTGATCCACTCATTCCTCCTTCGACGCCTTTTACATTGCAAAATCAACAAATTATTTTCAAAGAGGTACAGAGAGTTCATTTTTCACTTTTCACTCTATTTAGAAAAAACCTCAAAATGATGCACCACTCAACGACAACTAAGGGATACAAGGACAGATTGCATCTGAGGACAAGGCCGTAGCCAGGGGGAGGTTTTGGGGGCTCAAACCCCCCCCCTGAATTTTTATGAACAAAATATATATGGCTTTATTTATGGTTCAAACAATATCAAAATTAAGATACAAGTACAGTTTAGGGGGCTTTGTTGCCATAAAAAAACACTTCAGAGAGCTTCTAGAACTGTTTATCATCTATAATTTTTTCTAGTTTCCGGCAATTGGGGGATGTGCCCACCAAATCCCCCCCCTGAAATTATTGGCTAGCTACGCGGCCTTGTCTGAGGAAGTCGCTCTCAATGTGCGAGATCCAGAGCCGTACGACCAATTCGCGTGTAGTCGGGCGTTCGACGTAATTGTCCGTAGTCGGTACCAATGTGCGAGTAGCCTTAAGATGGGGTGCTAGTGAGCGTGAGCTTAGGGAAGTATTTTTGAAGTTTTTACAGCATAAACCTTTTTGGCCAAAATAAATCAAATATTTCTTCTATAGAAACATATAGTTTAGTTTTCCGCACATGCTAATCTCAACAGTCCTTGAATATCTGTCAAGGGGGTCCTAGAATTTAATGACAACTTTTTCTCTTCATTTAAAAAGTTTGTCACCAAATGCCACCATGCTCATGCCAGATATTCAAAAACTGTTGAGATTAGCACGTGCAGAAAACTAAACTATATGTTTCTATAGAAGAAAAATTTGATTTATTTTGTTCAAAAAATGTTTATGCTATAAAAACTGCAAAATTAGCGCACTAAATTCGCGCTTACTAGCACCCAGCCTTAAACGTGAGTTAGAAACCAAACTTAGGAGCAACAGAAAAAAAATAAAATCAAAACGGACCCCTTGTATCTTCCGTCGTCAGTTGACCAACAACAGAGCCGGAGTGTTTT
>CABFWO010000836.1:16149-29967 GCA_902155825.1 Timema genevievae | reverse complement strand
TTTTTTTTTTTTTTTACAAAATAAATCAAGTATTGCTCCACTAGAAACATAAAGTTGAATTTTCTCCAGATGGTGATATCAACAGTTGATTATCTATCATGAGCAATGTGGCATTAGATGACAGACTTTTTAAACGAAAAAAAAAAAAAATTGTCATTAAGTTCCAGGACATCCTTGAAAGATATTCAACAACTGTTGAGGTCACTATGTGGAGAAAATTAAATTATCTATTTGCACTAAAGAATTATTTGATTTATGTTGGTCAAAAAAAAATGCTTTGCTATAAAAACTGCAAAAACATTGACCTTTTCTTGAGTTCCCTCCATCTCCACCTAAAGCTGAGATCGCGAATAAAGGGTAGAATTATAGCAGTTTAAAAAAAAATAATAAACCATTTCTCCAGAGTTTAATTTTCTTCACGTGTTGATATCAACAGTTGTTGAATATCTTTCAAGGATGTCCTGGAACTTAAATGACAACTTTTTATCTTCATTTAAAAAGCCTTTCATCTAATGGCGCTATGTGTATGACAGATATTTAACCACTGTTGATATCTTCATTTGAGGAAAATTAAATTTTGTTTGTACTGAAGCAATATTTAATTTATTTTTAAATAATGATTTTCTATGAAACTTGCAAAAACACTAACCTATTCTCCTTTCCCGTTCCATCCCGCCTTCACGCACTAGAATTGTCTAGCACTAATTCCTAAACGACAGAAATCAAGGTGGATAATGTTTCTGTTTGGAGCTGTCCGGCAATAGGAGAACAAACAGGGAAAAGGAGTAAAATACAAATGACAATTCAATCTGTTTTGTGACATCCCCTATAAAGTTATATCATTTGATTCACAAAGCTCCACTCTACGATCCTAGATCAGCTACCTTAATTTACCGGGTAGTTAGTTCTTAACGATAGACCGAATTATGTGGATTATTGGACTTTTTGGAATGGAAAAGTTTAACTTTTAAATTATATTTAAATGACATTGTATACAGGGTATTCCCGGGTTGGACGGCTAAACTTTGGGAGGTGGTAGCGTATCAAAAAAATTAACTCAAAATATCTTTTGGAGATTCCTTTTCACGCAAAAAGCAAAAGAATACATAAAAATACTCTTTTCTGCAGAGGTCCTTGGCAATGGCTTGATATTAATTTTCCTGGAAGTTGGATTGGTCTTGTCTTGCTGGACCTATGGCTTGGCCTCTGTATTCACTGGATTTAACGCCATTAATATATATATATATATATATATATATATTTTGTATGGGGAGTTCTCAAGCAAAATGTGTATGAATTGCCTGCTAATTAATGACCTTCAATCATTAAGACAAAGGATAACGCACAATGTCGGTCAGCCACTCGTTCTGTCATTGATAGGTGCAATACTTGTCTCCTTGCTGGAGGACATCAATTTCAACAAAATAAATAAAATATTTTATTTAATACCTACTTTTTTTTTTGCACGAAAAGGAAGCTAAAACGAGCAAATCTCCAAAACACATTTTGAGTTAGTTTTTTGATTCACTACCACTTCCCAAAGTTTAGCCATTTAACCCGGGAACATTCTGTATATAGGGTCATAGGAGATTGTTTTGTATTCATTTCAGGAAACAACAAGTTCGTGTACTAAGTATTTACCAATATTTAACCTAACCGCAGCATCCGACTGGTAATATGTCGACTACCTAATAAGCTCCCTTAGCTTTATAGCCCATCTCATGGATAAAGCTTGATTCACACGTTTGCAGAAAATTGAGATCAGAATCTTCTAGAATGGCACAGCATTTAACACCCTAGCGAAAATGTATGTTTACCCATAATGCTCTTCAACACAAACTAGAACCAGTTGCTTATAAAACTAATTTATTATCTCATTACCCAACTCGCTTACGTTATTTAGCTAACGCGCTAGTTTCCAGTTGAGCTAAATTGCTGAGGACGAAGAGGTGGAGGTTCGAATTTCAGTCAGGTGAATTGGGGTGGTTTTCCCTAAATTGTTTTCCACTTTCCCTCCACGAAAATGTGGGTTCACTTCCTCTAAATTCAACCTTCACAATTCCTAACCTATTAGTGTAATTATTACTTAAGTGTGTAGCCCGAACGGGCGGTAAGACGCAGTGATATATAATAATAATAATAATAGTCAAGCCTTAAACAACTTATTTTAAATTCACTTTTAAATATTTTAACTTTAACTCAGATTGTACTTTTGTAAGATTTCAAGTCGAAAGAAGATTTAAGATTTGGATTCAAGAAAAAAAAAAGGATTCGGCCTATAAATAAATTTGACAAGATTTTTTTAAATTATAAAAACTACAAAAACTCTTAACATAATCACCACCTTAGCACCACCTAGAATTGAACCAAGCCTTCCAAATTATAAAAAATACAAAAACTCTTAACAAAATCACCACCTAGAATGGAACCAAGCCTCCCAAAACTTGTGGTTGACCACTATAACCACTTCATCACGGGAACAGGTGGCGTATAAGGTGTTTTTACTTAGCAAGCGCTCTCGTTAGTTTATGAAGGGGCCCGAGGGGGGATTCGACCGCATGCCTGCTCGTCTCAGAGCCCCGCCCTCTTTACGGCCGCATTGTCCCACAACACCGGTAACGCTCCTCTGTAAACAAACCCTCAATAATAATAATAATCATAATAATAACTATAATAGTATAACTAAAAACCATAAAATAAATTACCGTCGATTTTTCTCTCGGCAGACAAAGTTGAAATTGATGGAATGGGGTGGAAGAGGGTTGGGTGGATAAAGGAAAGGAGGGGTAAATAAGGAAGGGTGGGGGAGAGAATAAGGCGCCTGTCTCTCCACTATGTTACGGACGTGAGGTCACTTCCGAGTTCCGACCTAACCGTGGGACCAACTTTTCATCCGCGCCGTCACAGTACGGGTTAAGAGTGTTCGTTCATCATAGCAGGCCCAACTCAGCTCCCGGCTCGTGCGAGGTATCGTATAGGGGAGTAAAAGGGAAAAGAAAAGACCTACGATATGCCAGAAAGGTGTGCAGTGCATTCGTATTTTGAATGATTACTCGACATTTTCCGCGGTGACGATGGGGGACAAAGCGACAAAGTTTCTTGTTAACAACTACAGTATGTCCCTATTACGACAGAATATAGATTTGTGCACAGTACTTATCTGTGAAGCCATTCTAAAATGGTCAAAAATTGCCTTTTCATCGCAATTTTTTCCAACAATGTTCTGTATTAGGAACTTATATTAACTCTTTATATCTAATAATGTTTAGTCAGAAATGACCCACATGATAATGTTTGTTAAATTTACGATTTCTAGTCTACTGTATTACAAATACAATGACCGGTGGGAATTCCCAATGAGATGCGTTAGGACTTTGTTCAATCGAAAAATGAAAGAGGGCTTTTTTTTTAGGATGGGTTGGGGACTCTAGTATTTACACTAACAGGATAAGAAAGAGCTAAGTAGAATTTAAAACAAATGATCCAGCAATTTTCATGCAGAAAGAGTAGGGAAACCATTCAGTACATCCGTTTGGGTTTTGAACCCTGACCTCTCAGTCCCAAAAAAAAAACCCAGACTAGATGAGTTTGACTTCTTTAGTCCAAATAACCCGCCTCGGTGGCGTAGTTGGCTAACGCGCTAGTCGTGTTGAGCTCGACTGCCGAGGACGGGGAGATCGAGGTTCGAATCTCAGTCGGGTGAACTGGGCGTGGGTTTTTCCTAAATGTTTTCCCACTCTCCCTCCACGCAAATGTGGGTTCACTTCCTCTAAATTCAACCCTCCCAATTCCTAATCCATTAGCGTAATTAGTCCTTAAGCGTATAACCCGAACGAGTTGTAAGATGCGGTGCTAAATATTAATTAATTAATTAATTAATTAGTCCACATACCAATGATGTGGGGTGATTTTAAAATATGCATGCCTAAGGTGGGGTCTTATGAGACAAGAGAGGACACTGTTTTTGCAGTTTTTATAGCAAAACATTTGTTGGTCAAATTATTTTAAAAAAATTTTTACAGTAAAAACATAGAATGTAATTTTCTTCATATGGTGGTATCAAAAATTCTTGAATATCTGTTGAGGCTGTCCTGGAATTTAATGACAACTTTTTTTTCTTCAATTAAAAAGTTTCTCATCTAATGCCGCTATACTCATGACAGATATTCTAACAACTGTTGATATCACCATGTGAAGAAAATTAAACTCTTGTTTCTACTAGAGAAATATTTTATGTATTTTGACCAAAAAAAAATTGATTTAAAGAGTGGAACAACATTAACCTTTTCTCGTGTTCCCTACATCCCCACCTTAAGAGGAATCATACATATACACATTTAAAAAAAACTCAACAAAACTGATTCTTATTGTGTTTAGATTTCAAAAAGCCTATTTTTGAATTCTTGATTTTTTTTATTTTCTTAAAAAATTGTTTTAACTGCAAGTGTTTGATTTTTTTAATATTTGAATCTATGACTTGCTACAGATGAACGTGTAAAAATTTCAGTACGATTGATTGAATGCTTTCTAAACAATTACATATTTTTAACTACTAGAAGGAGTAAGGTGTCAGACTTCTGTGCTGGGGGTCCAGGGTTCAATCCTCGGTACCAGCACGGATTTATCTGATTTCCAAATCCTTCCTTCACCTATGACAAGACGTGTATTAATCACAACTTGTGAATGTGTGGAATGCCAGGCCTCCACCGTTGTTCGGATCCCAGGTTAAACTGTAGGTCCTCCATTTCATCTCACAATCACCCTACAATTACACATTAGTGTAAGTGCGTATAATCCGAACGGGTAGTAAGACGCGGTGCTAATAATAATAATACACATAAATATTACATTTTTAATTAGCAGTTTGTTTTTATTTATTTATTTACTTTTAGCTGTTTATGCTAAGGTTTTAGATGTATTTCAAATTTATGGTGGATTGGCTATGAACCATTATATTATATATTTGATTTTTGCCTTTAGAAGGTCGGGTTTTTAAACTTGCTTGAGTCACATTTCATGGTGTTCATAGTTTTTTAAACTTTGAATAAGACATTTTTGCGCGGATATACCATATATCTGACATGTCCGACTACGGAGCGATTGTAGCGGCCATTTTAACTAATTAACATGTCATCTTATTTTTAAACCCACACAAAGACCCCTCACACCATCACCAAAACTCGGACACTACCGCCAAATAATAGTAAATTAGGGGTTTAACTATGGCCACAGGTTCTAATCAAATTCTCACCAAATTCATCAAATTTGCTTTGCTGGCAAGGTTGTCTATCGGCAATCGAATCCTAGCCTTATGTACTGATGGTGGCTTTTTTTCCTAAATGACTTCTTAGTATTCTTTCACGTAGATAACGGTACATTTAATCTAATATTCTCCTCTCAAAACCACTAAAGTGCGAAAAAAACCGGCCGTGTAGTACGACGAAGTGCAAAAATAATATTTATCTAAAATAATTGTTTGCTTAGCTTTCTAATATCCGTCCGGGTTAGTCGCATATTTACACAGCGAGAAATTAATTAGGAAGGTACAATATGGAGGAAGTGTATCTACATTTGCGCAATTTTGGGCATGGTTTCTCTAATCTGCTTTAATGTAGGCCCAACATATAATTATATGGTAAAATAATAATAAGAAACACGCCTCGGTGGTCACGTGCGCTAACGCGCTAGTCTCGTGTTGGACTAAACTGCTGAAAATGGGGAGATCAGGGTACGATCCCGGTCGGATGCGCTGAGGGTTATTTTCATAAATAGTTTTTACACTCTTCTTCCACGCAAATTCGGGTGCACTTCTTCTCAATCAAACCTTCATAATCCTTATACCATTAGTGTAACTAGTACATAGGCGTATAGCCCGAATGGGTAGTAAGACGCGATGCTAAAAAAATTACTTTAATGTGGTTAAAAATGTGTATATTGTAACTAAACGCTTGTTAGGTGTAAAAATGGGTCTGTCTCTTGTTAATTGGTTTTTTATATATTATTATGTAGGCCTAAGACTTATTTTCACTGAACATTGCCAGCCTATGCCTATTTAGTTACGCTAGTGGAGTACAGTAACCCCATGGCTTCTTTGGTGCTGAGTGACAGCTCACAGCTGAGAGCTGATGGCTTTGAAAAGTTACCAGACCAAATTATGTATCCCTACGCCGAACCATATGATCTGCAAAAAAACGTGTGTTTAGCAGCTGTCACTTCTGACAGTCAAAAATTAGGTATACATCTAAATGTTGACTATCAGAAGTCGGCTGTGAACTGTCAGTCAGCACCAAAGAAGCCGTGGAGCTACTGTAGAAACTAAGAAGTATTTATAGGGAATATATATCCAGATTAGTTTAAAGGGAGGGTGTAAAAGCATCTAATTAAAACACTCGGTACACACGGCTGGGATTCACACCCCGACCACCCGTCTCAGGTAAGTGCTGATAGACTAGAATAACGTTTAGTCCATGTGTTCGCCTAACTTCTAGGTGCCATATTACATGGGCCTAAGTAATTGTTTTCAGTCAGTGTGCCACGAGTTTATAGTGTGTTAAATACATGTACAGTAGCCCCATGGCTTCTTTGGTGCTGACTGACAGTTCACAGCTGACTTATGACAGTCAACATTTAGGTATATACCTAAATGTTGACTGTCAGAAGTGACAGCTGCTAAACACATGTTTTTTGCAGATCATATGGTTCGGCGTAGGGATACATAATTTGGTCTGGTAGCGTTTCAAAGCCGTCAGCCATCAGCTGTGAGCTGTCAGTCAGCACCAAAGAAGCCATGGGGCTACTGTATGTTTATTGAGCTAAATAAGTTATCTATATTTTATATATTATCAAGGGCATGGATTTTGTATAATTTATTTATGTTATAGGCCTATATAATTTCTATTTAATAACATCACCAAAACCCACATCGGTGTCAGGAGATTTTCCCTAAAGGGTTTATCACTTTTACTCCACGCAAATGTGGATACATTTCCTCTAAAATATACCTTATCTCAATTCCATTATCATAATTAATGTATGCGTATAGCCCGCCTCGGTGGCGTAGTTGGCTAACACGCCAGTCGTGTTGAGCCAGACCACCGAGGATGGGGAGATCAAGGTTCGAATCTCGGTCAGGTGAACTGGGGGTGGTTTTCCTAAATGGTGTTCCACTCTCCCTCCACGCAAATGCGGGTTCACTTCCCCTAAATTTAACCTTCCCAATTAGTGTAATTAGTACTTAAGCGTATAACCCGAACGGTTAGTAAGTAAGACGCGGTGCTAAATAAAAAAATAAAAAATAATGTATGTGTATAACCCGAATGGGTACTTCCATGACCATTTTTATAATGTGTACGATTCCCCTTAAGTGCGTCGTCTTACTTGAAGGGAAATATCCTTGTTGTTGTGAAGCGTCAAAGCCATTGAAACAATCTTCTTACTATCTTTGAATTTTCTGACTTCCCATTGTTGTGTTTCTTATGAGAATGTCAGTTCTGACTTAAAAATTACTAAAACAATCCTCAATTAGTCTTAGAATGTTATGTTGTGAGCCTGTTAGAATAAAATATTTGTATTTGTTCAAAGAATGCTCGGTCTATGTTTCTAACCGTTGGCTTTTTGATCTCAGAACTCAGATATTAAGAGTAAGACGTCTTTGAAAATATACTTATTTCAACTTTTCAGGTATTTCGTTATACGATTATTAAACTTAAAATTTAAAATTTTTAATCCTGTATGGATTTTATAACTTTAAGCTCCGTTTTTGTGGGAACCATATTATTTGAAACCTACAAATTTTTTATTTATCTCTGCGTCTTACTATCTGTTCAGCTTATACGCATAAATGATAATTACTCTAATGGGGTAGAGATGAGGAAGGGACCATTTTAGAGGTAATTTACCCGCATTTGTTTGGAAGGAGAGTAGTAAAACCATTTAGGAAAAAACCACCTTCAGTATACCCGACCGAGATTCGAATCCCTGATCTCTACGTCATTATCAGGTCAGTCTAACATGAAATTGACGCCTTAGAACAAGTGTTCTTAACGATTTGACTATTACAGCCCCCCAACGGATTGCTCAATATGTCCCCATACACCCTTCTCCAGACTGTCAAAATCATAATAATAATAATAATAAATTGATAATAATAGCGATTAAGTGAAGGAGATAGTTGTAAAATATGAGACAGAAAAAGTGCAGAGAATGGTATAAATTATAAGGGATAATATACATAAAATAATTAGTCCCAAAAAAAAATACGAACTTTATAACCTATGATAGTATAAGAATTAAAGTAAAACTTAATAATTGTGCTATAAGAAATTAGAGGTTATGTGAAGAGTTGTTGCAATTGATATCAGAGAAACAATTTAATAAAAGTTAAAATATTATACTTGACATTATCAAAAAGATATAAACACATTAAAAAATGTGAGTCAAAAACAGAACATATTAAAATACATGCACTAAAGATATAAATTAAGATTAAAGTTGGAGCATATAATTATTTTATGTATATTAACCCTTATAATTTATACCATTCTCTTCACTTTTTCTGTCTCATATTTTACAAATATCTCCTTGACTTGATCTCTATTATTATCAATTTGATATATATTGTTCCTTATTACAACTCATGTTTTTTTATGAATAATAATAATAATAATCAGTACTATTAGGTACCAGTATAACTTCTAAAGAGGTCAATAACCTGGTTTAACTTTAAAAACGGATAGCTAGGAACAGATCAACCGAAAGAAAAATATAGGAATTATAAATATGTATTTAAATAAGAACGGGAGATCCAAAGTACAGAAAATAGATAACCTACAAGCTAGTGATGGTATTGTTGTGACTTTTATACGATTAAAACATCAACATCAGTTATAGTTTATTCTAATCCAATATATTTTTATTTTAAATGTTTTTGATATCGAGTCCCATACCCTAATTATTTGGATCCCATATCCCTAGCTAAGAACACCTACCTTAGACTGTTTTTTTTTTCCGATAAACTTGAAAGAAACGAGAACATTGACACATACTGTGAAGTCATATTTCATCTAATTACAACATATTTATCTCACGTCAAAACTTGGTTGAGTTAGAACTTGCGCTTACATTACATTAGTCTAAAAGATAAGCCTTAAACTTAGGATAGGTTCAAGAGGCCCATGATATATACGTGACAACAGGGCTCAGTTAAGGTGAAGCACACTATATATTATCTCAGACCCGTAGGTAAGCTCACCAGGAGGGACAGGTGTATTACGTCAGAGCTCAATTAAGGTCACACACACTATATATTATCTCAGCCCCGAAGGTAAGCTCACCAAGAGGGACAGGTGTATTACGTTAGAGCTCAGTTAAGGTCACACACACTATATATTATCCCAGCCCCGTAGGTAAGCTCCCCAAGAGGGACAGGTGTATTACGTTAGAGCTCAGTTAAGGTGACACACACTATATATTATCCCAGCCCCGTAGGTAAGCTCTCTGGGAGGGGCAGGTGTATGACATCAGAGTTCAGTTAAGATGACACACACTATATATTATCCCAGCCCCGTAGGTAAGCTCACCAAGAGGTACAGGTAAATGACGTCAGAGCTCAGCTAAGATGACACACACTATATATTATCCCAGGCCTGTAGGTAAGCCCACCAGGAGCGACAGGTGTATGACGTCAGAGTTCAGCTAAGATGACACACACTATATATTATCCCAGGCCTGTAGGTAATCCCACCAGGAGCGACAGGTGTATGACGTCAGAGCTCAGCTAAGATGACACACACACTATATATTATCCCAGGCCTGTAGGTAAGCCCACCAGGAGCGACAGGTGTATGACGTCAGAGCTCAGCTAAGGTGACACACACTATATATTATCCCAGGCCTGTAGATAAGCCCACTAGGAGGGACAGGTGTATGACGTCAGAGCTCAGTTAAGGTGAGGCACACTATATAGTATCTCAGCCCCGTAGGTAAGCTCACCAGGAGGGACAGGTATAAGGGACCAAAAGGTGCTAGTTCACAGAAGCCGCTGACCTCCGAAGTGTGGCGCTGGAATGCGGACTCCCACTTGTTCAGTCATTCAGTCGATCCGTAGCAAAGGAAGCCGCCTTCAGAGTTAGGGTGAGGTGTGGAGGTTAAATTAGGGTGAGGGGGGCGGAAGAAAGGGTCGGTTCTGCCCTGACATTTAGCAGGCTTGTAATAAAGAGGTTAGGGGGTGCTGCCCTATTGGGATCACAGGTCATTCATTATTCCAAGGCAGCTTTGCTCATCCACAATTTAATTTTTTTGTTATTTTGATTTTCCCAGTGACGTTTTGAAGGTAAACTCCGATTTTGGTTGGAAGAACACTTTTTAGAAAATTCAAATATATTTCATTGTGGTCAAAAGTGATAACACTTTACTACATTATTTGTGTTATTTCACGGTAATTATTGATAACATCTATCAGAGGTTACAGCTGCAGATGGCATGACTTGATGGGTGAATAGGCCTATATTAAATTGTTTTTGTAACTTTAGCAGCTACCAGATACTTCCTACCAAAATTAGCCTCTACCCCTAGAATAATGCGGACACATTTTGTTTGGTGAAGATCCTAGCACTATTTTTTTTATTGCTCTTTTTTATTGGTCATTAGCGTTTTCAATGGCTGACCACTTGGCTAAGTGGTTTTTTTAAATCCATTACTGTTTCCAGCCTGTGGTCAGTTTTTTATTCAAGTCATATATTCTTCCCCTGCCAGCTGGCTAGGCCTGTCGTAGCTTCATATGCCTTATAGGACAGGAACATCATCCAGTTCCAAGCCGTCAATTAATCACTATGAAAGGGTGAACTCACATTTATTCCATGGTAAATGTTTCGGCTATGTCAGGAATCAAACCCGGGACCCTTAAGCTCAGTAGAGAGACACGCAACCGACTGAGCTAAGGTGTATGATTGGCTAAATAGTGTAAGGGGTAATCCATAAGCCACGTAAAGCTGTTGATAATGCGGGAGGAGCTGTAATATATACAAAACATGACTGTTGTTACGTGGGGGGATGGGGGAGATGATGGATATGTACATCACAGTGTTACGTAACACATAACTTATCTTATACTGAAATTATAATGTAGAAAAAATTATGTTACTATTCATGTTTTGAAATAATCTATATTCCGGATTCGATTCCCGTGTCCGTGTGTCTTTTTTTCAATTTATTCAAATATGCCTCAGTTAAGTGTGATCTCCATAATTAGAATCATTCATCCCCGAATCTTCACCTTTCATATATACTTAAAATGGAATTAACGCTATAAAATTAAGTGAATGAGTTAGAAAGGTTGAAATCGAAGGAAATGCGCCAATACTATTCTTTAAAAGAATAGGAATTCATATTGTGTGCCTCTTTGGGGAGGGGGGGGGTACAAGTCCCCTAACTTCTGAGTTAATCGAGCACACCACCCTAGAATCCTCTCTGAACAATTATTAAGGTTGGATTGTAGGGTGAGCTAAAGGCAGAATTTTTACCAGTTTTTAGAGTAACAATTTTATTTTTCATATCATGAAAAATCGAAAAATGACACCTGGACACAGGAATCGAACCCGGGACCTTTGGCTTTGTATATCAATGCTCTAACCACTGAGCTATTCAGGAATCGTCCCTTGCCCAGGGTCTTTCTTCACTCATATTTTAAGGCAGAGTCTATGATAAACGTGCGGAAATCGTCGGCTACAAGTGTGTGATTGTATTAATATCACGAGCTATCAGATAACGCAGCCACCTTCAACTCGGTAGTTGGCTTATTGCTGCCACTTGTACAATTATTATAATTGTAAGGGATCGCATATTTAAGAATCAAATAGCCGAAGTTATTATTTATGCTCTTTTAATGAGGATTACTCCATCTAGATATCATATTCTGAAAATTGAAAAATTACATTTTGTTTATTTATTTTGGCCAAAAAAATTCTTATTTAAAAAAACTTCAATTTTACGGGCTTTAACTATCGTCCACTTCCATCCCAAACTAAGTTTTTTTTTGGAATGTATTGGCCTGGGTCATTCCGCGCTTGGTGAGCGAAGATGAATTAAAATTCCCAACGAGTAGCCAGAATTTTAGAGAAACCTGCTGTGGTTTCTTATCGCGAGATCAATTCTAATTAGAAGCTGAGATGGTTGCTTGAATGGATTCTAATCGATTATTTAGTTTAATCTTTATTTAATTTATTGGTAGTGTGTTTGAAATTAAAGGGTGCCCTCTCCTATTATTGTATACTACCCGTTATAAAAAGTGTCTGTTTTACATCGGGACAAAAAGAATGTAGTGCCGGTCATTTTTAGTGGCTTTGGTTGCACATAAGTATTGATTTGCTGTTAAAATTGGCATTAATTGAAAGTAGGATTGGTTTTATTCTGTATTTTTATTACATGCTGGTTTTTGTAGAAAATACTGAATTGCTACAGTTCTAAAAGTTGTACTATTATTACTAAATCAACGTTTATGAACCTTGAGAAGTGGAAGTTTCTGATATTATTTTAAATGACCTATTAACCCTGGAAAGTAACAGATTCAAAATAATAGGTCAGTGTTTTTACAGTTTTTATAACTTAAAATTTCTTTGGACAAAATAAATCAAACGTTTCTTCAGTAGAAACATAAAAGTGTTTTTTTTTCTCATGATGTTATCATCAGTCCTTGAATATCAGTCACGAGTATAGCAGCATTAGATAAGTAACTTTTTAGATGAAATTTAATAAGTTGTCGTTAAATTCCAGGACACCCTTGAAAGATATTCAACAACTGTTGATATCAACGTGTGAAGAAAATTAAAATTTGGGTTTGTACTGAAGCAATATTTTGTATTATTTTGACCAAAGAATGTTTTTATATAAAAAGTGCAAAAATACTAACCTCTTATTACTTACAGCCCCACCTTGAAAAGTACCAACTAAGACCTTTAGCCCTATTTCATGTTTGTTTGTATAGAAATTTCGTAAAGGTACAAGCTTTTGTCGTGATATAGCTAACTCCACTTTTATAAGTGACATAAACTAGGTTAGCTTGGGTTAGGTAGTGTATTCTACGCTCTTTGAGAATATCAATCCAATAATTTCATGATTTGGTGGGTAAAAATCCCAGACAAGATGCCAAATGGTCGAATTAAAGTTGGAGCTCACTAGACTCGTTAAATAATGTCAATTGTCAATATAAAATATTTAACTTAAACACACATACACCTCTCTATATCTGATAAAGTAAACATCTTTGAACCTTGTTGGCTGTATTGAACACACTTAAACCATTTTGGAAGCCTTGAACACACATACATCCCTTGGGCCTTGTTGTAAGCCTTGAACACACATACATTCCTTGAGCCTTGTTGGAAGTCTTGAACACACATACCTCCCTTGGGCCTTGTTGGAAGTCTTGAACACACATACATCCCTTGAGCCTTGTTGGAAGTCTTGAACACACATACATCCCTTTAGCCTTGTTGGAAGTCTTGAACACACAACCATCCCTTTAGCCTTGTTGGAAGTCTTGAACACACATACATCCCTTTAGCCTTGTTGGAAGTCTTGAACACACATACATCCTTTAAACCTTGTTGGAAGCCTTGAACACACATACATCCCTTTAGCCTTGTTGGAAGTCTTGAACACACATACATCCCTTTAGACTTGTTGGAAGTCTTGAACACACATACATCCCTTTAGCCTTGTTGTAAGCCTTGAACACACATACATCCCTTTAGCCTTGTTGGAAGTCTTGAACACACATACATCCCTTTAGCCTTGTTGGAAGTCTTGAACACACATACATCC
>CABFWO010000835.1:200180-223545 GCA_902155825.1 Timema genevievae | reverse complement strand
CACACACACACACACACACACACACACACACACACACACACACAAGTTGACTTCGGTGAGGTTTTCAAGGTTACAGGACTGTCTTGCCAGCCTGCGTGGTGCTGGCTTCCCTCAGTCCTATTATTTCTCTTTAGTTTGGACGGCTGACGGGCCCTTACCTACTCCCTAAACCAGGTGGGAGTCGCCCCGGGTCATTTGTGACCTTCCACGGTCTTTGGGGCTGCGTGAAACAACGGAATAACCGACAATACCTACAAATTAAAGATTAGTACTTCGTTAACAGCAATTTTACATCATGGAAACGATATATATATATATATATATAATTTCCATAAGGTGTATACATATTTCCCACGACTTAGAAACAAAGTACTATACGAATTATTAATATATGTCGTGGGAAATAGCCTTGAGTAGTTTAGCTTCAGACGAGGTATATTACATAATTCTGAGATACATTAGTTCGAATCTCTGTAGGGTCAAAGATTAAGGGTCAGTTTCATAGTCAGATTTAGTACGCCTCAAGTGCGGCGCTTTACTAAATACAAGACGTCACCTACCTGAAATTGAATGGAATGGGCCAGTTTTATATGCGAAACTGGCCCATTCCATTAAATTTCAGGAAGGTGACGTCTTGTATTTAGTATCGACTCGCACTTT
This sequence comes from Timema genevievae, assembly GCA_902155825.1. Classification (NCBI taxonomy): domain Eukaryota; kingdom Metazoa; phylum Arthropoda; class Insecta; order Phasmatodea; family Timematidae; genus Timema; species Timema genevievae. The sequence continues at coordinate 222,885 of CABFWO010000835.1, read as the reverse complement.
AGGCGCACTAAATCTGACTATGAAACTGGCCCTAAGTGTGTACGCTTCGTTTACCCTGAAAGGAAGAAAGCTTGCTTTGTATGGTTCCACTGTAACTTAAATTACATGATAGGGCCATAAGGTAGTCTGCCAAGATTACTATCTTTCAGGGTAAACAGAGTGTGCGTTATGCTTAATTTGGTGAGGTATGATTCGTAGTTCACTATAAGTGCGCTTCCAACTGTTAATGAGCCTGTCCTAGCTGATTATTTTAAAGTTCACACGTTTTAACACAACTTTAGATTATTATATGCATACATACATACATACATAATCACGCCATTTACTTACGGTATAAGCGAACTTTAGATTATTAATGGCTTAGTAATTTTTTTTAGCACCAAGTCCTACTACCCGTTCGGGCTATACGCATAAGTACTAATTATACTACTGTGTTAGGGACAGGAAAAGTTGAATTTTAGAGGACGTGTACCTGCATTTGTATGGAGAGAGAGTGGGAAACCATGTAGGAAAAGACACTCAGTGAACCCGACTGGGATTTGAACCCTGACCTCCCCTTCATTGGCAGTCTAGTTTATTGCGAGAGTGACGCCTTAGACCACGTGGTCACAGAAGTGTATAATAGCTTAATCTATGGGGTAGGAATGAAAAAGGTAACATGGAGGAAATGCAGCCACATTAGCGTGGAGGGTTAGTGGGACAATCATATATATTTTATATCCACCCTCAATGCACCCGGTCGGGATTAGAATCATATCTCTCCTTTAACAGCAGCCAAGTTCAATGGGTGCATGATTGAATCGAAGTCCACTGAGTTAGACCCCAGACACTAATAACCCCACTTGCGTAAAAAAAAATGGCCCCAATCTTTATCACCGCATCTTACTACCAGTTCAGGTTATTAGCATATATGATAATTACTCTAATGGCGTAAGGAGGAGGTAATATACCCTCATTTGCGTGGGAGGGGAATGGTAAACCATTTAGGATAAACCATCCTCAGTAGACCCGACCGGGATTTGAACTCCGATCTCCCCGTCTTCAGCATGACATTCTAATACGAGAGTGACGACTTGGAGTTTAGACCATTCACCCACAAAAGTGAAAAGCCCCAATTATAATAAAAATAGGGTTTTTATAGGCTCTGCGTCTTACTACCCGTACATGCTATCCGCACAAGCCGTAATCAGTAAGGATTAGGGATATATAGTTTGGAGGAGGTGTATCCTCACATGCGTGGAGAGTGATTGAGAGTTTGCAACCCGAAGGTTTGTTTAATGTGCTTCATCATCCACCCGAACCTCAACACTCAGCCCTTTAGTTGGTTAGTGCCACCCGCATCTCCATTTGGGAGAAAATACATGCACTAGGGCGGTCTCCCGTTGCCTTCAGTACTGAAATTCTATGAGAGAGCAAGAACGTGCCTACATACTTAGCTGAAAAGGTATTTCATATAGGTAATAATGTTTTTCAGGAATCTTTTACATGCCTCAATTACATGAGATCGACGGCTTTGCTTCCCCTCTGAAAGAAGTTGTGTTACGGATTTTTTTTATCGCTTGGTAAAAATCCGTTGGCCTTGGTTGGATTTGAACCCACGAGCTTTGGGTCGTGAGGCGATCAGTTTATCGCAAAATTTCAGAGACCGACATGCATATATCCTAGAAAACCATTTAGAAAGAAAAGAAAAACACCTTTATACACCCTACCGGGTTCGTAACTTTGACTTTCCCATTAATGACAAACCTAACCAGACCAGATGAAACTGACACATTGTCAACACCCCCACTGGTGTGGATAATAATAATAATAATAATAATAATAATGAAAATAATAAATTCATGCAACACTTTTTATCCCATTGTCCATGGGAACCAGAGAAAACATACATTAATCTCAGTCTACCGCCATTGCACAGCGAGTGACTGGGTGAAACGAATTTTAAACAAATGTATGAAATGGCTCTCTCTCTCTCTTTCTAAAAAATATCTGGTTACATTAATAATTCTTTCTCGAGTCCAAGTTAATCTACACGACAATAAGGGATGGTGGGAGGAGGGTTGGGGTTAGGGGGGTAGACCATCGTCAGTCAATGTCCGCAAAGCGGTGCGCACAAACAAACGTGATTTAATTAACACCCTACTTTTCTTCCTCCTTGAATATTTTTATAGCCACTTTCCACAGGGGATACATTGTAATGCTAATATTATACAGCATTGTAAAAATAAGAAGAAAAACTTCACCTAGATAAGCATTCAACCGAGAAGGGTTAACTTTGACGTCCTTTTAATGTGGCTGTCTATCGTGCCACTTTATATTTTGTGTCGTAAAGTTATATATTTGAAAATAACTACATTATATGATTTTTTTTCATAACATATATTTTTGGAAGAATAAACAAAAGCTCACCTACTCATTGTTTATTTTTACATTGATTAATTACTACAGTCCGATTTTCATACGCATATCTACTTTTAGAAAATACAAAAACGTTATTTTTCGGTTAAAATTGCTAATATTTTTACTAATTTTATCAGTGTTATTTTAAGGGTATTGAAAATATCCATCAAAAATGACAATAGCAGCAGATAATCCTGATACCTGATGCATGGATACATGAAATTATATATATAAACTTTTCTAGTTGTCAGAAAGGGCTCTTCTTATAAAATTGGATTGTATCCGTGCGGATGGTAGGGTCTAAAAGTCAAAGAGTTTGTATCGAGAAAGAGTGGAAAACCATTTAGGAACAACACCTCCAGTACTCTCGAACGGGTTTCGAGCCGTAAACCAGACTTCTGTCTTTTAAGATCGAGTGAAGAGTAAATGATTCTCAAAGGGGAATGTTCGTTGAACAAAGTTTCACATGGATGCTTGTCTAATGAATATTATCCAAGCGGGAGCTTCTGATAAGGTGATATGATGATTGGAAACACGTGGGCTGAACAGTGAGTATTTGAATTTGACACCATATTTCTATTGACTGAAGCATTTAACATGAGCAATACAAGCTAATGCTACAAGAAAGCTACCCACCCCAAATAGGCCAATACATATAGACATCGTGCAATAGTAACCCTAGCAAGACTAGCTAGTTTAATTGAATACTACCCACTCTTAATAATGCCGATACTCCATCCTGCAATATAACAGATCACAAACTTTCTACGTCTAATATATGTGCTTTACTCACTCATTGTATATTCTGGCTTAGCACGAGTTCCATTACCAACCTGTTTGCACCAAATTCTAAAATTAAGAAAAGTCCTAACAAGCTATGAATGATGCAGTAACAAGGTGTTCCAATAGAAGGATCCAGAAATGCTCTGATTGGCCCGGCTGAGCTACAAATGGACCACTCATTATCTTGAACTGCAACTAACCAGCTGTCAGGTGGACGTGACTCGATGGACGTAGCTAGAGTCAACAGCCAACTCACCATGTATCCAGCGCACGTGACATGGGATCGAGCCAAATTGAACTACAACTAACCAAGTGCCTGGTGTACGTGACTCGATGGACGTAGCTAGATTCTACAGCCAACTCACCATACGTCCGGCTTACATGACTTGGTATCGAGCCAAGTTAGGCAGCTGCTAACAATAGATTGCTGTTAGCAACGTATTAGCCATGTGGCGTTGTAATTTTAATATGAAAAACTCCCACCTCTTTACCCTTAAACTAGACCTATATAACAAGGGAACTCAGTAAATATGGTTGACTATTACATCTGACACTTCCACGAGCAGTCATGTTCTGGACTTGGACATAATAGATCCAGGATGGCACTATATAAACTTTATATATTTTATTGATTATTTAAAATTTAAACGACCTTTAATGGGTTTGAGTGTGTGAACACTTAGATTAATTATGTGATTGAAATCGTTCAATGTAGGCGTCTGTAATTTCTCACTAGTAGATTTATTTTTGAAAGTAAATTCCTGTTGTAAAACACTTAATTTTTCCTTTTGCCACTTGGGCGCTAGTCTCTTTGTAATTTCTAGAAATATAAATAGGTAGTCACATTTTAATTCTTTTTCTAGCTTGGAATATTTAGTTTAAATATACATTTTTATTTCTCCTGTGGTTACCAATAATTGTTTAAACTCTATAATTTGATAATTTTTTAGGTAATATTTTGTAGACGTATTCTTTAAGAAAAAAATTAAAGTAATTAATTTTTGTTGGTTTATAAGTTTTTAACTTTAATATTTATCGATTCTTTTAGTGAGAAATTAAAAGTATTCTAATGTTAAATATTAACAAGTCGGAATCTTGTCGATTACTTCAAAAATGATGATTGTAATAGTCCCACAAAAGTTTGAGCTATGTCGGGAAGTCAAACCTCTGTGCTGTTTATTTGTATCAGAATTGATATTTAAATTTAAATTTAATCTTAAAATTTCAATTTGTTTAGTCTAAATTTACAATGGTGATTCAGGCGCGTTGTAAACCGTTTAAAAGAGGCTCTTTAAGCTTCTTGTTATTATAGTAAAGTTGCCAAGGTTTAATGGTTTAAACTATTTAATAAATATCTGATTTTATATTTAAATTCAAATTTAATCTTAAAATTTAAATTTGTTCAGTCTGAATTCACAATGGTGATTCAGGCGCGTTGCTAACTGTTTAAAAAGAGGGTCTTTAAACTCTTTATTATAATATTAACAATTTTGTTTACTAATGGGTCTCTTCCAGACTAATTCAATTAAATGAATAATTTACTTTGAGATTGTGAAATATACTCTCAAATGTACTGCGCAAGTGCAGTCTCTGCCATATTTATATGTTTTTCAACACACTTCAGTTTGACTTGTGAGGCCATGTAATTTTTGTTTACCTTTGTTGTTTACCTTGAATAAATAATTCAAATATTTCTTAAACTTGCAAATTTTCTTTTTGTTTTAGTAATTCCCTTATATTCCGTCCACCCTCTTTTAGTCTGTTGTGGCCGTATCTATAAGAAGTGGCTGGTACAAGCATTATAATCCTCCTTTATATCCAAGACACTTCATCTGTCCTCCAACACTTGCACCGACTTGACAGAAGCACTAAGACGGTTTGGGAAAATTTAGGCTGATTTTGGATTTTTAGGTACAGGCTGATATTGCAGACCCTTATTCCTGGTGTATGGTGATGATGATGATGATGAATGAGGGGCTACTGGTTTGTCCCGAAACTTTACAAACATGCTTATAGTCGTTTGTAGATCCTTAGGAGTTAAATTAGTAAAAAGTGTGCCTTGTAGATTTTTATAAGAATATTTATACTGTCCAATTTAGATAGAGAGGAACTTATTTGACAATTATAAACATTAATTTTCTTATATTTTATATGTTAGTCATTTGACTTGCTACTGTCACTCTTGGTCCATAGTATTAATACATAAGCATATCTGATAATCAAAAACCATGCTATTAATATTAACAGCAAAAAATGTATTTGTATTTTCTAGAAGTTACTTTTCCCAGAATCGTATTATATATAGTTAATTTGGTATAGTGGTGGGCCATTGACCCAAATACACAGAGTTTAAATTATTCAGATCTTTGAAATCTATTCGAACTCCAATTGAATGTCACGAGAAAAACAAGAATTCGTCAGAGGTAATCGTTTCTAACATTTAATATTGTGTTAAATGATACTGAACACATTATGTATCCAATTACCACGTGTAGTCTAACAGGCTATCTCAGCAACACAAAATATAACTAAGATTAATAATAAATTGATTGAAAAATAATATTTAGCACCGCGTCTTACTACCCGTTCGGGTTATACGCTTAAGTACTAATTACTCTAATGGATTAGGAATTGGGAGGGTTGAATTTTAGAGGAAGTGAACCCGCATTTGCGTGGAGGGAGAGTGGAAAACCATTTAGGAAAAACCACCCCCAGTTCACCCGATCGAGATTCGAACCTCGATCTCCCCGTCCTCGGCGGTCGAGCTCAACACGACTAGCGCGTTTGCCAACTACGCCACCGAGGCGGGTTGATTGAAAAAGAATAAATAATTTCCACAGAGGTGGTTGAGGGGTCTAGAGCATTAGACTTGCATTGCAATAGTTCGCCGTTGATGGGTAGGTCGGGGCTGTAAATCAGACCAGGCCTACCAGTAGGTGATTTCTCATTTGTGATTTTCACCGTGGTTTTCCCCATTTTCTCTCTATGCCAGCCTGAGCATATCTTAAAATGCATTCCTTGTCTTTGCTCCATCGTGAATAAGGCAAATGTATAAAACGTACAAATATAATTAATGATATGGCACAATCGTTAATTCTTTCTTATATAGTAAATTATAGTTTGAAGAATATTTTTTCACTGTTATCAGTAAACTACTCTTTGTATTTCTTTTTTTATAAAAATAAATATATAGTGCAACTTATTATTTAAAATACCTCTTATACACCCATTTTGAAAAATAAATCATTAGAGCCAATTTCAAAAATTTCTAATTTTCAAAAATCTACTTCACATATACTACACTACTCTTAAGGCTCAAATATTTCTCCAAAAAACTATTATACTTGTGCCGTGGCCATTTATGACAGAAAACCCCCCTAGATATCGGTATCCATTTTGAACGAAATCGTTAGTATCGTTTTGAATGTTCAAAAATAAATAAATTTAAATTAGTTATCAGCCCTTAATTTGAGGGATACAATAAAAAAACTATGATTTTGCCTTAAGGTGAGAGCATATAAGATCTAAGTATCAAGTTTAAGGCGATTGGTCCTTTTCATTTAGAGTGGAAATGCAGAATTTTCTTTTCGGAAATGGGTTGTTCAAGAATATAAGCATGTTGATTAATTTATACTTTTTATATACACACCTCTATAATTTTAACAGTGATCAAATATCAATAATTTTGACATTTTTCAATAGAAAACTACCGGCTGCATAGCAAAAAATAAATAAATAAAACGTGACAACTAATAAACATTGATATAATATCTTAGAAGAGATGTAGAAAATATTAATATAAACAATTCACTTGTTCTCAAGAAAACTGATATTTCCAAACATTTGATTTTTCCTCAAGACCTGTCTGGTAGCTAGCGCCATCTACGGTTTCCGTGATCCATCTGTTCTTGTTGGCGTGAAAGGATACTTTGGTTGGTTGTGAAGCCACGACACGCCTCCCACCCTCCCACCCTCCATCCCACAAAATATGTTTTACACTTGCACTCGACAGGGCCAAGGGCCTTAAACGAAATTCATCAAACCGTTTTGACTATAGGATCAGGTACAGTGAAACAAAGGGTCAGACATAATTGTAAAAGCCAATTTTTTAAGCTAAGAGGGCATATAAAAGTCAAGATCCATCATAATATCGAAATAGAGAATTTCAAAATTATAATAACCCACTTTTTTATATGATAAATTAAAAAGGATCATTGACTGGCAATTAATTTGCTTTGATATTTAATGTATCTTTTTAAATTTGGTTTTGTAAATACTTACTTTAGATTACTAAGTCTATCAAAGTTAACTTTTGCCCGTAAATCTAATTTTAGAACGGAATATTTTACTACGACAATAATGATAGTTTGTAAATACATTTCTTGTTATCGTAATAAGTACACTTATTATTTATTATTTTTGATGAATACTTGGCAACATTCGTTTTATGTTCAGGAATATAGTTTCAATGAATCGCCTTGAGACTAGGCAATTAAACGCTCAGTAGTGTATTGTGGGTTAGTGTGATCAACATCTATTAGGGGCTACACTTGGTATTCTTGTGTTATTTTTTCTTTAGAATTTCAAATGAACCATTTATTATTTAAGAGTAGCTTTAGTAGGAGTAATAAACATATTATTTACACAAAGGGAATTATTAGGACTCACCTTTATAGCATAAATTAACAATATTGTTATTAAATACACTAAACTTGAGACAAACTAATCATTAAAACAAAATACTTAACTAATGATTTATATAATGTTTATAAAACTATACATAATCAATACACACTTCCTAAAGTACTATTCTTACTTCACAATATCCACTCGAATTATTCCAAGCCTTTGAATACATTTATTTTATGTTTATATCATTGTGAAAACTTATATAATCTCAACACCGCGACACCAATTAATATTCTTATCCACCGCATTTCTAATTCCCATTCGGGTTACACGCATACACTAATTACGATAGTTTAATGTACCTGCATTTCTGTGGAGAGTAGGTGGAAAACAATTTATGATAAAATACCCTCAGGACACCCGAACGGGATTCGAACCCATATCATCTTGTCATAAGAACCTCTGTTTATTACGAGAGTGTTGCGTTAAACCATACGACCACATATGCAGGCCCACAAATTAATTGTACACATTATTTTGTGGGAAATAGAAATTTCGTATCCTAGTTAAAATTAATTCTCCCCTTTCTCTTTTTTTTATACCGGAGGAAGAATGTTCCACAAAACCATACATTCAGCATGATAGCTGCGCTCTGACATCTCCACCGCGAAACGGACAGTATATTCTGCTTGAAATTAATTCTATGACCACCCTCTACGGCTTGCTGCGACCACGATGTATCAATAATTATTCAGACTCACGGTCCAGCCTTTAGGAATTTTACTACGGAGTTACTCCACCCCTTTCTATATTCCACCCCCCACCTCGATCTACGACCACTTGCCCTGACAATATCATCTCCTACACTTTCCTTTCCTCCCTAATCCCATGACGTCACTGATTGATGGATGTTAAATCATTCAGACACTTGGACTTAAAGGGGGCGCTAAGCCCTCCATATGAAGGCCACGGTTGCGCATGGAGTGAAGTAAATAAGTGATTACAGTGATATATGTGGGATAGAAAATTTTCCTGCAGTTTTTTTTTCAGGAAAATTTTCATTTTTTATTAGAAAAAAATTCTGAAATTTAACTGAAACGAATGTAATTTAGATAATTCGCTAGTTTTGAAGTTTACACATAAGCTTAATTTATCTCGAGGGCCTTAACGCCAGAAACATTATCAAATGAATTGTAATAGAGAAATAACAACGATTTTGGTTATCTTATCACACTAACGTATCGACTACAGCGCTTGGTGGTTGAATATGTCACTAACGTCGGGTCTCTGGCAGAGCAGCTATTCTAGTACTTAAGTATTAGAATCAAAGCCTTTACCGATAAATCCCCTCCCACAAGGTTTTTCATCTCTAATTGCCATTATTTATTTGAATTTTATTTGCAGTATAGTTATCAACTATAAGATAATTAAAATAATTTTAGGGTATGCTTTAGGGTATGATAAAAATATTTTCACTCCCCTCTCCCAAATAGCACACATAGCCATCTCCTAACCAGTCCCTTCCCCTACTTGGTTTGCCGCAAACCATCACTGTAGACAATTTTCATTTATATGTAGGGATGGAACGTATTTTTGTATGTAATTGTACATAAGCTATTAACCTCTTGATATACCGAGCAGGAATATGAATATATAGTCAATTCACCATAAAAGTGGTGGGTAACTGACATCATAAGATGTAAAAACGGATAAAGAAAAGCATAGTTAAAAACAAATTGTTTGTTATGAAAGTTTTGACTACCAAAAGTGACAGCAAATCGATATATTATGGTCTGACATATCGTCTGGTTTGGTGATTGGATACATGAAAGTATATCTGGTAACTTTTTATAGCTGTCAGCTACCACCACTCCTATGATGGATGGACTATAGGTTGGCATCTGTGTGTTGGTAGACGTATTTCAACTGGATTAAATATAGTTGAAAAATTACACCTGGACATTGGAATTTAGGCTGAAAAGACTCTTGACTTATAAGCTATAATTGAATATTGACACTGAGCAAGGGAAAGAATCCTGGATAGCTTAATGGAAGAGCATTGCCTATTAAGCCAGATATACTGGGTTCGATTGATGGATTTCCAGTTGTAAATTTTTTCAACAAATTTAATTTAAATAGGAAGGGAGTTTGATAGAAAATGAGTGAGGAAAGGAGATGGTAAAACCACAGTTAAAATCATTTAGGGAGAAAGGCATGTGTGTATAATTTATTCCAGTCTTTAAAATATGTACGATTAGGACTACACGTGTTGAAAATTTGCATGTTGAATTTCATTATACATCATAAGTTTTAGTTCTTCCTTCTAGCCACGATGCCCCTGACCAAGACTGGCGATGCCCTAGGGTGTCGTGACGCACAGTTTGGAAACCCCTGGTTTAGGAGATTGCGCACTGATAGAGTCGGTTGGTTTTGAAATTTGACTATTTATTCCACGAATATTTTATAAAGAAACGTGGACAAAGCTGAGATTGTTTCCACTAGAGCAGAGTGGCCAACGTGGTTCGCACATTTTATTTCTTGTGTTTGGTTTATAGCTCGTCACGTGACCACATTGAAGTTTTTCTCTTGTTTTTCGTCGAACATTTGAAACCACAATAACGCTTTATAGCTCACGGCCAACGATTTAGCTCTCAGAATCTTCTGTAGCCGGGTGCGTGAGAGGGGTCAGCTCTAGATTCTGACCAAATTCGTGGTCATGTGCAAGGATATTTTTCTTTCGATACCAACAATTTTTACTCAGTAATTTTACTAACAAGAGTACTTACACTCCGCTATAGGATCTGTATCGAAAGAAACAATCATATAAAATGTATTTGACCTTCTATTGTCATTCTGAAAGTCTGATTGAAAGTTCCTGCTGCTTCATTTATAAATCATCTAAACATATAATTAGGCCCTAATTTATACATCCTCTCCATGAAGTCAGCCTGCAAGCGAGATATACCGACCAAGCGGCCGCTGTCAGCGATGATAGTGCCAACATTTGCGGATAGAGGGTGTCATGTGGTCAGTACAACAAACCCTCCTGCCATTAATCTCAATTTTCTAGAACAGAGCTGCTACTTATTTAATTAGCTCCTCATTTATCCTCACGAGGCTGAGTTTGACCCCGTTCTAGCCACCCGGCTTCACATAAACATTTTGGAAGCGCTGGGGATCGAACCTGGGACCTCTGGATATGTATCCAGGAACTCTGACCACCATACCACATAGGTAGTCTAATTTATAATTTTATAATTTATACTATTACGATTATTTGATTACTAGTTTTAGTGATTTAATAAAAGGACTGTAAAATGTTCTGTGATTGTTTAAATGATTTATTTATTGTTTATAGGTAAGTACAATATTTCTAAGGATATAGAGAAAAAACATCAACATTTTATAATATAAAAAACCTCACTAAAATCACGATATTCGGATACGATTGCCTGCTTATTGTTTCGATACATATCGAATTCCAGCCTTTAAGGTGAAAGGAAATCTTGGTAGCCAATCATTTCGCTGGATCTTTTGTTAGATTAAAGATGTTAAAAATTATCTTCCTCTATCTTTTCTGAAAATAATTTATTTTGCCTAATGGTTGTTAGCACTAGCCCATGGGAATCCTATTAACATAATTATATTGTTGAATCGTTTATGGTGTAGATGATTATAGTAATCATAATCACAGCAATATTCATGTTAAATTATCTTGTTTGGAACATCTACAATATGTTCGTAATAATTTGTTCCAATCAAACAAAATTTCACGAATTATAGAAAAATGGTTGTATCCTCCTTGTTAGTAATATTATTTATGAGCTTTTATTAAAGTTCGAGATATTAAGAGGGTCTTATTTTGTTACGGAATATATTTTAGTTTAAAATTCAAAATAATGTCTAAATGTTAAATTTGGATTTATGTGATGAAGTAAATAGCTGATAGCTTTATGTGGTTCATATTTTAGAAATGTAATCAACATCTTTAATACGTAGGTGAACATTTATTTTAAAATGAAAGAACAATAATATATCTGATATTTTAAATTTTTTAGTTTTTTTTTAAAAGGCGGATTATCAGTTAAAATTATTTTTTCTCTCTAAACTTGATACGAGAGTAAATGTGAGTTTTAAATAACCGCAACCCGCATCGGTTGTCGAATAGTCTACCGTTTCAAAATAGTTTAATCATAAGAGCCACATTGGAAATTAAAAATACTGAGAGAGTAACATTAAAAAAAATTAACTATTGTCATCATATTTAGTAAAAAAAATCCATTTCAAAACGCTTACTACAACACATTTTTTAAAGATTATAATATTTCATGACATACTCTTTATCTTTCCCTAGAAATATGATATACTTTATTTACATCATTGATGTAAGTGTTAGTAGGCCTATATAAATATTATGTTTAAGTTTTTTGCACCGCGTCTTACTACCCGTTCGGGTTATACACCTATGAGTTAGAACGATTTAATTTAGAGGAATGCGTACCACCCGAAGGGGTAATAAGACGCGGTGCTAATAATAATAATAATAATAATAATTAAAAGGAAGTGTACTCATGTTTGCGTAGAGGGGGGTTGGAAACCATTGAGGAAAACCACCCTCAGTACACCTGACTGGGATCGAACCCTTATCTCCCCGTCATCACCAGTCTAGTCTATTGCAAGAGTGACGTCTTAGAACACGTGACCAGCGAAGTTTAAGTCAATTTGATGATTGATGACAAATGCGTGTCCTTAAGCCATGATCTCTCGGGTGTTTGTTACTTTTCATAATTAAAAAAACCCAACCTGTTCTCACACTTATATCATGACAAAATTTCACAAATTGAACCATTTCTCGTAATCGACCTATGGTGATTAAAAAGCAATGATTTGATGCGCTAACCTCAATTGATAAATTTCAACAAATAATTCCCAATTTCCAAGTCTAATAATTCGAAATTTTGTATCTCAACAATATTTATAAAAATAATGATCTCGTTGCAATGTCTGTTGGTTCATTATAAAGTCCGAGGGCCGCAAATAATCTTGGAAAGTTTGACATGCCGGGTTTAGGAATCACTCTCGCCGTAGACTTAACTGTAAAGATAACGAGAATATCGGGGTTCGAATCTTGGTTGGGTGTACTGAGGGTGGTTTTTCATCAATGGTTTCCCATTTAAACATCTTTTTAATTAATTTCTCTTGGGTCGAATTGTGGTAGTCGCTATTTGTCAACGCACTGTGGCTAACACGTATTATTAGTTGAAATAATATTAAATAATATTGATTTTGTTGGTTAGTAAATTATTTATAATAAGTTTAGCTGAACATTTTATACCTAACGATGAAATTTATTTTTATATAATATAGAAAAATTTAACATATAAACAAATATGACTGACGTAATCATACAAAGAATATGACTTATTAAAATTAAAATTCCCTGCTTTAAGAAGGTATCAACATATAAATAATTATGACAGGATAAATAGTAATATTCTTTAATTATATAGCAGCCTCATTTTCAAATTGTAAATTTAAACCAACTTGATGTAGAATTTCCCTAGTGTACATGTGTTTAAATTTATTTTTTATGTTTCTAAAACATTAGTACATCTTTTAAAATTGCGATTAAAAAAAACTATATGTTCACCCTAGTTATGGAGTAAATGACGCGCCTTATTTGATTGCCGATATAACAAAATGGGTTAATTCAATAGAGCAAATGCCTCCCTTGAAAAAATTTAAGTGACCTCTCTTCTGGGGCGGTCAATTTCACAATAGATGTGTACTTACCTTTTGTTCACACTTCCGAAGATGGTCTTCTCTCCAACAGATTGCCGAAGTGAAACAAGGCATAGAGACCTTACCAAGTTGAATAATTAGATTGGCAGGGGGCACCTCTTACTTTTAGACGTGGTGAGGACAGAAAATTTGTTTTGTACACAACGTTTACTTGTCCGGGCTATCTAAATTTTTACTCTGATTGGGTAGGAATGAAGAAGGTAAAACTTAAAGGAGCAGTACCAAAATCAGAAATAAACACCCCAGTAAACACTACAGGAAAACCAAACTAGAAGAAATGGTTTTTTTTACATTCTCCCAAATGCGCAGGTAATAAAGTTTCTGTAATTGTTACACCCCTCTCTCCAACCTTTCCTTACGACCACAGATAACTTAAAGGTAGGGGGAGGGTAGTAATCTACATACACACAAAAAGGGAAATTAAATGCAAGATTAAATAACAATACTATCAACGGTTTATTCAAAGCAAAAACAAAGCAGAATTCCTTACATGGTCTCAATGATCGTACTGAGTTCTGTGGAAAATCATAATAGAAATAAACAGTCATTTCGCGCAGTTAACTAGAGAGAAACTTCCTTCATACTTGACATATCTTACAATCAGATGGGCTAGTCTTTAAGAGACAAACAACCCATAGTGTTGATAAGAGTACATTAATAAAACTAGTAAAGTTTATATAAGGGCCTTATGGGCCTTATTACATTGTTCCAAAGGCGTCTGATTTACTACAACTAATGCAGACTTCAACAAATTTAATAATAAATATAATAGTATATTTATTAGACATTTTAAAATACGCGAGAGTTTGGCTAACAGACTTTAGTCAAACTCCCGCGGGACTATCTGACCTATACTCGAAGTTTAGAAACGCATTTTTACTTGCAAACTCAAAGTAAATAAACTACTATAAACAAAGCCTAGCGAAAACATTTGAATAATGTTCAACTATAAAATTAATCACTAATTAAATTTTATCTGTAACACATTTACGTTACAAAGTTAAATTTAATATATATTCATCATAACATAGAAATTATAACAATAATTAGCAACACTATTTCAAAATGAAATCTTTATAAACGTGTCCAACACAAAATTATCTAATAGTTGTGGTTATCTAAAAGATCATGAAAAACAGCTGATCTCTAGCGCCCAAGTGGCGACAGACACAAAAATAGAGTCTCATATCAAAGTTTAAAGTTCTGGTAAAGAAAATTATTGTGCAAAAATATTCACAACGCCCAACATGGCTTACACAAAATGGTTAAAGTTTAATTTTAGAGTTCAATATAGACGTTGCCATAGTTTACGTCCGTAGTTTATCAAGGTCTGTCCTGACATAGTCCTGGTCCTAGGACTATGTTCCTCCATCCAGTGTCGATTGAATAGTCATCTTTACAATACGTTTTCATCACTTTAAATAGGGTTTTTCATAGCCGGGATGCAAGGTGAGGGAAAAGAACAATTTTGTCGGTGGCGTTATTCTAGAAGCAATATAACGTAACGTAGCATTATTGTTGTTGTTGTTGTTGCCCCATCCGTCTTCTAGATCAGTTGTTCTGCCATCGGATGTTGTTTCCGTAGTACATGATTCTCCTATCAGAGGGCAGGTGGGTAGTATTCCATTGGTCGAGGTTAGTTCGGCATGGTCTTCTTCAGTGTTGATTTGATCTAGTTGGTGTGGACTTCGACTGTAGGGATCTCGTGGCTCGCGTGGTCAAATCCCCGTTTTCGGCTTCTACCCGGTGTTGCTCGTCGTTGCTCTAACCACAAGATAGATTGGTGAGTACATGAACAGTGTATGTTACTATTCTATTTTGTTGATATTGAATATTGTCTATTACATTGTATCAAATTACGAGAACTACAATAGAGAAGTGTACTATTGTAGGGATTAGATTATTTTCAATAATATTTGGAGCGGGTAGTATGAATCTAGAGGCGAGCTATGTGTGAAGGTTTACATGGGAGCGGGTTACATAATGAATGATAAGATTTATAGATTTATATCAATACACAACTTACAAACAACAATAGCTTAGTACAGGTTCTCATTAATAACAGACCCAACCCTTAGCGCCTATATCTTTTCTAAATGGATAGCAGGACGAACCCACATGCAAATAGTAAATACATTCATCTTGACCATCCGTAATAGTACCAAGGTCCATTAGACATCACTAAACCCCACGTCACATGAAAGAACCCGTTATAGACTTCTCTCACAGATGTAGACGAGGCTACTTATCTCCCTTGTCTGTACATCTTGGGCGGGGGCATGCGGGTGTAGCCTTAGTATTTTGGGAGGCCCCTCTCCATAGCCTTATTTTGCCTGCTTTTCTTTTATTCTCTCCCTCCCCCCTTACCAACCGTCTTCCCACCCCCGGGCTGCTCTAGTATGCAATTTGCCGGAATTGCTAGGCTCGTTCCGTAACTCCGCATCACGGGCCGATTAAGACATTAAGGCCCCCCGTGCCTCCTGGATGGGCCCAGGGCAGGCAGTTTGTATGGTAATCTGTCCGGACTAGCTCGCGTCAGGAATTGTTCTCTTCCACTAGCCTCTCTCTTTCTTTTTTACCATCACACTCTTTTACGCCCATCTTTCTAGATGTATTTTTTTATATTTTTCTTGTACCGTATATTTTTTATAAGTGTATTATCTAGTTTCCTTCTTTATTCCGTCTGTTAAAAAAATGGTATCTTTTCTAACTCTGCGCTTTAGGATTCCCTTCATTTCAATATTATAGTTTTTATATACTAAGATTATGTTATTAATATTATTAATATAACTATTTCATTCTGTACACCTCATATGAATGTCTAGTTATACTAAATTTCAGCCCCATACATTAATTACTTTACTTTAAGGTGAGGTCGAAGGGAGAGCGAATATTTTTTTACAGTTTTTATAGAATTGAAATTTTTGGCCAAAATAAATCAAATATTTCTGCATTGGCAACATAGATTTTAATTTTCTGCACATGCTGATATCAACGGATCTTGAATATCTGTCAAGGGTATTCTGGAATTTCGTCAAAACATTTTAAATAAAGAGAAAAAGTTTTGACAAAATTCCAGGACATCCTTAACAGATATTCAAGATCTGTTGCTATTAGCATGTGCAGAAAACTAAAATCTATGTTGCTACTGGAGAAATATTTAATTTATTTTGGCCAACAAAATTTAATGCTATAAAAACCGTAAAATTACTCGAGCTCCCTTCTGCCACATCTTAACAATGGTACGTAAAAAGCATAAAATAGCAGGTTTGACCCTTTATAGTGAGTTGTAATGATTTGACAGCATTGAACCACTATTTATAGATTGTAATTACACACTCGTTAAAATCATGCAATAAAATTTAGATGGTCGAATGACCTTAAACTAAAATACGATTTATGCATACGAGAAGAGACATGTTTTCTCCCCAAGCTAGATTCTTGTCAATTACTACTCCTAGGTTATTATAATTCCTTACCCTGGGTAACGAAACACTATCAATATGTGTGACTGGATCTGCACATAATTCTGCTCAGTAGAATATCACTATCTATTTTCATACAAGCACATTTGATAGGATTAAGAATCAGGGAGCTTACACTATACCAGTCAGGCAAAATACTTACCTTTTTATTTCTACTTTATAAAATATCTTCTAGTACAAATTATTCGGTAATGAAAAATAGAACAGACTGATAATGATAACTACAAGATACTTAAAGTGGGGATGGTTAGGGTGCGAGAAAAGGTAAGAATTCTTACAGTTTTTATATCAAAACATATTTTTCAAATGCTCTTGAATGCCTGCCAAGGGTGTCTTGGAATTTAATGACAATTTTTTCTCTTAATTTGAAAAGTTTCTCTTTTAATGCTGCTATGCTCATGGCAGGTATTCAACAACTGTTAATATCAAAATGTGAAGAAAATTACACTCTTTTGTTTCTACTGAAGTAATATTTTATTTATTTTGGCAAAAAAAAAGTTTTTCTATAAAAATCTAAAAAAACACTGGCCTTTTCTCGCGTTTTCTAAATTACTACCTTAATTTATGTTGAAATATCTTTCGATATGACCTGAAAATTTATTCAACGTAGCCTGCGTATATTTTACTCTCGGTTAAACCAGTATTTAATCAAATTAAACTCAAAATTTGACATAGTTTTTCCAAAAGCTTGTGTGCTTACACCACTCACCACTAAATGGGGTATTACACTCTATAATTCTCTCCTTACCACTCACCTAACCTCATGGCCCGCCGTTCAATTCTAACCGGCCGTTTGTATAATTGGTATAATTTCAGACATTGGTGACCCCCTTTCTCATAAACGCTGTTGCGCGCCTACCCCTATAGCCCCCCATCGCTCCCCCTTCCCTCCGTCATAACGACCCTGCAATTGCCCCATACACCGACCATTTGCTCGATTATTGAGCCCAGCAGGCAATCTACGTTAAAACCAAATGTGACTGTTTAAGCAGAAGTTATTTTATAATCAAGTATAGAGATATTGTAGAGGAAAGGACGTGCCTTAACTTTCCACTTTAAGCTCTATTACAGATCATTGTTCAGACGGGTTGTAATCTTTCAGGGGGAAAAAGGAGGATTGGTTGTTATGGCTAAATATTTCAATATAAATAGACGTATCACATATAAGGGATGTGCTAAGGTCATTTTTCGAATGTGAAGCGAAGCAAAACATGCAAAACAAAGTCGAAGCTGAAGTCAAAGATATTTGTTGCTGTCCCACAAAATTAATTTAATTATTATATATTAAAGGCAATGTAAAGAGCAGGGCTTAGAAAAAATCACATTATATATATAGGCCTACATATTTGAATTTATCTATCTAATGTATCGAAAATGCTCTTGTTAGCTCGTCATAGATAGAATATAAGTTATATATATTTTTTTACCCCTCCCGTCTTAGTACCCGTTCGGGTTATACGCCAATGTACTAATTACGTTAATGGATTTAGGGATTAGGAAGGTTATATTAATAGGTGGTGTACCCGCATTTGCGCAGAGGGAGAGTGGAAAATTATTTAGTTAAAACCACCCTCGGTAATACAGACCAAGATTCGAACCTCAATCTCCCCGTTATCGGTGGTCTAGCCTTCTAGACCACGCGGCCACCGAAGCGAGTATCTTCTTCTTAAGTCAACAACCAGAAGGTTGATTTGATGTGATTTCTATCCATCCGGAGCTGTGCTTGAACGTAGCCCTTCGGCTGGTTAGTGCTTCCTGCACCATCTGGTAAAAATCCCATCTATTAAGGGAGTTCAGGAAGTATGGTGGTTTACCGTTGCCTTCCACACTAAATTTCTATGAGCGAGTATGAAAGATCCTGTCAATTTTGTCGGAAGGATATTTTCACATACCTTCCAGGGTTATTTTACATGCCACAATTGACATGGGACCAATGAACTTATTTCCGCTCCGAAGGGAGTTGTGCTACGGACGGATTTTTATTTCTCAAGAAAAATCCATCGACCTCAGCTGGATTAGATTCTGTGAACATCTATTGAGACAATAACGTTACCCAATGACCATAGAGGTTGACAGGGCAAGGGCAAAAAATAGGATGCGTGTGTTATAAATTTAATACCAGCAAGGAAGATAGCGCTACTAAAAGGCTTTGTTTATTATGTTTTCTTTGCATTATATCAGTGACCGTCAGTTCAGGGTGCTACATCTTGGTAAGTATTTTTAATTTGAACAAAACAATGTTGGCGATATTAAACATAATACCTTTTTTTAATAACCTGACTTATCTATGCTTATGCTAAAGATGTCATTTAATCACTAGTCAGTGTTGAGAAACTGTTAAAGTAGCTGTTCTAAAATTAACTATATGTTGAAATATGTCATATTTTGTGAGAGATTTCAATCAAATATGTTCATAATACATCAAAGTTCTCTTCTTGCTTCGAAATGTTTCAAAGATGCTAGGGTTATTGTGAGTGTCAAAGTCGAACAAACGAGATCTTACCTTCGACTTCAATATTTCTAAGTTCCACTCATCCCTATATCCTCTTTATTGTATGGTATATTGGAATTCCAAATTATTAATACTCAAGATTGTCAAATTAGAGATCTTTGGATTTGAGATAAATTTCGCCTCATATTTTAGAGTAAATTAAAATTTTACTGAGAAATACAATATTATCTGTACCGTAGGTCACGTGGTCTAAGAGGTTAAGTCTTCGCTTGACTGGATTGCCCACTGACGAGATTGTAAAAGGTTTGAATCTCTGCCTGGTTCACTTGCGCTGGGTTTCAATTCCATATAATTTGAAATCCACATTACTCACCCTAATACCCCCATAGATTATTCCCCTAAATAAAATTTGTGTTAAATACGTGAGGCGTGTCAAGAAAGAGAGAAACATATTGCTAGCAAAAAATCAAAAACATTATTAAAAAAATATATTTATTTTATGTTATGTGTAGACAATAAACTAGGGATGCGCGAGAACAATATTTTAAATTCGAGATGATATCGAGACGAGAATATGAATTTTTTTTTGAGATGCGAGAAAAGATGATAAAACTTCCTTTGAAAGTACAAAAACGTAAATTATGTTTATTAAAGTAGATGTATAGTTTATAGAGTGCTTAATGTTCCTTTTGACATCTCTTGCTTTGGATTATCTTTTAGTTCATTTAAACAACTAAGAGTGAACTTATACACATTTTAAATGCAATTAATAGAATAGCGATAGTTGCACTGTATACCATTTATAATTTTATTTGATAGTATTACAATTTATAGTGTCAACGTTTGATATTGAAAAACAATATTTATAAACAAAATATTTCTTATTAAAGGCTGTTTTTAGGTCATAAGTGCAGCCTCTTTTTTTGGAAGGTTTTTACGATATTATTATGTAACAAGCTACACGTAACGAATCCATTGAATGCAGTGACACTTACCCTCCGCCGTATTTGGACTCATACTTCCAAGCGCCAGCCGGCACCTCCACCCGCACGTACACTTACAAATAGACAGACACGAGGTTTGAGTCAACGTCCTGCAAGTAAAGAAGACCACTCCCAAAAACATGTGACGGATACTACGAGAACTCCGCCCCCCCTCCCTTGTTTGTTGTTTCTATTCCATACACCACCTCCTTTCCACCTTTCTACCCCTCTCTAGGTTTTAGTAGATCATTCTAGTACTTTCCACGTCCTTCCAGAACTCTTATCTCTCACTCCCCCTTTCCCTTTTCTCTCTGATCATGTGATCAGGTGTTTGTGCTATATAAGTCTGTGTTTAGCAAATATGGTTACTCATTGTACCACAGTCTTTGGACGAGGTAAGCGACGCTTTGTTGTTAGAGCTTGAATTACGCTTTTTTTTTTCTAAAATCCCTTTTGGCTTGATTACGTTAATCTTTTCAAAATTATTTTCTGGGACTACAAATGTAAATTATTGAGATGGGTTGTGGATTTTTCTTAATAAGCCGGCTAGAATAAAGCCGCTATTCATATTTAAATTATGTCTCTTGGGGAAATTAAATTTTGTTCAAGCTTTAAGATTATTTTTGCTTCACCACTTGGCGATTTGCGTTTCAAGGCGCACTCGTGTAGGCTATGATAATCTTGTTGATGGGCAGATGGCATCGTTTACCGAGTACTTCGTTCCTAGGTAGATTTAACTTAATGCCGTCAGTTGTCAAAGCACTCGGAAATTAAATTATATTTTTACTATCGTAGTGTTGGGACTTTTCCTGATAGTACAAATTGCTGCCACAAGATGACAGGATACTTATTATTCAAAGATATACACTAATTGATAATCTTAATTGTTAATATTTTGGATCCAACTCTTTCTTATTTAATCGCTTAAAGGCCACGTTTCATTCTTAAGTATTGTACAAATTGTTGCCACAAGATGGTAGGAAGCTTAGTTTTTAGAGACATTCTCTGGTTGTTAAACTGTGGGATTTAACTGTCTCTTATTTATTGCTTAATGACTTTCATATTTAAATTATGTGTATACTGTTAGATTATTGAAGTAATTTAGTTCCTGTGGCACTTAGCTTAATGCCATAAGAAGGCGAGTCACTAGACTTCTTAAATATAAATATATATACACCCAGATTTATTTCTCATAAATTTAGCTGAGAGGCTATGAGGTAACTTAAGAGTCATGGTAAACTTTAGATATGGTCAAGGTATTTTAATTCTAGATTATGTTAATTTCGTTTGTTCTGATTGTTTGGTCTCTTTTATCCGAAGCCGCTAGTAATCTGAAAGTTTGTGGGTTAACTTGTGTACCTTTTTTGAGGCTATCTTAGAGTGTTGGTCTATGAATATTCAAAGCTTAGTGCTAGTTTTGTTTGACTTCTATGAGGCTATAGTTTTATTTTTGACACCTTTGAAGTGTATTTATACACTTAAGTTAGGTTGGGTCGCCGATATCGGTATTGTTTGGCCCTGACTTATATTCTTGTATTCTTATTGCATTGTTGGACATATCCAAAGCTCACCTTGCGCTTATCACAGCTCTTGTTTGGCTTCACCGTGAAAGTGTACGTATGACAGTCTACGTCAGGCAGCTGACCTTCATGAGTAACGACTCTTATCTTTCTACTCCATTCTAATATATTTTGTACTTATTATATTTATGTTACCATTGTTATAGAATAAAACCAATCAACTCTCTAAACCCTTATGCCTATTATTTCTAACGGGGAGAGAGGGTTATAGTTAGAAGTAATTAATTTTCAGTTTGATTTGTAAATTTAATAGTTCATTTATTTGCTTTTCTATCTTTTTCAAATTTCTCAAATTTTCGAGATTCATTTTTAACTTTCGAGATGAGATTAAAATATTTTATTTCACGTCCCAATATTGATATTTTCAAGTCTCGCACATCCATACAATACATTACTTCTTTACATAATCGCCAGATAAATTCAAATACCTATCATGTCAAGGGAAGGATTTTAGAATTCTCCCGTTGAAAAAATTCATTCATCCTTTCCATCACGAAATATTTCAGCTCTTCAGCGCTGCCAAAACACTGATCGACTAAAGGCGCATTTAGACCAAGCGAGCGAATGCTCATTCTCCCCCCCCCCCCCCCC
>CABFWO010000835.1:127423-193652 GCA_902155825.1 Timema genevievae | reverse complement strand
GGGGGGGGGGGGGTCGGAGTGATGTAAAAACGAAGGTCGACTTACTCGTAGTGGAAGGAAGGAAGCAATGGAAATTGAATTTGTGCAACTTGGAGAAAATAATAATAGTAATAAAAAAGGAAAATGGCGTGTGAAATCCCCGTGGCAAAATGTTGCAGCTTGGCTTTTCATGTAATTCTCCATTATATACCCTCTTTTTTTTTCTTTTAACCAAAACAAAGGGAGGAGTATCATTAATTGTTAAGCTTTTGAGTGTAAAATTTAAAATAAAATCTACCCCTAGATGAAAAGGATATGCTGTTATGTCGGAGTCATTTATGCGAGAATCAATACTTTAAACACTTAAATACTTGGGATATTTTTTCAAACTTTTTTTACTTCCAAGGCTATCGGTCTCTTGGACCTCCAAACTATTCGTATCGTTTTTAATAAATCTTTACTTTAGGTTCTTAACTGGAATTCGAAGTAGAATCTTCTATTTTAAACTCTAAGGGGGTGTAATCACATTTATTAGTGATGCCTAAGTGCTCTCGGTCACAACATACCCCTTACAATATAAATAATACCACAATTAAAAAGTTTTTAAAATCACAGTTTCACTTCATGTATTCGTATCCTTTGGATTTATGGAATTACGATCTACGAATCTAAAAATAAATTTTAAAGAGAATTTCAAAAACGTACTTTCTCTCAAACCACTTAGTGAATTATATTTTTTTTTTATGAACTCAGCTTACTTAGAAATGAGCCTCGTGTAGAGTGGCGGGAAAAATGAAGACCATTCCCCACCGTTTGTGAGAGTATGACCCCTTCACCCAAACCACTTTGTTCAATCCCCTATAGATGGTGCCCTAGGGCTCTCCTGATACTCGGGTCTATAGCGTGACCAATTTCGTATGGCACGCATTGAAATAATAATTTTTCAAGACAGTTATTATGATTCATTAGATATAAGAATAACTATTTACTAGAGCAACTAGAATACTATGAAATACCCGTTTTATATTAATAAAAGATCAAAAACAACAATCAATAATATAATGTTCATAAGTAATGTTAGCCATACTCAGAATCATATCATTATTGAAAACAATGCATCACAAAACTGTACCCAACGAATCGTATCCATCCCAGTATTTCAAACAGCACCATGCTTACGAACAGGAATAGAATAAATGCTTCAAGATTTTTTTCACGTTTACATGATAAATAAGCAATTTCTATTCGTATTATTCGCCACTATCACTAATTTTATTTTATTTATTCATGTGAGATGGTGGCTTGATAACAATTAATCTATTTTCAAATATAATCTTAAGTCATTAAATCGTAGTTTGACCTTTTACTATTGTATTATTAATTTAACTATGGCTTTACGAATTATGTGTGTACCTAACCGACGCTAACATGTTTTTTCAGGAGTGTCTTATAACACCTTTTATTTTGAGGCTTAAAATATTTAAACTTACATACTTACTCTAGGGCATTAGGAACTCGAAAGTTCATTACCGCACTCAAAAAAGAACGCCCCCTTTCCTTATATTGATCTAATTCTATCCAGTGTATCTCATTACACCCTATCTCTCTCAGGTCTATCCAAATGTTATCCTCCCATCTCCGTCTGGGTCTTCCCAGTGGTCTTTTCCCATTGGGTTTGCCAATAAATACCCTGAACACTGTTCTAGATACTCCCATTCACGTTGCATGAACTGCCTACCGTAACCTGCGAGATTTTACTACCCTAAAAATGTCTGGTGATGAGTACAGGGTATGCAGCTTATCATTATGTAGCCTCATCCACTATCAACTATCTTTATCCATTTTTGGACCAAATATCTTCTTAAGCGCCTTGTTTTTGAACACTCTAAATTTCTTTTCATCATTTAAGGTAAGAGGCCACGTTTCGCACCGTAAAGAACAACCGGT
Organism: Timema genevievae; assembly: GCA_902155825.1. NCBI lineage: Eukaryota > Metazoa > Arthropoda > Insecta > Phasmatodea > Timematidae > Timema > Timema genevievae. The sequence continues at coordinate 191,726 of CABFWO010000835.1, read as the reverse complement.
AAAACTACAACTTTGTATATTCTGAGTTTCACATTTCTTGACAGCAGGCGAGACGCCAACTTAATGACCGAGTAGTAAGAAGCATTTCCCGACTATATTAATTTCCTAATTTCCAATATATTGTTATCGCTAGTTAAAATTGTTCCTAAATATTTGAGTTCATTAACCCTATCAAATGATATGTTGTTTGCTGTAATATCTATATTATCATCCTTAATCTGTGTTCTCTGTGTTACCATATACTTAGTATTTTCAGCGTTAACTCCTAAACCTATTTCCTTAGCAGCCTCTAATAAAATTTCTGTATTCCTTGCAACAGCTCCCTTACTATTTACGAGTATTACCCAACAAAGCTAAATCATCTTCGTACGCTAATAGCTGTATTGTACCGTTTAATGTCAACCCTTCTTTACTCTCTTCCATTACCCTAATAGCATATTCTAAGGCTAAATTAAAGAGTAATGAGGAAAGTGCCTCTCCTTATTGTTTTTTAATTAGGATTTTTGGTGACATGCGAAATTGTGTGCAATATATTTCTTTACTTCTTCAAATAAAAGGTGTAACTTTGTGTGGAAGTACTAGTATAGTTTTTTTATATGCACATAAGAAGAAAAAAAATTTAAGGTTGGAAATAAAATGTATTGGGTCTTAAGGGAAGGCGGTGTTGATGGAAAGAAATGGTGCGAAGAGGGTGGATAGATATCGAGGTGGGGTGTGTGTGTGTGTATGGGAGGTGGATAAGTAAAAAAAAAAAGTTTAAGGGTGTAGTCAAGTCCCGGGAGTTGAAGCCCGCAGAGGGGGGTTGTAGTTTTAAGTGCAAAGTCTCGTCCGCCCAGAGGGTGGAAGGACGCACTCTGTCCCCCGGATGGCGTCGGACCCTTGGACGCCCTGGGCTCCGCTCCCCTGCGTCTCGGAACGAAGAACACCCCCTCCTTCCCTTCACTCCTATTATTCTTCCGTTTCGATGCGGACTAGAGGCATCAATCAAATGCGTGTAGGACTATGGATTGCTTAAAGCATGCTTTTTGTGTGTGTGTGTGTGTGTGTGTGCACGTGTGTGTCTGCATGTGTGCGTGTGTGCCTATTAGTCGTCTTCCTTGTTCTCCACACTTTTAATCACATAAATGGGACAGGGATCAGGAAGGTATAATTTAGAACTGTATCTGCACTAACCCAAACCTCAGTACATTAGGCTGAGATTCGATCCCTGGACTCTCCATCACCCTCAAACCAGACCAAAATTATTGGGAACACGCAAGACCACAGCTTACTTTTCCTAGAAAAGGCCTTAGCTAACAGCTAGAAGAGTTACTAGTTTTACTTTCACATTTTCATACGTAAATTCGTCACTTTTGATACGTTATTTCGATAGCTTTAAAATAACACCAATAAAAATAGTAGGACAATACCATTGTTGACCGCAAAAAAAAGGCCATGTTTTCCAAAAGGCCATTCCTATGAAAAATGGACTGTAATTTCCAAATAACCAGCGTTAACTGTGATTTTTACATTCACCCCTATTTTTCAGTGTCAGCTCATTCATTCAGTCTGTTAGCGTTTTCTCATTTAAGCGTCTAGTTTCACACCTATAAAATTTTATTTGGTTATTTATCGTTATAGTAAATGTGTAAGACATGTTTACTTGCTAATTGTATTAGTATGTATCTTATTACATTTAACAGTTGACAGTTAATTACAATAATCAATTTAATGTAGATAAAAATACTCCTATGATTAAACTACACAAATTCTAACAGGATAGATTATAGAGTAAATTCAAGATAGCTATAACTACTTTTTAAACACTAACAACATAAACTAGGTAATATTTAAAAATATTTTCAAAAGGAGAAAATATTTCAATTTCGGTATCGTTGTGAAGCTAAACGACAGGTTTTCAGGATTATTTAATTAATTAATATCTTTATAACAAACTTTAAGTGGTATTTTAACAAAATACTAAACCTTTATGACTCACATATTTCTCATTAATGGTTGCTCATAATATTTATTTAAAATACTTAAAAATTGTAATCCCCAGGGATTGTCGCATAGTAATAAATGCATACTGTATTAATTTTGTTTATGTCCCTCCTCCCGCAAAAAATGTAAGCAAATATGGCGTTTATGAGAAGGCTAAGATATCAGCCTTTTTGAATATCAACATATAAATAATTGTAATTACGGGAATGTCCGTATGGAGGAGACCATAGTTAAATTAATTTAAATTAGTTTAAAAATGGTACTTGGACACAGGAATCGAACTCGGGACCTTTGGCTTAGCACCTAAATGCTTGACCACTTAGGTAGCTAGCCAGGATTCGTCATGGGATGAGTATTGGAGAGCATTTGGCTAATATGTTTAAGTTCCTGGGTTCGATTCGCATGTACAGGTGTCATTTTTCAACTAATATAAATTAATTAGCAGCTTTAATCTATGATATAGGCCTAGCTTAATAAAATATCTTCTAGAGGCTCGTGTTCGATTACTATCCAGGATGTTTAACAGACGAGATACGAGTGGATTGGATCTTAATATAATTTAGAGGTATCGTGCGCTAACCACCAATTCCTGTTAAGTGCTTGTAAGTAAAATATCACTGAAACAAAACGTTCACATTTGAAACTAATAGACAATCCATTTAGCTGATTTTAATATGAATAAAATTTATCCGTGACTTTTTTCGCAATATTGAATGTTCACATAGTTGAGTATTTCGAAACGCTGAATATTTCGGATAACCGGACAGTTAATATAAATGGATGTTTCGGATAGCTGAGTGACTTACTTATACACAGTACTTACACGCGAGTAATTATACACATCATTTTAACCTAGCTTATATTAAATTAAACCATTCAAACCCGCTAAATCAAGCTGACTAAACATTTTATTTTAGTATTTTTGAAACGTAATAAACCAAATTATAGCTAGATGATGAACAAGAGGGTACTATCATTAGAATTATAGAATGGGGCAATATGGGGAGATGTGATAAATATATGACAATTGCGTACACCAAAGAAATAGCGACTATTGCTTACAGTTGTTAATTTTTCCACCCGAGTTGTCCGTAAATAAAATGACATGATGTAAGCTCACACAACTTCCTATCCCAACCAAACCAATCCTAACTGTTACCACACCCAAGTGTAAAAGCTATATGACGTCACAAATAGGGCCTAGAAAATCTCAAATTATTGTTTAAAATAATAACCATAATAATTATTATACAAACCTAACTTTCAAATCTTCCATAATTTATACATATAGGCCCTATATAATTATGGTTCTTACACAACCTAACTTAACCTAACCTTTCATATAGTTTTTAATTAAAATTTTAAATAATATTGATCAGACAAAATAAACAAATGACCCCTAATGGGGTCACCCACCTGCTCGACTCTTTGGGCGCAATTGTCGTGGTACGCAAATGTCAGGACACCGATGGTATATCCCTATTATCGTCAGAAATAACCTAGAAGCTCAAGGGCAGCCGAGAAACAGGGCAACATTAAAATACTTTTTTTTGTCACTTAGCTAGTGATAACTTCACGGATCTAGTAAATAGCAATGGCATCTCTCAATTTATTTCGAGTGGTTTAATTTAAATCGATATTAGTCATTCAGTGATTACTGTATTTTGATGGCTCATTTCCAGAACTCGGCCATATATGTTCTTCTGTGTATACACGAACAAATGTCTTGTCGACAACGATACATCTAAGTTTGGTTACCCCCCTTATGCTGTGTTTTTTTTGGTCTTTTGTCCAAAGTTTTTGTTGCGTTTCTTAGTCAATTTCTTGTTCTTTTTTTTCTTGTACCTACGCCGCGGTCGTCTCGTCGTGGGTTTCGGGGTTGTGGTCGTGGTCGTGGTCGGGTCGTCGTAGTCCTCATCATCTTCCTCGTCCTGCATCTCAAGCGAGCAGTCGATCCTGCGGCAACATTCCGGATACGGTAAGTCCGAGTTGCCCTCTGTGATCTTACACGTGGGGTTCCGCCCGTTGTAGAACACGTCCGGACACCTGAAAGCCACAAGCAATCGAGGAGCGCGACATTATTTCCTCCCTCGCTCCTCCGTACACACCAAGTATGTTTATGTAATTAAATCAGTATAGAAGTCAGTAGAAGTCAATTTTTACCTTGCGAATGACAAACCACCATGGCAACTATTAGCAAAACAAGTCGTTGTAATTGAAACTTGTACGTAGTTTGGTAGAAGTGCGGGTCATAAAAACCGCAACATTTAAATACAGACGCGTACGCAGAAGAAATACAAACGGTCTTACACTAGAATCAAATAGCCAAAGCTATTATTTATACTTTTAGTGAGGATTACTCCATTTAGATATCATATTCTGAAAATTGAAAAATGACACCTGGACACGGGAATCGAACCCGGGACCTTTGGCTTAGTACACCAATGCTCTAACTACTGAACTATCCAGGATTCGTCCCGTGACCAGGGTCATTCTTCACTCATATTTTAAGGCAGAGCCTACGATGGTCGTTCGGAAAATCGTCGGCTAAAAGCATAATTAATAGCTTTGGCTATTTAATTCTTAATATGCAATCCCGTACAGTTATAATAATTGTACAAATGGCTGCAATAAGCCAACTACCGAGTCGAAGATGGCTGCGTTATCTGATAGCTCGTAATATTAATATAATCACATACTTATAGCCGATGATTTCCGCACGTCCATCATAGCCTCTGCCTTAAAATATGAGTGAAGAATGACCCTGAACACGGAACGAATCCTGGATAGCTCAGTGGTTAGAGCATTGGCGTACTAAGCCAAAGGTCCCGGGTTTGATTTCCATGTCCAGGTGTCATTTTTCAATTTTCAGAATGTCTTACACTAGTTAATTGAACAAGCCCTTAAAACAATATATATATATTTTTAATGTTTGAAGCCAACGGTTTTAATTACATGTATTTTATAAAGGTATTCATAGTTTGAACATTTTTGTTTCACGATACACTTTAAACTTTTAATTTCGACACAAATTTCTTTCCAAAAATTATTTTATTTTGGTAGATGAGGTTAATTACTCTAAAAAAAAAGAAATAATTTAAACAATTACAATGTGAATGCGCGCCGGATATTTCGCAGTTTATACTTAGCCGGCTATTTCGTGATAGTTGTAAACATTATTTCTTTACAAGTTTCTCTGCTGAACCAAGTATAAAAACATCGCCCGTGTGTATGGGACATTAGTTTTTATTATATACTCTGCCCATCCCAGATGATTTCTCACACAATTTTGTGGTTGAGGGCTCTCTATGGTACATTTTATTTACAGCTATTAGAGTTAACATTACTTGTTTAACACAGGATTATTTAAAGGCTTAATATATGTGTTGAGATGAAGAGGATGGTTACAGGAGATGTAAGCCTACCTTCATTAGTGTGGAGAGAAAGAGAAATCATAACTGGAAAGTATACCAGGTCGAGATTAGAATCTCAAACTCCCTGTCACCGGAAATTTAGTATATTTTGAGCCTGACTCCTTAGATAGTGTGACCACCTGTATTTTAAAATTCGTGATACACATCTTAATACCTGTCTGGGCTATCCTCATAATTACAATAGTATGTCAGGGATGAGGAAAGTATATTAGAAAGGAAGTGCACCAGAATTTGCGCGCAGGGGGTGGATGGGAAACAATAAGGAAAATATACACCTCAGCTTGCCCAGCTGGGATTTACCCCCCAGGCAAACAATACGATACCAACGCCTTTTCCCGCATGCCTTCTAGTACGGAGGCTACCCCTTGTTAAATAATACACTATCTTTTGTTTGAAAACTTTGAATACTAAGCTCGCCATTCAACCCTATCCGGAGATAATTCCAATATTTTAAGATTCACTTCGGTGTGCGCATGGTCTTAGGCGCTACTCACGCAAAAGATAGAGGTTTGAATCTCGGTCGGGTGTACTAAGGGTGGTTTTCCAAAATAGTTTTCCACTATTCCTCCAAGCAAACGCGGATACACTTCCTATTAATATAAACTTTCTAAAGCCATAAGCGTGAATAGTACATACATAAACGTATAACCCAAACGGGTAATAAGAAGCGATGCTAAAATACATACACCTAGCTCTTATGCAACTTGTCGAACAAACATGCTTGACAGCTTTGCTCTCCCGGTGCTGTACGCCGAAACTTTGAACACAATTTTATGATACTAGCATAGTTTTTCGGATGTAAGGTTATAGGTATTTTGTATTACTATTGGTTCAAACAAGCTATATGTGCAGTTTGGGCTAGGAGCTTCCGAGCATCCTGTGCATAATAATAATTAAATAACTTAGGAGGCTATGGGCAAATTTTGTCTAGGAATAACAGCACACAAAACTGTGTTATATTGGAAGTTAGCTATATTATGAGACGAAGCGTGACGTCCTGAGGCTTATTCTTTATTTCCCGAGTGTTCGCGTGACGCCTTTATTCATAATCACCTCTTATAGCTGGTAATAGTTTAATAGTAGAGATAGCGAACAACTTCATTCACCTCAACTATCATTTGGAACATTTCACAATCATTTTTTAACGTTGAAACCACATGCAACGGTAAAGCGTGCATTAAAACAAGCAACTTTTATGGTCTATATTCACGATTTAATTTCTTCGTACTTTTTTTTTATAAAAAAGAAAAGAAATAAATGAGAGTAAACATACACCACACATGGTTTTGTGGGATAAAAAAGTTCGAGATAAACTTCTTTGTAATATTACTGCACTCGCTATCTAAATTTATTCTTTGCACCACATCAACTGGTGCACTAAATAAAACTTGGGTGAGCTAAAACTAATCTAATAAAGTTATCTTTGAGCAGTTAATGTAGTTGTAGCCTGTAGGAAATCAGAATGTTAGTATTCAAATTTCTGTATTGAATTGAATTTTTTTTCAGCATCGCCTCTTACTACCCATTCGGGCTATACGCTGACCACGCTATTCTTTTTTGCTAAAGCCATGGACATAAAAGCGTTTAACTCAAGAGATTTTTTTTTTAGTTTATATGTTTTTAACATGAGGGTTTTTATAACGTCTTAATCTATGAACTACCATTCTTGTTTAGCATCGCGTCTTACTACCCACTCTGGTTATACTATTATGTACTAATTACGCTAGTGGGTTAGGATGAGGAAGGTTGAATTTAGAGGAAATATACCATAATTTGCGTGGAGAGAAAGAGTGGGAAACCATTTAGGAAAAACCATTCTCAGTACACCCGACCGGGATTGAACCATGATATCCCCATCATCAGCAGTCTATTTTATTACGAGTGTAGCATCTTAGACCATGTGGCCACCGAAACAAGTGATTACCTATTGATAAGGAGGTAGATAGAGGAAATAGTGGATGGGAAAACCATAGTTATATCGAACCTCTACATTCTCGTTACTGATGATCCATTTTATCATGAACCTAAGGCCTTGTACCATATGACCACTGGTTCGGATCAAGTTAAAAATTACTTGGTTTTCTATTATATCCTGACGACCCCTCAAAAATATTGACGCTATTTGAAAACTACGTGTTTGGGTTAGACTCATATAATTAGGAAGATTAATACTTTCCCAAAAATATTAAGGACATATCCTCCAACTAAGAATCTAAATGAGTTTACTTAAGTTAGACGGATATGGTTTCACTTTATTTGTAAACGGGACCAATTTCGCACAACCGACCAGCTACATAAATAAGTTAGCATTAGCGTTAAATATTTAATTCAAAACCTCGATTAAATTTTAAAGCTTCACTTGTCAATCATGTTCCACTATATTATTATAATATATTCCTTAAACGATTTACATTGAAGTTATAAATTGATTTTAGTATTGAGATGCTTCTAAAGTCAAAAGGTATCATTTTTAACGTGAATTTTTAATAGGTTGTTTCGGGAAAACGTGTTAACTAATTTTCATTCAATGTTTTCTATTTTCTCAGTGACCTAGTTCAACCAATCGTTTTTCTGTGGCATTATTATGTATTACTAAGTACTTTTAGATCCACATTAATTTTATTGGCATGCAGATTAAACGCTAGCCTCGTCTAATCTGGTTTTCTCGTGACGCAAAAGTCATACTGGTGTACTGAGGGTGGATTTTCCTAAATAGTTTCCCCCACTGCCTTAACACTATTGGAGGTACATTTTAGATCCCTGCCATGTTCATCCTTACCCGATTAGTTTAGTTAAACGTGGATATTCCAGATGGGTAGTAAGACATGGAGGAAAATAAATCTTACACTAGCAGAGTCAATTTAGTGATGGTGTACTTTACTCTGATCCAAACAATCAAGGTTAAGTTCCCAAATTGGTGAAACTTAGTTGCTTGTTTCTGAAAGAGATTTTATGTCCTCTTTCCAGGTTTATGTTGATGAAGTTTTTTAAAATTAACATTTCATATTGTGTGCATAGTTTAGTGGAAAATTTGGAGATTTTGGACGGGAAATAAGTAAAAATAAAATTTTGCATTAAGCTCATTAAGGAGGGATGAAAGGAAACGCGAGTTAAGGTAATAACATTTGCAGTTTTTATAGAAAACAGTTTTTGGCCAAAGTACACAGAGTATTGCTATGGGGGAATAATTTAGTTTAGTTTTCTATACATATCTATCTCAACAGTATTTGAATATATGTCATTATCATTCTGGAATTCGATGATCAATTTTTCCCTTCCTTTAAAAAATTTCCCATCAAACTTCATTATATAAATGAAAAATATTCAAAACCTGTTGATATGAATTTTGTTGAAATTTAAACTAAATGTATCTACTGAAGTACTATTTAATTTATATTTACAAAGAAAAAAACCTTTAAAAACTGATAAAACACGCACCTTTACTCACGCCCCCTTAAGCTACCTTAATTTATTTGAGACTCACGTGACGATGGTGAAGTGCATCTTGTTAGTGCTGTCAGAAGATTTAGACCCCACACACTTCTTCATTCTGCAGTGATGACCTTCGTCAGGTATGGTCGTGCCTACGGCCATTGTCAAGTTCTTTTCCGGTATGAAACAGGGCTTCAAAATGGCTTCTGAAAAAGTTTTATTATTATTATCATCACCGCGTCTTACTATCCATTCGGGTTATACGCACTTACGCTAATGTGTAATGGTAGGGTGATTGTGAGATGAAATGGAGGACCCACAGTTTAACGTGGAATCCGAACCACGGTGGAGGCCTGGCATTCCACACATTCACAAGTTGTGATTAATACACATCTTGTCAGAGGTGAAGGAAGGGTTTGGCAATCAGATAAATCTGTGCCAGGATCCAGGATTGAACCCCAGACATTCAGCACAGAAGGCTGACACACTACCCCTAGACCGCCAGGTCACCTATTATTATTATTAGATTTTCTTTGCCCTCAAGAATAATTTCAACAAACAAATGTAGGTTTATACTTTTTATTTGAGATAAGATAAAGTAAGATGATTGCCAAGCAGTTTTGCAAGTAGTGTCCGAAAAAAACCCAGGGAAAATTCAGATAATTTAGTAAAACAAAACAATAAAAATACTGTAATAATTTGGGGATTCTGAAAACTTAACTGCAAAGATTATATCTCAGGTCTTTGAATAGAATAGAAAGTGATCTGAGGAAGAATACACTTGGAGTCGAACATGCTTATTACGATTCCACCCTCTGTACCCACTTCCTGAAATATTGGGCTCTGTAACCGCTGTCAAGCTCAAATACTCCTGTTTTAAAAACAATCTCCATATCTCTTCAAACTGTTCACATTTATGAAAAAGGTAATTTTAACTACTTTATATTTCAATCTAAATGTTTGTGATATTGAGAATTTCCTCTGGAAATCCGGGAAAACAGGGAGTTTTGTAGCTGTAAAATAGTGGCACCCTTGATTAAGAACACGGCAGGAAGAACAATCTCTAGCAATCAAACACAAGTCCCTAAAACTATTTTTATACATTCATACACAATGTAATTAGTGACCTTCACTTTTGAAAAACAATATCAATACCTATACAATAACACTAATAATACAGTAAACTGCTTTCTATGTTGACCAAACAACAAATTGCGTTTTTACTATATATACTCTACTTTAAACAGTGTTCTTGCGCTTATCTGCACTTTGCTTAGCCTGAAAAGTTGTTAGCATGAATGTTTAATGTGGACTTTCTTATTTTTTATTAATAGGGGTTTTATCTCACCACAGGTCTATTCCTTTTGTCAATGAATTCAAACCGCCAATGCACCATGTCCTCTGCCTTCTTGAGTTCCCAGCATTTTCTTCTTTCCTTTAAGTTATCTGATAATTGGATTCTCCTTCCTAAGCTCTTATTTCCCTCAACCTTCACTTCTATGACGTCGTGCAGAAGCCGGTTCCTCCTAAGGATGTGTTCAATTTCATTTGTACCTCTTTTTAGGACTTCTTCACGTGTCACCCTGTCTGTCCACATTATCTTTTCAAGTCTTCTCCAAACCCACATTTCAAAGCTCTCCAAGTATTTCTTTTTCATATTTCTGAGAGTTCAAGTTTCTGATCCATACAGTGTGATACTCCAAATGTAACATTTCATCATTTTCTTCCCCAGCTACAAAGTCAACTGGCTGGTCAGCAGTAACCTCTTCTTGTTGAAAGCTTCCTTGGCCATGGCGATCCTTGACCTGATTTCCAGTGTGCATACTTTGTCATCTGATTAAACCAACCCACTACTTACATACTATCTTAATTCTAGAACATATACAACACCCCCCTTTTGACCGTAAATCCATCAACATAAAGGTAGAAGCCGATTTTCTTCAATTAAATTCTGTTCGACTTGGCTGAAAATCAAACACAGTACCCTTAACTCGTAAACAGACGTGCTGTCAGCTAATCCAATGTGTTGGCCAATGAAATATTAATTTAATAAAACATATTTCAGAGATATTTCCTATAATTTGGAAAGCAAAATATTCTGAGGAATATTTTATAGATTTTTAAATAAGGAATTATCCAACCATGTTTGTTAAAATAATAGTAACACTAGCAAAAATACTGTTGCTCGAAAAAATAAAAAATGTATAAATATGTGTTGTAGTTTGTTAAGATCTAAAATAATGTTGTTTTCAATAAAAGCTTAGTTTTCCCTCTTTTATTTAGAAAATTTAAATTGGGATAGTTAAAAAAATATATGATTTTTTGAGAAGTCCAATGAAAAAAAAATTGTTGCTGGGGCATAGATCCAATAATTTACATCATTATGATTGTAAACGGTATTCAAGTCAAAATCAATTGATTTTAATAGATGCTATTTGTGTTTTAGTTAAAGTGGAGCATTAAACTGCCTCAGGGAAAATATGACTGTTGAAACGACAATGACACAGATCTACATTTAACTCAAGTATTTGACTTTGCAATAAAAAATATTTTTTCTACTAAAATAATTTTATTTTCAACGCAACCATTCTTTTACTTGTCCTATAACTCACTTTGGTGGCTGCGTGGTCTAACACGCTTCTCTCACAGTAGACCCACACTGCCGAGGGCGGGAAGATCCTGGTTCGAATATCTGTTGGGAGTACTAAGGGTGGTTTTTTCAAAATGGTTATCTATTTTCCCTCCAAGAAAATGCGATGCACTTCCTATAAATATACCCGTCCTAATCTCTAAAACCATTAGCGTAATCAATACATAAACTTATAATCCAAACGGGTAGTAAGACGCGGTGGTAAAAAAAAAACAGTATGAGAGTGTATAAGGAAAATCTACGGATTGGTTGGTGCAGTTCTTCGGTAATTCATGTCCGCTGGTCCTTCATTAAAGAAAGAGAACCGGTTTCGATTCCTAGAAAGTCGATAAGTTGTTTCTTGGTTCTTCGTTATATGAGTTTAAGAAACTCTTAGTTAACAGTCCTATACACATACACACAATGAAATTAATATAGTTGATATAAATCTAGGAAAACTCTCATATGTATATAGATTATATAAATATATCTATACATACATCTAAACGTACACATACACATATATACAGTGTGTATCGATTTATTTGGGAAGTAACTGGGATGTGGCCAGTAGACCTCAAAACAAGACGAAAAGTCCTTATGGACATATGTCCTCTGTTAGATAGTTATCGAGATAAGGACTTCCAAGCTTCTGCTTGAAATGTCCTACTTTAAACACCCTTGTTGTACCTCTTGTAAGTGACGTACACCGGCAGGGCTGAAGCTACACTAAACCCTTGTTGTACCTCTTGTAAGTGACGTACACCGGCAGGGCTGAAGCTACACTAAACCCTTGTTGCAACTCTTGTAAGTGACGTACACCGGCAGGGCTGAAGACACTAAACCCTTGTTGCAACTCTTGTAAGTGACGTACACCGGCAGGGCTGAAGACACTAAACCCTTGTTGTACCTCTTGTAAGTGACGTACACCGGCAGGGCTGAAGCTACACTAAACCCTTGTTGTACCTCTTGTAAGTGATGTATCACTGCTAGTACACCTGCAGGGCTGCAGCTACACTAACAGGGGTGTATCAAACAGGCCTATTAACAATTCCAGTGGAAATTTTAAAGGCCATATCTCGGGAACTATCTAACATAGGACACATATTCATAAGGACTTTTGTGTTGTTTTGAGGTTTACTTTCTACACACAAGCACACACACACACACACACACACACACACACACACACATCAACATCTTGGAGAACGGCTGCAGAACATACCACACATCCATAATTAATATTAAACAACACACCTGTCCATCTAGAAATACGAGTACGTTCTGAGGGTCATCATTAACGGTCCTACATCACAGAAAGTGCATGCCATTATTACATGTGTAGTGCCGTGTTCCTAACTCCTATGCAACTGGTTGTACATGCATGCATGACAGCTTTGCTTTCCCGGCGCTGTACGCCAAAACTTTGAACACAATTTAATGGTATTAGTATAGTTTTCTGGATATAAGTGTATAGGGATTTTGTGTTACTTTTGGTTCAAACAAGCTATATGTGGAGTTTGGGCTATGAGTTTCCGAACAGACTGTGTACATATACGTCCAGGCTATCCACATTTAACTACACTAGAGGGGTTGGGAGGAGTAAGATCTAGTTTGTATAAAATGTACCCCTATTTGCTTGGAGGGAGAGTGAGAAACTAACTAAAATAAAACACTCACAGTACATACGATCGTGATTCGAGCGTTTACCTCACCATCACCCGCTAACCAGATTTGAATTTTACAATCCTGACGTTTAGTCCGCGGCCTCACCACTGCGAGTCGTATAACTATGCGCGATTTTATTTACTTATTATGTAGAAAGTTTTATCAAGTCCTTAAATTACGGTTTGCTTTTTTTTAAATAGCCTATTAGGGAATATTAGTGATTAATTAGGAACCGAAACAACTAGCAATAGAAGTGAAAGCATTTTAGAATCAATCTTGTGTATACAAGGTAATATATTCTTGATCTTTCGAAAGCGCTAGAACTCGTGGTTATTTAAAATCACCCTGGCCACCATATTGTAACCATTAACATAATCAGCAGGCTTGACACTTGAATCGTTTGCTGGTTTACTCACTCATAGTGTGAGCTTTTACATGGTTAAACTAGGTCGTTCTACACCTCGAATTTAGAATTTGCGATACCAAGGTATTAACCGACTTTGACTGTTAAGTAAACTACTCGTTATCACTTAAATAAAAACACTATTCTTCTTCCAATCTTTTTTTGACCGTAACGGTTGGAAAATATATGCTGTCTCCAAATTATGAAGCAGTAAGGAATAATCTTTCAATATTAAGTTATTGTAAATATTATAGTTTTACCATAAAATGTACGATTATTACTTGTTTAGTTGAAATCCCTATCTTATCTTCTGTAGGTCTATTAATAAAATGAAAAGTTTGTTTGACTGTCTGTCATGAGCATTGCGTTTTATATATCGCATGCTGAGGGCTGCCATTTTAAAATTAACAGCTCCCTGTGGACAAACATGTGCACCTCGAAGCTGGAATTTTAAATTTTTGATTAGATTTTTTAAATCTATCAAAAACTGGGTAAAAAAAATAAAACTAAGACTTTTTATGTCTGTATGAATCAAAGAAAATATTTGCATTGCGTGGCTACTCTGGGCAACGTTGGGTACTTCTGATAGTTGTGTATAAAATAAACAAATAACAAAACCTAAACTACAATTGGTAGACCCATGGAAGGTTAGGTTTTATTAGATTGAGTTCGCTTGTATTAAAAATATTAAAAAAAATACCTTATGGCTTCCACCCAAAAAAAATGCTATTCAAATTTAAGAAGAAAAGAGTAAAATTTAATTGTTGTATATTTAAAAAATAATTTGTTTCAGTTTTGGATTTTTGCGCATCTGTTAAGTGGTTCCTATACATCTGTCCCATATTCAACTTTATAGCTCATTGGAAAGTAGTAAAAAATCTTTCTAACAGATATACATAAATCATTTGAAATTTGTTTAAATAGATGATTTGAAATGATTTGTTTGGAAATTAGCTCAAGATATTTGACCTTTTTTTAAAAATTAATGTTCGGGAGATGGGTTGAATAGTCGTTAAAAATATGTTTTTTATAGGACAAAAGCTAATTTAAATCCACCAACTGAACCACCTTTCATGTTGTCTAAATATTTCTCAATAACATAAACGAAAGCCTTATCTCTTGACGACTTCCACCCCTCCTAAAAACTGACGCCTTATTTTTATTAAACTCGACAGGACGTATAAAACACATTAAGTAATGTAGATCAATTGGTTGAAAATCGTATTTGACTAACATCCAGCAGGCAGAAGTTAAATCCTCAACTGTGTATAGCTCGGGTGTTTTTTCTTCCATACAATATGATCTCTTATCTTCCAGAATTCTGATGTATTTGATTAAAAATTAACCTTTATTATTTTCCTGTTAGATTAGATTAATATTTATAGTTTTATTGTTTTCATGGGATGATACACACTCATAATAGTTTTATTCAAATTTAAGAAATAAACTAAATTTTGTTATATTTTATTATTATTATTAGAGAGTAAGGCATATACATTTTTAAAAAGTTATTGTAGTGCGTGGCATTTTCTTGAATACATAATATATATAGTGGGAGTTAGTGTATTTTTGTTTTCTCACTTATATAATGAAGTGTTGATAATTCATGAATATTTTAAAACTTATAATTTAAAAGGATTTCACCCTTTAAACCTAATATACGCTTTAATAAACGTATGCCATTTATTTTGAACTTATTGACCTATTATCAAAGCCGCGTTTCATGAAACAAAAGCTATACCAAGTAAACAACTAATGGCAGTACAATAAAATTAAATACACACTAAAAGGGTATTGTTTTCTGGTTAGAGTGTATGCTTATTGAGTTTCCAACAATTTGTAGAACAAAATCAATTTTAATTGGGCCTCGGGTACGTTATTAGCATTGTGATGGAAATATTCCTGTACATTATATGGTTAGATAACTAACTGATTGGGGTATTAAACCCTTTTGAGTTTGTTTAAATAATACCGCGTAGCTTTGAACAGTAATTTTCCTCATTATTCCTGTTTAAAATAGGCTTAAATA
Organism: Timema genevievae; assembly: GCA_902155825.1. Taxonomy (NCBI): domain Eukaryota; kingdom Metazoa; phylum Arthropoda; class Insecta; order Phasmatodea; family Timematidae; genus Timema; species Timema genevievae. The sequence continues at coordinate 176,148 of CABFWO010000835.1, read as the reverse complement.
AATATCAATATCAGATTACATTGTTTGCCTCCCAACGTCAATTTTGTTTATATCCTAAGAAGAACACATTAGCCTATATTATTTCTCAAATAAATAAATCGTAGTTAACTTAAAAATAAGATTTAATCTTGACTATAGAAGGAACTTGGTAAGAATGTCAGTTAACAACGGCAGGGTTGCCATCCATACAATTGGGGAACGGGAAAAATACAGAAAAATATTTGTGTCTGGTAAAAACCGTTAAAACGCAGAGGATGTCACAAAAACATTCCATATTATTTTAATACATTTTGTACATTAAGCTGCAAGCTTTAAATAGTAGGCTCTCCTACTCAAACTCATGTTTTATCTCCCTCCCTCCCCTTTGAATATTGGGTTATGTAACGATGGCATATATTTCCCTAGTAAGGTTATATCAACTTATTCTAAATACCACTTGCATGTCATCACAAAAGCCAATTTTATGAAAAAGGAAATTTAATTCCTCTAAAGTATATATATCACCACGTCTTACTACACGTTCGGATTATACGCTTATGTACTAATTACACTAATGTGTTTGGTATTAGGAAGGTTGAATTTAGAGGAAGTGTACCCGTATTTGCGTGGAGGGAGACTGGAAAACAATTTAGGGGAAAACTACCCTTAGTAAACCCGACTGCGATCGAACCCCGATCTCCCCGTCTTCGGTTATCTAGTCTATTGCAAGTGTGACGCCTCTGACCATGCGTCCACTGAAGCGGATACAAGGATGTTATCAATAAAGATAAGATAATAATAAAATGGTAAATTTGTATAATGGGTTTGCATAAAACAAATATATGTTTGGATTTTCAAAAACCACCTTTATACAGTGTCCTTACTTGAGGTAGGTAGCACACGATTAGTAGTCTACCTCAATCCGTGACACACTTTCAGTTTAATGTGATACTAAAGTAAAAGCGTTAAATTTTATGACCAAAGCATTGTAAACAAGATTACACTTTATTTTTTTTAACCCTTTAACCCCTTCCTTAGCCTTACCTCTTTCCAACCCAAGATCTTACCTTTATCAACAATCTCATTCTGCGCATTTACCTTACTGCTTATCGTGACAGTTAGCACCACAGCAAGTGTGACACACAAACACATCGATGCCAGAGTAAATCCCCACGTCCCCCCCATATTAATCACGCTATCATCATGACACTGGGACCCCAAACACCACAGAGAGTCACGACCGAAGAAAACCCGGCCATCTTGGACACCTGAGACGTACGGAATACTATAACGGCAATTTTAATTACTCTCGGCTACGTAACGGCTAGCTGGGATAATGTGAAACCCTTTACTGTGTACTATTTCCTCATAATCGTATTGTTATAATAATGTATTGATCATCAGAAAGGTTAAATTAAAACTAAAGAAAACAAATATTTATTGCCTATGATCGTGAAATTATTGTGGTAATGTATGGCAAAAGTGTTTGTTGTCGTATTGCATGATTTATTGCTAAAAACAAATTACAAAACAAAAATAATAAGACTTGAAACTGATGTACTAGTAATGTTTAAAGTAAAAAAAAATTGGACCAAACAAGTAAATGGATTAACCATTTATAAAATGATTATAGTTGAGATCTTTTTAGAATTAAAATGTTTAATATTAGATTTAAAAAAAAACAGAATAAGTAAATATTTTAACCAAACAAAAAATTAAATGTGCATAAGAACTGACTTGCATGGAAATTTCAAGAATTAAAAATGATGAATTTTAAATAAAAATGTTTAAAAAATAAAAATACTATATAAACGTTGAAGAGTATTTTTGATTTTTTTTTTAACTAAACAAGACATTAGAAATTAGAAATAGGTGGAACATCTAACACAAGTCAAAGTGTAGAATTAAGGCATGTCAATAAACAGTAGTAGCATGGAATATATGATTGTTACACATAAAGTATAATGTCATACATTATAAACAATAACTATTGATAATAAGTTGTAATAGTACAAAAGTTTAAATGTAAAAGTCAAAGAATAAAATAAAAATAAAAGATAATTATGCATTATGAAATATAAAATTTTCAGAATTGGATAATTTCATTTCTTATTTAGATATATATAGTTGTGTCATTTCAAAGTCTTATTTTTGATAAGTAATCCTATGCTTCTTGATGTTAAAGTTGGTTGAAGACCAGCTGTTGATTTATTTCTACATGTTTTGATATATGAATACTGTCTTCAGGAATTACTGAGTGACAAAATAAAGGCAGAATTAAATCTAATAATATATAGCTAGAAAAAAAATATTAATGAAATTAAAATGTTAAAAATGGTGATAGAATTACAACCATATAAATTTGAACTGACAAACTTATTAACAAAATATGTAACCACATTTATAGCATAAGGGTTATTTTATATCACGGTGCTATTGATGGGCAAGTGGTCTGTCAAGGTCATTTAATCTGGATTTGTACGTCTTAAGGAAGTTCAGGGTTCGAACACCGACCGGGTGTACTGAGGGTGTTGTTTCCTAAATGGTTTCTCACTCTCCCTTCGCACAAATGAAGGTGAATTTCATCTCAATTCTAACTTACTCATCCTAGCTCCCATTAATTTAACCACATAGATAGCCTGGAGACGTAATTATACGGTGCACAGAAAAACACTTTTTGTAAAAACACGAAACCTCATCTGTTCAGTAAGTATAATAATTTTAATTCGCTACGTGTGCGTATTTGAATAATTTAGTGTAATATTATCGAATGCCAATCTTTAGTGCAAATTTCCAACTACGTGTGATGACAAAAGTTTAGAAAATGTTTGGCTAATCTATTGTTATATAATGAATTATTCTAACTAGCTTTTTTTTTATATACATCCCAACAAATCAAATGATTCCTGTTTGTTTATAAACCACCATACTATTGGCCAGGCCTTCCATTGCTCAAACCAGGCCTAGTCTAAGGAGGCAGTTAGAAAATAAAAGGGTTTTTTGTACTGTGATACAAAAGGAGGACCGAGTGGCCCTCTCCCATAAAATCATTTAAAGTAGGATATTTCTAGAAGCTATTTTGAGTAATCCTATTCCGGAAAGATTTTGAAAGCTAGATTTTTCTAGAAACTATTTGGAGTGGTCCTTCTACAGTAAATTTTTTGAAATTCAAATGTCCTTAAAAATGTCCTTAAAAAGTTATTCATAGTGGCATCTGCCTGGATTTTTTTCGAAAACTGGATGCCTCTAGAGGCTATATTTTTAATTCTCCACTTAATAATTGAGAATATCATAAGAGAGTGAAATAAATATAGAAATAGAGCGAGGCAAGTTTTTTTCCTGTCAGGAATGAGAGTGAGGGAGGAGGAGAAATGTCCGCAGCCCCCCCTCCCTTTTTACACCTATCTGATCGACATAGGTTTGCACATTCATTTTTAAACACATGGCCAAATAAACGATCAATAGTGAAATCGGTGTCACTTCCTTCACAGTGGTTTTGTTTTACCATGTTTATTGTCCTACTACCCGTCCGGGATATCCAAACAAATTACACTAACGAGGTAGGGATTAGAATGGTATAATTTAAGAAAGTGTAACTGAATTTCAGGAGAGGGACAGTGGTAAACCATTTAGGGAAAAAAAAATCTTAATGTACCCGGCTTGGATTCAAAACTGCCACCTTCTCCTTACCAGAAAATCAGACAAGACACGACTGACGCCTTTGCTCTCGTACCATTGACGATAATATTAGTTAAAAATACACTAATTTTTTTCTTTGATAAGAGTTGAGAGCCTTTCTATTGTTTGCGTGATTTTCTACAGGAGGTGCTGAGTTTGAGCGCTGCCACAACATAATATATTTATTAATATCAATTTGATATTTTACTATAAAATAAAGTGAAAAAGCATATAAATAAAATAATCTTAAATTCCGAATAAGTCCTAGGGGGTTTATGATATCATTGTTCGGGAAACCCAAGAAACTCTAATTTTAGAGAAAATCTAAACGCTCTCAAAATGGAAGAGAAGACAATCTAAAGTACTGAGTGGGTAGGAGTTTCAGATTGCGGTTGGGTGAGATCCGTTCACTATGTAACTTAATCTAGTTGCGTTATCTAACTATGGAAGGGGTGCTTTGGCCGACATCCAAAAATAAGGGCCCGCATTGGATGTGTGGAGGTGGGGAACCCTTTAGTAACTTGAATGGAAGGCGTGGAATGATTCCTCGACACTGGTCTTGACTCTAACCCTTTCACAGGGATAAATATGTAGGTTGTCATACTTTCTCAAAATGAGAGGGAAAAATGCTTATAACTCCAGTCCCTTCGAACATTCAGCGTTGCTACATCATTTAAGATTTTTATTATTAGGACGTTAAACATCATGGCTTTTGACGATGTTTGTGTGTGCACCGCGTCTTACTACCCATTCAGGCTACACGCATATTTGCACTTATGAGTTAGAGATAAGGGAATGTATCCGAATTTGTATGAAAGGAGTGTAGGAAACCATTTAAAGAAGAAAATACACTCAGTAAATCTGACCGGGATTTGAACCCCGATTTATGGTTAGAAAAATAGAGGGCACAATAAGTCTTAACATTTATACATACGCTGATTTTCTTTTTATATTAATAATAATTTTACTTTTTTTATTTATATGGTGGCATATTTAATTTTTTAAATTGCGGCCAACTCACTATTTTATATTTTGAATGTGATCGTTAGGATCACACGAGTTTGATACGGTACGCTTGCCTTGGACCAGGGGTATCTAATTATTCTTTTTATGGAAGTCCGTTTATAAACTTGCCAGCCTTCCGTGGTCTGGTAAACTTAAACAGTGACTCAAGGTCAAGTACGAGTACAGACCTACACTAATTAAAAACGTGATTTTCTTTCCTTTTAGTTATTTTACTTAGTTACAAACGAAAACAAAGCAATGTATTCCTGGTAAATTAAATGTAAAATTACTAAAACATACTTTTTTTTACTCTGTTTTGTCAATTTACAGTGATACGAAAAAACAACAACAAATGAAAGCATGGTACAATTTTTATTATCACACACATAGTTGGTCCAGGACTGTTCACATTGAAGAGTATTTTGTCCTTTAAAACGAAATTTTCCTGTAACTAAATCATTTCCAACTTCAGGGCGGCTTTATTACAGTTAAAAACATCTGCCACTCCACTGCCCTATTAACCATTAAGCTGAAGAGAAATACTGTTGTTTAAAATTTGGACAACGTCCTCAATTTTCTTGAAGTCAGTAAATCTGGCTTCAAATTCTGATTCAAGCTCCCTCATGAAATTGATGAACTGGATGACGACAATATCCTCATTGATACCACAAATAACTGCTTTTAGGTTAGGAAAATGCAAACGTTTATTGTCAACATCATCAAACAGGAAGTTTGGAGGGGCGGGTTAAGGTGAGGTGGAAGGTGAAGCGGGAAAAATCCAGTGTTTTTGCAGTTTTTATAGCAAAACGTTTCTTTGTTGAAAATAAATAAAATTTTGCTGCATTAGCAACGTTTAGTTTAATTTTCTTCACATTGTGATATCAACAGTTGTCAAATATCTGTCAAGGATGACCTGGAATTTAACGAATAATATTTCTGTTCATTTAAAAAGTTTCTCATCTATATCCGCTATGCTCGTGACATATATTTAACAACTAATGTTATTATCACCATGTGAAGGCAATTAAACTACACCTTTATACTGGAGCAGTATTTTATTTATTTTGGCAAAAAAAAAGTTTTGCTATAAATACGGCAAAAACACCGACCTTTTCTCGCGTCTCCTACATCCTCACCTTGAGACTGACCTCCCACGTATTTTTCCTGCACACCTAAATAGCACCATTTCTTCTGTTTATCGCTATCTCGTAGAGGTTCGTAAAAAATGTTTCTACGGCCCACTGCCTTAGACCATACAACCGGTGAAGTGGTTGAAGCACTTATTTTATGAGTAATTTAGCTCAGAGGATGTACACCCGCATCAGCGTGAAATGGTAATGTGAAAACAAGAGTGATTAATTACATTCACCATCCCTCCGCACTCCCCCAGTCAGAAGCGTATCTATGTTACAGTGAAACCCCGTTTTTAGTTAGAACGCGTTCTTACTAGTTAAAACTAGATTATACTGAATACCTTTGTTACAACTAGAATTTACTGCTGGTCAAAAATGAATGTTAGTTAAAACTGGTTTTAACTAGACAAAACGTGTTTTGACAAAATGACTCAGTTGAAACTGTTTCGACCCAGGTCAAGGTTCATTTAGCTTTACACGCGACGTATTAGAACGATTCTATTCAATACACGCTCCTGTAGAAATCAGTGATAATATAATTATACCAATTCCTGATGTCGACAGAGCAAAAGCAGATCTCCACAATATTATTGGAGTGGTTCTTCAAAAGGATGTACAGGGTTTGCACCAGATTGGAACGAAATATGGGATACTCGATAAATTGTATTGAAGGTATGTATTGTTGAATTGATTTCAATAATTAAGGACGAATGTCGTCAGCACTGAAAATGTGCCACTGTTTAATGTTGCTAACTATGCAAGTAATTCATTAATGTTTTAAGGTTTAATATTTTTATTGTAATATACATAGTGCGTAGAAGCTCTTATTAAATACCTAATCACTTTTTAAGTAAGCTAGCTAAATGTGCTTTTTCAGGTCCGAATTCTACGTGTCAAAAGAAAAATTCTTGCTACTAGAAGTGCCAAAGACAAATTTATCTTAAAGAACTGCTGCTAAGACAGCAGCCTTAGGAACAGGCCAAGTATTTGTTCGCTGTGTGTATAAGAAGGCGTGTATGTCAAAAAGGTACTTTTATAAGAAAAAAGTCAACCTGTGTAACTAGAAATGCCACGATAGTTTGCCTTACAATAACAAGTAATGTAAACTTACTTGTTCAATTTTTTATGTTATGTTTTTCTTTTTATTAAGACTCAAGCTACTTTCGTTAAACGTATCAGACTAATTAATATATTTTTAATGTATGATTATTTTCATTTCACTTTTTTTAATTAATAGGCCTACTGTAGACATGGCTCTGTGATGTTCCTTAAAAATGTCCCTTTAGTGTATGATTATTTTTGTATTACTTTAATTAATATTAATGACATAGATGTGTGACCAATATTCTCAATAAATATTGTATTAAATAAAACAAATGCTTTTAATCCTAATAAGCACTTAATTACTTTTGATTGAATTCTTTCCCCCAAACAAGTTTCTCTAGCTAAAACTAGTTTTATCTAATGTTCAAAGTTAAAACTAGTTTTATCTAAAATTCAAACATGTATAGCAGTAAATTCTAGTTATGGCTAGGAAATTCTAGTTGTAGTAAAGGCATTCAGTATAAACTAGTTTTAGCTAGAGCAAACGCGTTCTAACTAAAAACCGGTTTTGACTGCAACATTTACACTATAGGACCACTAAGCACGGGCCTAGAGGCGGTGGCTTTAAGGAGCGGCACATTTTGGATAACATTTTTATTTTTATTATAATATCCTGTTTTTGATAATTACGTTTAACATTTATTGACTAACATAATCGAAATAGTTCAAGTCAAAGTCAGAATAACTATACTTATTTTTAAATAGATGTACTTTGCAATAGATTTGTAACTGACGTGTCTCCCCTTCTTCATAATGTTAACTCAAGCTACTGTAGGGCATGTACTGTACATGTTGGATTATCTTTCGTAGAAATCTTTTTTCGAATACTAACTTTCACCCCCCCTCTCCCAATACCGCTTTACTCCAAAACTTCCTAAAGCCCTTGGCGAAAAAAATTGGAGTGGAAAAGGGGAGGGGGTATTATAACTGTGCCTAGAGCTGCAAAAATTGTAAATCCGCCACTGCCCCCAGTGCAGCCATGAAAGATTCGAACCGCGACCTCTCTGTCAGCGGCAATCCAGTTTATTGTAAGCTTGACGTCTTAGATCATATTGCTACTGGTACAGATCATTTTATTCTAATTTAGTATTACACTTTTAGTGCTAGTGTTTTTACTATTAGCGACCTCTCATCTAGATCAGAATTGCCTGGAGAGAGGATGGGAAACCAGATTCTAGTTTTTACCAAGTTTTGGTTGAAACTTGAAAGTAGGTTTCCTTTAACTGCAGGGAAAAATATTTTTACCACACCATAATAATTATAGCTAATATTTTTATATTTACTCTCTGTAATTTTTCTCACCGTGTTTCACTACCCGGTCGATCTATACGCAAATATATTAAATACGCAAATGTGATAGGGTTGAGGAAGATAGAAATTTTAAAAATGTACCTGCATTTGCTTGAAGGGAGAGTGGGAAACCATTTAGGAAAAATAGAAACAATCTCGGTACACTCAGCTGGGATTCGCATCCGACCTCTCCATCACCGTCAAACCAAATTAAATGAGCGTTAATTATTTAGACTGCCTGCCCACAAGTGCGGCTTTTTGGTTATCAGCCATGTCAGATATTGTTACATCACCTACACTAAGGTAATATTATGAAACAAATTAATGTAGGCAGGCAAACATTGACAAAACTATATTTACCTGACACCTGTTGAAATATATAACATTTATCATAAGTGACAGCTCCTAAACACACATTCTTTGAGTACGATTATTTACAGATAGTTCATGTGATTATTATAGCTGTTAGATTAATAACACTTAACATTTGTTTGACAATATACAATTCAAGTGAACAAGATAAGGAAGGGGAATTTCAATAAATAATAGCACGATTCGTCTAAAGATAACACTTTGAAGGAAACGTCTTTGGTTCAGCTGAATAAATTAAATCCTGACTTCAGTGTTCAAAGCTTAGGAGTTCCATATGTGCTAATCACAGTTCTAGCTCTTCAAATATAATAATAATTATTATTACTATGCGATGTGTCGCAAAGTTTTTTTTAAAGCTAACTCGATTTTTATAGCTATAATATAGTATTAATTTTTTTATTTTTTAAAAATTTGTGTATATTTAACATGAACTTTCTAAACATACCGGTCTTTATCAGTACATGACTTACAAGCTAACTTAACCTAGGACATCAAGTATGACACTAATAATTACTTATCGCTATTTCCCAGAAATTTACTTATTGATTAGCAGTATGAAATTGTAGACAAATAGCTACTATATACAACTGCACAACCTGTCATTTGAACCATGCCCCTAGATTTATGGTTGACCTTTGTAAACACTTGAACACCAAGACAAACATTTAGTGTTGTGATATTTTTATTCTTCTTGACCTAGTCATTGAAAGTTTAAAGCCCAAGATAATATAATTGCTAGAGAAAAGTTGTTTGAAAAAATTAATTATTTCTCAGCTGTCAACATTGAAAGGAGACACTAAATCACTATTATTATTTTCGTAATGTTGATACTATATATCAAATGTTACCAAATACAATAAAATATCATTTAACGTATGAATATATTAAAGTAGTTTTGGTAACCTTTGTAACAAACAATATACTTATCTAAACATGATAGTCCCCCTATAGTTGCTTTGGGTAGGTAACTGAAAGATAATCTAACCGTGCATGGTAATCCCATTGTGGAAACTTTGGTAATAGTCAGATATCTTCCTTCTCATAGTATTCCCATTATAGTAACTTTGGTTATAGTAAGATAATAATATATACTTTCCACTATACTGTAGTAACTTTATTAACTGTCATATATTAATCATGCTACATTAGTTTTGGTAACTGTAATTTATATCATCAACCTTTGCATGGTAATCCTACTGTTGTAACTTAAGTAATAGTAAGATAATAGCTACTTAGCATGATAATTCCACTATATTAACTTTGATAACCGTTAGATATCTACTTTAGCACAGTAATTCCGGATAATAACTTTTGTAACCTTCATATATACCCTCGCATGGTAGTCCAACAAAGGTTTCATATTTATGTGACTACATTTCCACTTTCATTTCCTGTTTTTTATCGCACAGTGTCCCAATCGTTGTGCAGTACATTTTCGACACTCTGAGGTAGCTAAGAACATATTTTATGTTTTAGTCTAATAATCACATAGTGAGTTTCAGATTTTATTTAATAAGATTTTGATAGAAAGAAATTTAAAAATAAATACAATTACTTTGCGGTCAACATTGATAACATTTTACTATATTGTTTTATTTTATAGGTATTGAAACTATCCATCAAACTCCACAACTGCAGATCATATGAATTTACGTATTTTACGTGAACTTATAGTTAGTGAATATTTTAGCTATTAGGTAAGGTTCTTCCTATGGAGAATGAACTGTATGTTTGTAAAGTCGAAGCGCTACGCTTATTTGCCTACCTTTACTGTCAAAACGTTAAGGCGCGTAAAGACGGGTGTAACTTTTAATACAATCGATGGTGTAATGTATGCATTCGTTTGGACGCACAACGAGCGTGTGATATAATGCTCGCGCTAAGGTTTGTTCTGATCCGTCGGTTTTTGGAGCGAACACAAAGCCGCTCGCAGTTTACGTTTGGACGGGATTCATGGTGATAGTGATTTGATTTACTTTTCGAGATCTACTTATTTACTCTACTTACTTAGATATTATTATATTATTAGCACCGCGTCTTACTACCCGTTCGGGTTATACGCACTTAACGCTAATGTGTAATGTTAGGGTGATTGTGAGATTAAATGGAGGACCTACAGTTTAACGTGGGATCCGAACCACGGTGGAAGTCTGGCATTCCACACATTCACAATTTGTGATTAATACACGGTCTTGTAAAAGGTGAAGGAAGGGTTTGGCGATCAGATAGATCTGTGCCGGGACTGAGGATTGAACCCCGGAACGCCGCAGCACAGAAGTCTGACACCTTACCCCTGGACCGCCAGGTCACCAACTTACTTAGAATTACTTCTTAAAGTTACGAATATGTGGAGTGAAGATAAATCGTTTTCATCTTCCATCATTAAATTTATAGCAATAAAACCAGCATCGGCTACTAGCACCCGTCTGTCTGTTCGGCATATTCGTAGCGACTGAGTGGATAAGACGATTCGCGGCTTGTTCATGTGACGTACAAAGCATTCGCGTTACATTACACCGTTGCTTGCATTACAAGTTTCACCCGTCTATACGCGGCTTAACATGTATCGTGATTACATTGTATCTGTGCGGTTAGTTCTTAATTGAATCAAAAAAATATACTTTTATCAAGCTATTGATGTGCCTAGTCACCATTTGAGGCGTGTAGTTGCAAAACTAGTTCAATCCATTAAAAAAAAAAGAGAGTTAGCGATGGTGTTGCTATCTTTTCCAAAACCTCTATTGATTTATCATATTCTTGAGATTCAAAGCCTGCTCTTTCCCCGTCTATTTAAGCTTTGAAAGTGAATGTAGTTGCAAAACTTGCTGAATCCATGACATGTTTTGTTTCAAAACTATTTAAATCCAATCCTTTATTTTGTTTCAAAACTCATTGAATCCCTGTACGGCAATGGCGTGATGACATTGTTATTTTCAAAACTCTTTACATCCCTCCAAAATATATGTCAGTATTTTAATGTTTTATTTTTTGTAAAATGAGCTGTTGGCTTAACTTAAGTGATTTCAATATAAGTTTTCGATCACCAGCAACTGATGCCTGCTCGGAATGTATCAGACTGAAGGCTCTGGCCACCACAACAGCTTCAAATGACAAAGTGGAATCGCTTGTAAAATTAAGAGTTCACCAGTTGAAATCAAAAGCATTTTATGAAATGCTAAAACATGAAGAAGAGCATACTATAAAACTTTCTTTCGATTGTCAAAAAAATATGGTTTTGCCAAGAGTGCCGGACCAGTGTGCATATTATTCCAGGCAATTGCACCAATTCAATTTTACAGTTTGCCAAGGGCACTCTGGATCACCTCAACCAAAGAACTAAGTCTTTATTTACACTTGGTCTGAAAACGAGAGAGCTAAGGGCTCTAACGAGATTGCATCCATGCTGTACCACAGACTTTGCAACACTAATTTGGAGAACATAACGTGCATTAAATTATTTTCAGATGGGTGTCCAGGACAAAATAAAAACACCACCATGAGTGGCATGTTAGCAAAGTGGCTTTCCTCAAGTGCTTCAGGTGTTAAATTAGTTCAAATTACTTTCCCTATCGTGGGGCACTCCTTTCTACCACCAGACAGGGTCTTCGGACGTATTGAAAAAATAGTGAGAAAAAAGGACACCATCATTAAACCAGAACAATATAAAGACATTTTTGCTCTTAATGGTACAGTGATGGATCTGGGGGCAGACTTTTTGGTATATGATTGGAAAGGTACTGTGGAAACTGTCATCAAACCACCAGCTCAATGGCATTTCAAATTTGCAGCTTCTAAAAGGATATTGTTGAAAAATAATATGTCTGGTGATGTCAAGGTGAGAGGAGAGGTAAATTACAGGTCAGATTTAGGAGTTTACAAATCAATACTGAAACGTGGGAAATCACTAAATAACTTGAATCCTTCTCATTTACTGAATGAGGTTCCAGTTAAGGCAAAGAAACTATTTGATGTGGAAAAGTTGTTGATAAATCATTTTGGGGAAGAATGGAGGGGGTTAGAGGACCTTTCATACTATGGGGATTTGATCACCAACATCTCAGTAATGGACAGTGATGATGGCAATGGCGTGAATGAAGAATTAAGTGAAATGTCATATTGTGAAGAAGGGGATTTGAGAGTTTAAGCATACAAGTTTTTATTCACAGGGAAAAAAGTATCAATTTCCAAAATTGTATTTTGTTTTATATATTGCTTATTTTATTTTAGTTAGTAGAATAAAAAAATTTATATTAAAAGTATGGACATAAAAGATAATTAACACATTTTCATATTTTGATAAAGAATAAATAGAATAAAGGTGTAAACATATTGGAATTTTGTTAGATTTTTCTTTATCATGGACTTTGAAACTTTTGGTAGCAAAACTTGCTGCATCCCAAAGCTGTAGTTTCAAAACTGGTTTAATCCATCGATTTGCTGCAGAACTCATTGAATCCATTTTAAATTGATAAATTACTCATCAAATACCGAACATACATTTCCAGACTCATTGTTGATTAATAATATAATTATGATCTTTCACATGAATACTTAAGCTTTTTATTATGTCATTTTGGGAAAAATCTGTACGTTTTTTGTGTTTTACTGAAAACCATCTATGGTGGACTGAATAAGTTTTGCATCTGCACGCCTCAATTTATTATACTACTATAAAGCCACATGGCTGGCTCACTCACTCACTGACATTAATATTTACTCACTTCCAGATGAGCTAGAAACTTGAAATTTGGTTTAGTATATGAATTAATTCAAATATGTGCTTATTTAGAACAATTAAGAGGGTGAAATGAATTTATGAAGATATTTTCAAGTTTGTATAGAAGGCCTTATGAAACTTTTGGAAAAATGTTGTCAGAATTAATCCTAATATATATATATATATATATATATATATACATATATACATATATATACATATACATATATATGTGTGTGTGTGTGTGTGTGATTATACACACATTAATGAGTTCTGAAAAAACTCCACGTAGTTATATAGACTCCCTTTGCATTTAAAGGCAAAAAACTTTCAGTGATAACACATTTCCATTGAGGCACCATTACATGTTTCAGTCAACATTGTTTAAGAAATCTCTATTGACATCATGAAAGTAAAATACTATAATAAAATATTAATCAGTTTCTCTTAGCGTGTTCTTCTTCTTACACAGACTAGGTCCTAATATTTCCTGTCCTGGTATAATATGAATGCTGGTCTCTCTACCATTTGACTGCTATGGAGACAGATGGCAGGAAAACATGTCCGGGGCAGAAGGTTGTTATGAAACCAATATCACAGATGTTTTCTACTTCGTGCGTTTCTGTGTGTGTGTGTGTGTGTGTGTGTGTGTGTGCGTGTGTGCGCGCGTCCGCGAGGGTGAGATGTGGTCAAGGGGTAGTCGTGCACATGTGTGCAGAAATGAGTGTACTCAGGGGTCGTTTTATTACTTTACAAAACATCCCTTATTTTTCTTACCCGCTCAAGAGGGATGGGAAGCTCAACAGTTCTTCTTCTTAATGCACTCCCATGTTGACTGGGGGCATATCCACTTCAAACAAACTGCACTTCTTCAATTCTTGTCATCAATTTTCGGGCCAATGATCAGATTCATTGAAGATAGGAGATGTTCGATGAATAGGAAACGGTAAGCTGAAATAAATCTACACCAAATTGCCTATGTCCATACATTTTGTTTATAGCATGCACGTTTTAAGCGCATGAGGATTGATTTTAACTTAAGGTAGGGTAGAAAGTAGCTTGATCTAAGGTCTTTCTCTATATTTACATTACTATTTTTTTTACCAAAAAACATTTTGCCCAAAATTAGTAGAATCATTTAATTTAATTTTCTCAACATTTCATGAATATTTGTCATGGGCATCGCAGAATTTTACCAGGATGTTTTCTATTCATTTAAAAAGATTTCTGCTGGATGACCTGGTGGTCTAGGGGTAAAGTGTCAGACTTCTGTGCTGAGGGTCTGGGGTTCAATCCTTGGTCCCGGCACAGATTTATCTGATTGCCAAACCCTTCCTTCACCTCTGATAAGATGTGTATTAATCGAAACTTGTGAATGTGAGGAATGCTAGGCCTCCACCGTGGTTCGGATTACACGTTAAACTGTAGGTCCTTCATTTCATCTCACAATCACCCTACCATTGCATATTAGCGTAAGTGCGTATAACCCGAACGGGTAGTAAGACGCGGTGCTAATAATAACAATAACAACGACGACGACGCCGACGATAACGACGCCGACGATAACGACGCCGACGCCGACGATAACGACGCCGACGCCGACGATAACGACGCCAACGCCAACGATAACGACGCCGACGCCGACGATAACGACGCCGACGCCGACGATAACGACGCCGACGACACCGATAACGACGCCGACGACGCCGATAACGACGCCGACGATAACAAGAATAATATTAATAATAAAGTTTCTGTTCAAATGTAAAATGCTCATCAAGAACTGTTACGATTGTTATGTGTATAAAGTTATACTTAATTTTTTTCAATTGAATCACTATTTAATTTATCTTAGTCAAAGAAAGGTTTGAGTTATAAAAACTGCAAACATATTTACTAGCTCACGCCCCATTACACCCCACCTTAAATTTTGTTTGAAACTTGATTTCTAGCCAGATGCACTGTATTTTTTTCTCCGAAATTTAGTTTCCCGAGCTTTCCAGGGGAAGTCTGATTCATATAGTTGACAGTCACGCCTATCGTGTGTACGTGGATTAAATGCCAGGCTGATCTAGTCTAGTTGGCCGTTGTAGACGCTGAGGGTCGGTTCTTGGAAAGAGGTGTTAAGGGTGGCTTATTCTAAATGCTACCCAGTTATCTTTATCCCAATAGCGTAAAACCCGAATTAGTTGTAAGATGCGGTGGAAAAAAAGCTAAAATATGTTATTATTATTATTATTATTATTACTAATAATATTATTAGAAGTAGGAAGTAGGGGTGGTGGTAGTAGTAGTGGTAGTAGTAAGTCTACGCTCAAAAAATAGCTAATTCTAATAATTGTTAAGGATGAGGGGGATACCGGAACGAGGATGGGAAAACCAAAGAGCTAAATCACACGGTTTGAAACTGCGCTTTAGGCTAAAGATGAAAAGTATCATATTTTATGTGAACCTACATGCCATTAGTTTAATTCCTTTACCACACAAAAAAAGTCTAAATTTACTGTGTATTATTATTATTATTATTATTAGCACCGCGTCTTACTTGCCGTTCGGGTTATACGCACTTACGCTAATGTGCAATGTTAGGGTGATTGTGAGATGAAATGGACGGCCTACAGTTTAACGTGGGATCCGAACCACGGTAGAGACCTGGCATTCCACACATTCACAAGTTGTGAAGTTGTCAGAGGTGAAGGAAGGGTTTGTCAATCAGATAAATCTGTGCTGGGACCGAGGATTGAACCCCGGACCTAAATTAACTGTGGATGAACTATAAATTGTATTCCTTATAGTGATTAATTTAATCTTTGAGCTATTGCAGAGAGTTGCTTAGCATATACATTCATAATAATTACGCATCTATATTCATTTACATAATAACCAATATATAATATTCGCTACATATTATTAAATGCTAATATTAACTGACCTTCTATTCCAAAGAACGGATTCATAGAAATCGGTGAACTGCATTTTGAAGAAGTTAACAAATTCAAATATTTGGGAACTGTTCTAGGACTTAAATTCAAGAGGAGGTCAAAAACAGAATGCATGCAGGCAATGCTTGCTAATATTCAGTTTATAGCTGTTGCCATTTCGTTTTCTGTCTCGAAATTTTAAGCTTAGAATATACAAAACTCCAATCCTACCAGTTGTTCATTACTAATGTGAAGCGTGGTCTCTTATTTTGTACAAATAAAATAAATTGAGAGTTTTTTTATAACAAAGTGCTGCGAAATATATTTGAGTCTAAATGGGATAAACAAACAGGAGAAGGGAGAAAGTTACATAATGAAGAACATCAGGGTCTTTATGCATACCCAAACTTAATTAGAACAATCAAGGAGCGCAGGCTGAAGTGGGAAAGTCATGTAGCGAGTATGTGGGATTACAGATATTTAAACAAAATTTGAGTTGGGAAACCTGAAGGTGCAAGACGTAAATAGGAGGATAGTTTTAAAATAGATTTGAAGCAGGTTGAATTTCAGGCTAGGGATTGGATGGAAGTGTCTAGCATTAGTGTTACTTTTTCCTGGCTATGAACTTTCAAGTTACTTTAAGGCCAGATAGCTAGTTAGCTATTATTAGTGTATTGCTTATATTTCCCACTTAAATAAATTGTCATCTTTTTTATATATTAAAAAGCTGTTATACTTATTAAAATTATTTTTACTCATCAGATTTGTTTAGGGGTGGTGAGTTGCAAAATTTATTAGTTCAGTATTTTTTTTAAATGTATTATATTATAACTCTTTAGTTGTCAAGTTAACCTATTAATAACTGTTTCTATTTTGATTTGAATGACCCGATTAGTTAGTCTCATGGTAGTAACTAAAAAAATTATTTTATCATATAAATTTCTTGTCAAGTTCAGACATTAAAAACAACAGTGAAAGATAGCCCTAATAACAAGACAAATCAAAATGGCTCACTGGTAGAGCAATGGTGGGTATATACAAAGGTCTTTGGTTCGATTCCTGTGTGCAAGTGATCATATTTCACTTAAATAAACATTGAAAAATAAAATAATTGATCTATTTATTAGTAAAATACATTAGTTCACGATTTGTTACTGAACACCTTGCATTTGGTATGGTTGATACCGATATTTATTTTTATGTTGATTAAATATTACCAAACCCTCAGATATATAAATAATAGTCTGAAAAACTATAAATTTCTCTATCTCTGGTAGGTGTATACCGTTTCGCATTCCCTGAAAAGAAAAATCTAAGTCACAATTTGTTTGCTTGCCAATATTTGTATAGAATATGTAAACTTGGAATATGGTTTTTCGAAAATAACATTTATAGAGTATCCCCCTTTCCCCTCTCACTTTCCCTCTCCCTTCCCCATCCCCTTCAGATTTTCTGTGACGAAATCAAAGCCGATAGCTTCCAAGTCGGGTCACGTGACGAGGATGAAGATGGAGGCGTCAATACGCCGTACTGGGATTCAAAAAATATTTTTCTTAAGAGAATAAAGTTAAGTTTAAAAATAAAAATGAAAAAGAATCTTCACAAATTTAGCAGTATTGGATTTTTGGCGTCCCACTGTCGGTTCGAAGAGACGAGCCACAACAATCTTGACTCAACTCTCTCGGTCTGTCTCTCTCTTTCTCGCGTATTGAAGGTTCCATTCATTTTGCGCGGGGCAAGCAATATTTATTCATGTTCTTACAGTACTTTCTAAATGTCAACCCTCCACCAACTCCTCACTTGATGAGAAAAAATAAAATAAAATGAAGATAGAAACTTTGCGGGTTTTTTTAGCGTTGGCGTCGTTGTAATGTTTACCAAGTATTTATTTATGTTGAATATTGTTGATGTATATACTGTTTTTGTTTCGTAAGAACTAAACAGAAAAGTAAATGTTTAAAGGGTGAGACGAAAGGGAACATGAGTTGAGACCAGCGTTTTTGTAATTTTACAGGAGGAAAAAAAAATTTGAATACAATAAATGAAATAATGCTTCAGTAGATGCGTTAAGTGTAACTTTTTTACACATAGTGATATCAACACTAATTCTTAAAAATTTGTCGTGAATATAACTGAATTAAATAATGTATTTTTTGAATGAAAAGAAAATGTTCTCATCAAATTACAGGATTTCAAGATCAATATTTAAGAAATGTTGAGATTACTATATTTTGTTTATATTCATTACTATTTCCAGCCTATGGTCTGGGTCAGTTTATTATTCAAGCCATATATTTTACACAACCGGCTGGCTAAGCCTTTAGTATATGCCCTATAATCTAATTTAAGACTAGGACAGGACAAACATCCAGCCCCCGGCCGTTGATTTATCAATGTGAAAGGGTCAACCCATATTTTCATTAATGATAGATTTATCTGCCATGCCGGGAGATTACTATACATATTTAAAAAATTAAAATAAAGGTATATTCACTGTGTCAAAAAAAGCTTTTGTTATAAAAACTACAAAAACACTGGTCTTAACTACCGTACTCTTACACCCGACCTTAAATATGTATTTTTTTTAGCAGAACTTGAAGGTTGTCTACATTTTTTAATAAACGTTTGTTTCTAAAACGTCTGTAGTAAATAGATAAATATGTTCAAATATATAAATGAGAGTAATAAACGCTGTAAAATATATGCCTAAAAGTAGTCGATGTGCACACATTCCTAAGTAAATTTAAAATTTAGTAATTCGTATTACTTTCCTCAAACTAATTTTATTTTTAAAAAATGCTAGCACCGCATTTTACTATATTCATTCGGGTTTTACACCTATGGACTAATTACGCTAATTTATTAGGGATGAGTAAGGTTGAATTTATTGGAAGTGTACCCGTATTTGCGTGGAGGGAAAGTAGAAACCTATTTATGAAAAATCCCCCTCAGAGCACCCGACCTGTATTTTAACTCTGATTTCACCTTTATTAGCAGTCTAGTCTATTATGAGATAGACGCCTTACACCATGTGACCACCGAAGTGGGTTTTATTTTATTTAAAGTCATAAGTTTCTTTAAACTTTTTTTAGTTAAAAAATTATTTTTAATTTTATTTTTAATGTAACATACTACTTAATTTCAATTACCTAACTTTTTTAAGTACTTGATATTTAAAAAAATAACCGAACTTTCAATGTTGTTCTTTTTAAATATAGTTTTTTAAACGGCCGTTGATCTGGATGTCAAATTTCAGCTCCTTTGTTTTCTTCTAGAAACACCATAGCCATTTGATAAGAAAGCTAGTGAATACTCGAGTCAGACTACAATGAGATTAATTTTATAATACCAGATTCTCTTTGAATGTTTAGGTGGAGTGGCTTTAGGGATGAATTACATTCATTTAATCACTGTCAGAATCTACCCTAATGTGGTAAGACAATTCGTGTACGTCCTATTTTATTTACTCATAAGTAGAGCGCTGTAAAAATTATGGGACGCGATAAAGCGATAAGTGTCATACAAAGGTGGACTCAAGTACTTTTTCCTTTGATAGTTTTGAGATATGACTCACAATGTTTTTGAAAAGCGAAATAAACGAAATTGTCTTGTTACATGAAATCCTCCTGTAAAACGAAATAACACCGCTTATACAAAAAAACAACTTTAAATAAACACGAAATTAATAAGAAATTAAGCAGAAATTTTGACCATGCTGTAATTGGATTAGTATTTTGTTGTAGTGTAAGCTAAATTCAGGTTACAAAATTGTGAAATATGCAGACAAATTTGAGAAGGAATTTTAAAGCAAATATATAAGGTTTCAATAATAAATTTTAATTTTGTATACATTGTTTCAATATGTAAATAATACTTGAACATCTCAGATAACATGTAATTTTGAATAAATACGAAATAGTACCGAAAAGTGAGATTTTAAAAACTAAATTTAGCGAAAAATAAAACAGTTTTTACGGGGCTCTACTCATAAGTTATTATATTAATATTCTGACGCTAGAAATACATATAGAATACCTAAATATTCTTCGGAAATTCTTGTTCTCTTTTACATCAACGGAGTGTTAAATATTTCGAAAGTTCTTCTGTCAGGAACTAAATTTGAAACGGTTTGGGTGGGGTGGCCGGTTAGGGGGAGAAGACTGATCACAAAACATTACTTGATTTCGTATTCCTTCATTCATCATTCATACCCTGGACGCATTCGCAGCAATCTCGGGTCCTTCCAAACACCCCTTCTCTCCCCTTTATAGCTCCCTTCTTGCCCGGAGAGCGAGCTCTTGTGGTGGCGAGATCAACCTTCCCGAGTCAGTCCACCCTTCTTTACATGGATCCTTTAAGTACTGGATCGAAAAAGTCACAAGGTAACATTAAGAAGTTTAACCTAAGATAAGGGTCACTACTAATTAGCGGCAGGAACCGTATTGCCCTGCTTGGGCAAGAGTTTTGTTAGACTTAACTAAAGATTAGTTTGGTAATATTTTTTTAAAAAGTTGTAAATATTATATAATATATTGTATCCAAGCGTTGGAAAAGGTATTTATCAAACTTCGTCCAAATAAATGTTGGTGTACAATGTTTTTTTTATGTTGGTATCATTTGTTTTGTTTCCAACTTCCGTTCTAATGTTAACATTTTGTTCAGTTATCTTTCCGTTATTATTAATTAAAATGTAGTAGATTAGATCCATAATTTATCGCAATTATTTTAGTCAACTTAAGGTGTGCGGTGTCCAGGAACTTGCTTGCCAATAGGTTATGGACCCAGTCTACGAATAATGAGACCTGTAGGCTTGAACGCGAGAGATATCCAAGTGGAATAATCTTTTCTATCGCGCTAACAAAACGTGCTTCAAAATGGCGGAAAAAGCCAAATATTTCATTATCAAGTTGAACGAGAGTAATTATCAGGTTTGGAAATATAAAGTAGAACTGTTGCTTTTAAAAGAATAACTGTGGGACGTATTGCGTGATTGAATACCTACTGAACCGAGTGCTGATTGGATAACAAAGGACGGTAAAGCACGTGACACGATTGGGCTTCTATTAGAAGATAGTCAACTTGTTCATTTTCGTAAACAAAGAACAGAAAAAGCTTCATGGAAAGAATTGCAGAAATATCACAATAAATCGAAACTATCTAATAAAGTGAACCTACTAAATAAACTGTGTAGCTTAAGGTTATTGGAAGATGGTGATATCGAAAAGCATATTAATATGACGGAAGATTTAACTGACCAGTTAACATTGCTAGGCGAGGAAATGGCAAAGCCACTCACAGTAGCCTTATTACTGAGTAGTTCACCAGAAAGTTACGGGACTTTAATCACCGCTCTCGAAATGAGACCTGAAGCATATTTAACGCGTGACTTAGTGAAAAATAAGTTCCTAGATGAATGTACGAGATGTAAACAGTCGTGTAATACTGATAAAAGCATGGAAAAGGCTTTAAAGGTACAGGGCATGAGTAGGCCTAAGGTAAATTCACTGATAACAAAAGTGAACTGTTTTTTTGGCAAGAAACCAAGGCACATTAAGAGTGAGTGTCATAAATATTTGGCGTGGAAAGGAAAGGATCCAAGGCAAAAGGTTAATATAGTTAGTGAGATTAGGTCAGATTCACATACTATTTGTTTCACTGTTAATTTGAAAGGTGATACCAATGCGTGGCTTATAGATTCTAGAGCTACAACTCACATGCGTAACAAATAGGAATTCTTTACTGACCTAAATCTGGATGTAAGAGAAAAGATGCTCGTAGCCAAGGGAAAACTATAACCTCCAAAGGAATGGTTAAGGGTGTACTTTATAGTGATGATTGGACAAACCAAACACGGAAAATTTTAGTTGTAAATGTGATGTATTTACCAGAACTTAAGGGCAATCTATTGTCAGTAAAAAGATTAACAGAAATGGCCAGTCCGTGTATTTTGAAGTAAATAAATGCAAAGTTGTGCATAGCCAGAAAACGGCTGCAAATTCTTTAATCAAAGAACATCTATATGAACTACAAGAAGTGCAACAGGCGAAAATAGTTTGTAACCAAAGAAAGGAGTGCATACACAAATGGCACAAGCGTCTAGCTAGGGCGTAGAGAACCCCAAGCAATCAAGTATCTAGTGAGTAAACAGTTAGCAACCTGAATGTATATTGAAGACTGTGGAATTGATGAAACTTGTGAACGCTGTATCAAAGGGAAGATATCAAGAGCTCCATTTCCCAAGCAATCTCAAAGTAAGACATCAGAAATACTTGAGTTAATTCACACTGACGTATGCGGATCCATGCAGACAATTATACAAGGTGAGAAGAGATACATCTTAACCATCATATATGACTAGAGCCGTTTCACAACCATCTATTTGTTAGAGCACAAGTCTGAAGTAATTGACAAAGTCAAGGAATTCGTCAGGCAAATAAAAACTCAACTCAGCAAAACACCGAAGAAGATTCGATCAGACAGAGGAGGGGAATACATCGGCGGATCATTTAAGAACTTCACGGAGAAGAAAGGGATCCGCAGGTAAACAACAACTCCATATACTCCCAAGCAAAACAGAACTGCTGAAAGGAAAAATAGGTCGCTATTTGAGATGACACGTTGCATGCTTATTTATGAAAAAACTACCAAATCGATTTTGGGGTGAGGCAGTAAATAATGCAAATTGGTTGCAAAACAGATTTCCAACTAAAGCTAATGAGGTCATTCCATATGAAAGATGGTAAGGAAGAAAGCCAAACTTGCAGTACATTAGGACATTTGGCAGTACAGTATATGTAAAAACACCTAAGAAAAAGTGACAGAAACTTGACGACAAGGCAACAAAAATGATATTTGTTGATTATGAGGAAGGTTCTAATGCATACAGATTACTCAATTTTGATAGTAATGAAATAAGAATCAACAGTGATGTAAAATTTATTGATAATAAAATCCATGGGGCAGAAAGTGCCGATGCATGGAATATTAAATCAAAATTACAAGTGAACACCCATTGAAATGCACGACCGAAAAAGGATGAAGAAAATAACGATTCCACAGTGATTATAGTAAAGGCAGAAGAATCCAACAAATCTACCATAACCATACTTTCTGAAGGGGAATATATCGTTATCCCAGAGGAGCCATTCATACCAAGACGTTTTCGGCGAGCAAACAAAGGAATGTCACCCATAAGGTTACTGGAAACGGCAAACAAGGTAACCACAACTATTGTGGAGCCCAAATCCAGAAAAGAGGTGGTGGATAGTATTGACTCATCTCAATGGATTAAGGAAATGGATGAAGAAATTGAATCTATGAAAAAATTGAATCCATGAAGAAAAATAACACATGGGACTCACCTGCCTACCTCCAGGTAAGGCAGTAGTTGGAAGCAAGTGGGTGTACAGGCTGAAGCGTGATAATTAGGGCAAAGTGAACCGTTTCAAAGCTCGTCTTGTGGCACAAGGTTTTTCACAAAAGTATGGCTGTGACTACGATGAAATATTCGCACCAGTGGCAAAACAGACTACGCTCAGATCCCTACTTACAATCGCTGGGAAAAGAGAAGAGAAATCGAGGAACCTATGCAGTCAAACGACACCTATAGAAGGGCGATAGGTTCACTATTGCATTAGGCAACCCACACGAGGCCAGACATTGCAGTCATCACGTGTGTATTGGCGCGCAAGGTGTAGGAACCACTGCAAAATGATTGGACAGATGTGAAACGAATATTTAGTTAATTAAAGACGACAAAAGACAATAAACTGAAGCTAGGTGGGTCTACCAGACAAGAGTCGAACCAACTTATTGGATATGCAGATGCTGATTGGGGTGGAGACCAAATCGACGGGAAATCAAACACTGGATATTGTTTTTCTTCACACAAAGGAATTATCTGCTTGGTAAGCAGGAAGCAACAGTCATTTACGTTATCTTCAACTGAAGAGGAATATGTGGTACTTGCTGAAGCCGCACAGGAAGCATTCTGGATTGTATTGGGAGACCGTTGCTGAAACTTACAGTGATCTTTGAAGACAATCAAAGTTGAATCAATCTCCTCGACAGAGAAAAAGTGAATCAACGTACCAATCACAAATAAACAAAGTACCATTTTGTTCTTGATTTAAACAGGCGGGAGAGATGAGTGTGAAGTACTGTACAAATGAGAACATGATAGCAGATATACTTACTAAACCACTTGAAGCAGGGAATACCATATTGGACTTGATTAGACTCGTTAAATAAAACATCGAGAGGGGGTATTGGTATATAATGTTTTCTTATTTGGTATCATTGGTACCCTCATTTTAACATTTTGTTCCGTTTTGTCTCCGTTATTCTTAATTAAAATGTAGTAGATTAGAGTAATCATTTCTCTCAATTATTTTAGTCAACTTAAGGTGTGTGGTATGTGGGAACTTGCTTACTAATAATACATATTGCATTATTATTGTTTGGATATCCTGTATCGGTGGGCACACAGACTAAGGCTGAATCAACTTTATCTGATATAATTTTTAGATTACGGAGAGGTCGGTGCTCGAATCCTGGTTAGCTGTACTAAGATTTTTATACTTAATGGTGCTACCCTCTTCCTCCAAACAAATTTATGTACTGTAGATTTGATCTAAAATTATTGATCTTCCTCATTCCTACTTCATTAGTGAAAATATGAGGATATCCCGGATGGGTAGTAGGACATGGTATAAACACACACAAAAATGTATGTTTTGACCGTGTAGACAGGGATCTAGGGAGGGGGAATATTTTACAGATCCCTCCGACCCTGAAGCCCTTGTACACATCACCTGCCATCCATCCCTATCCCAACATCCTCTCTTCAACCATCAATCAGATGAATAATTCACAGGCTAGTGTGTGGGCGGCGTGTATGCAAGACTAAGAGAAGGGGGATAGGGTGTGACGTTGTCTGAAGAGGACCCCGGAGACTAACAGTGAGCAGGAGGGAATACAGGGTTATAGTTTGAGGCGTCTTGCCTTTACACCTTGGCGCTTTTAACTCTAAGACTAACCCCAATCAATCCGCATCCCGCTATGCATTGTTAAACGCTCCAACACTCCACCCCTTCTCATCTTTCCTATTCTGGACCACTCCAAAATACGGCATCGTGTTTATTTCTGGGAGTAAGAAGAAAGTTAAACAATAGTGATTTCACGTGAATGCGTTTTACGGTCGTCGTCAACAGTTGATGACTCTCTTTCTCCTGCACCTTTATTTTCTTACGGGTACGGTAGCTTACACGTCACATTAGAGACTGTGCTATCGATTTGCTGTTTGAAAGAATGTTTTCTTACACTACCCTTTATTTCTTCCCACTTCTTCGAAACGATAAGGAAAAAAACAAACAAACAAGCAATTGTTTCGATAAGCTCAAAGTGCAAAAACAAATATACAAATAAGCAGTGAAATAAAAAACCTAGCATAAAGGAAAATTATATACCTAGTAATACGGCTTAATTGATAAAATAGGAATGATAAAGGTTGATAGAGGAAATGCATTCGCCTTAGCGGGGAGGGCAGATGGGAAAAGCCACAGCTATACATCACATGAAGAAAATAACCTGCAATACACCCAACTGTGATTTGAACCTCCATCTCTCCAACACCAGCAACCCATTTTTATTGCGAATGGATTTTACTATTAAGTTTTTTTAATACTCTTTAATGCCAGTATTATCTGCTTGTGGCTTAACTAACGTAAGACACACTTCAGTGGCCGAATGGTATAAACTCTAATGCGTCACTGTGTATTCACAAGTTTGACTAAAAACAAGTTCAGAACATAAACGTGGTCACGTGACGAGCTCTAAGCCAATCACAAGATTTCCACCTCACCGGTGTGATCTGTTCCGATAAAGTTTAAAACATATCTACTTCATCCGCTCTGCCTGTGATGTTTGGCACAGGAGAAACAATAAAATCTCAGAACCAACTATCTAAAATCAGTGCACATGCGCATTTGACAAAGCATGCTCCATACAGGTAGAAGCAAGCAGACAGCTTCGTTGGCCGTTGTGAGGAGATTTGAAATAACCTAAGCGTGTGTATCAATGTTTTGGACTATGCCACGACACAGCGTTCTAATTGGAATGTTCTAAAATAAATATTTTTCCACTAGAAAATAAAATATGTTGATAATCAGTTATTTTAAGTTAGCGTTGCAGTGCATCATGGGTCAACATATAGCGTGTGAATTGCTGCGCCACTGAGGAAGATTCTGCTTTCTATTTTCGGCGAACGTGGGACTCTCGTGTTAGACTTGCCTGCTGATGATGGGGAGATTGGGATTCTAATCCCTGTTGGTCTACTAAAGGTTGTTTTTTTTGTAAGGTTTCCCACTCTCTTTTCACGCAAATGTTTCCTACATCATCCCTACCCACCGCATAAGTGTAAGTATCATATATGCGTATAACCTGAGCAGGCAGTAAGACGCTGTAATACAAACTAACCTAAGTAAACATAGGTAGAGAAGTGACTTTTAAGCAACTGCATCTAGTAATTTGTCAGGAGAGAAGAGAGAAAAACTAAATTTCTCGAAAAATATAATTCCATCTGTGATTAATTAGAATCAATCTCCTGGCCTAGCGAGTCATTTAAACAACTATACGTAGTCTGAAAAATTGAAAAATGACACCTGGGAAAGGGAATCGATTCCAGTGTCCAGGTGTCATTTTTCAATTTTCAGAATATGATATCTAGATGGAGTATATCCTCACTAAACGCTTATATAATAGCGTTGGCTATTTGAGTCTTAAATATACGTAGGTCAACACTTTAGCTCAGTCGGTAGCGTGTCTGCCTACTGAGATAAGGGTCCCGGTTTTGACTCTCGGCATGGCCGAAAAAAGTAGGCCTATCATTGGTGAAATGTGGGTTTCCCTTTTCACAGTGATGAATTAACGGCCGGGGGACTGGGTGCCGTGTCTGTTCTAGATATAACAAAGTTTGTAAGTTGTGTGCTGATATACTCAGTTGGTTCCAAAAGTGCAAGTTAAATACTAAATAATAGTAGCAATGTAAAATTACGTAATCAACAAAAATACCAGAATATATAAAATATGCGTGCTATTTTAAAACACTACAACCTAAAGTTGTTTTTTATACCTAAAAATATAGTTTCGGGGTTTGCTATTAAAAATATTTTATCTTAAAAACGTTTCCAATCAAGCTTAGTTTAGATTGAACAACCTATATTTCAAGTCTTTGTAAAATATAATTTTTTAATTTGTGTTGAATTCCCAAATCTCATTTAAGTTTGATATTTTCATACAACTGTTAGATAGAGAAGCCATTTCAGTTTTATTATAGAAGAAATAACATAATATTTACTCTCTCTTTTATATGAATTAAATTTGTTAAAAAATGAAACCTACCTCAGTGGCCGCATGGACTAAGGCGTCACTCTTGCAATAGACCAAACTTCTGATGTCAGGAAGATTGGTGTTCGAATCCTGGTAGATGTACTGAGGGTGATTTTTAGAAAATGGTTTTTTAATTTGTCCCTTCACGCAAGTGCTGGCTCATTTAATCTAAATTTAGCCTTCCTCATCTCCATCTCATTAGTGTTATTAGTACATATCTGTATAACATAAACAGGTAGCAAAACATTATACTAAAAAAAAGGTAAACAACATCAACACCAAAAGCTTATATTTTAATCGTTCTCTATAAACTGATGAATATTAAATAAGTGCTCTCATTTTTATTCATCTAAATTATATATATATTTTTTCTGTACTTTGAACTCATGAATTTTTCCAACTATAAAGCTTTGTAGATATTTCTTTCATTACTTTTACATGTATAATCTATTTTAAATTGTAATTATTTTGCCTTCCCCCGCTATCCCTCCGCCTCTTTAGAGTCTGTCCGTCCATGTTTTGCTGTTATTTTCCGCCGTGTTGACCGTGATTAACTTCACACACAGGGAGATAAAAGAGGAAAACGAATTCCGAGTTGCTTCCAGAGATGCAGATTATCTGTGGTGGAAGGGGGAGGGTGGGGTTGATGCTAATACTCTTTAATCTGTTTTCTGCTTGTCAAACCCGTGTATAGATATATTATTAAAAAAAAAAGACAGAGAGCACTAGACAGATTGTGCCAATTCCCATTAAATGAGTAGGTGTTTTTTTATTCTCCTTTACTATGTGACTATTTTAGTCTGTACGCTTCCACGTTAATCCTTCCTCTCTCTCACACTACCTTATACAACCTTACAACATTTATTTTCTTTTGGTCTGTACGCTTCCATGCTATTCATCTCTCTCTCACACCACCTTATCCAACCTTACAACATTTCTTTCTTTCTGTGGGTGGTTCCGTTTCTTCATATTAAAATATGTGTAACTTAAAAACTAAATAATAATAATAATAATATAAACAGTTATAATAATCACAGTGATGGTCACACGGTCTAATGCTAGTCTACTGCAAGAATAGCGCGTTAGACCATGCGGCCACTGAAGCACTAAATATCAAGGTTTATATGCACTTCTTTCATTGACACGTGTTCACTGATGAAGTGGTTCACACATGCTACGGTACACCTGTTTTTTAAAAAGTTATTTCCGCAAAACTTTTTTTAAAAATTTTGATAAAAGTTCCCTCTTACCAAAATCCTTAAAGATACATTATATACTTATAATATGTATGTATATATTGAAGGGCTTATGTACACACCTATAAAATATCACTTATAATACATATATTTTATTTGTATTTTCTAAAAGTTTACTATCACCAAAATTCTTCAATATATTGTATATATTATATTAACATATATATTGAATATTTTTTGTAAAAAGTTAACGTTAAGAAAATGCAAACAAATTTTATACAACTTTTTAAATATAAAGCCGTTTTATATTAACCGTTTTATATTAGCCGTTTTATAAATATAGCCGTTTTAAACGTAACTAAAATGTTTTGAAATGTTAAAAAAGGTGTCAAATTTTGGCAGAATATTTTTTTTAATTTACTGATTCTTTATTTGCACTAAGAAATATGACACACAGATCAAGCTGTTGACCAACCGCAAAGCTAAGAATTTATAACCCCCTATTTACCAGACCTTGTCGTTTCAGTTCTGTCAACACGTGAGCATAATTTTAATTATACAATTCAGAATCACTCTGTATAGCATTTTATTCTTATTCGCCGTTCCGTTAAATCTCTATTTCTACCTTTGCTTATAACCCGAACGGGTAGTAAGACGTGGTGTAAATAATAATCTATTTCTACCTTCCTCCATTCATCTATTTTGTGGTAAAAGCGATTATTTATCAATTTTATTAATTCTACATCGTCACTTTTCTGATCTACATTAGGAAGGGCTTGATTCAATCCTCATGAAAGTTTTATAGCAAAAAAATAACCTATCCAATTAGACAAATAGGCCTAGTCGATGTGTATTTTGGAGTCTTTAGAGCTAAATTATTTTACACAAGAGCACATTCTCTGTGTTATTCTCATTAAAGCTCTAGGTTTGTTAAATATTTATCAAGTTCATTTCCAAAGATATATATTATCTCTATGTAATATAAAAGTTTGCCTAAATGATTGTACTTACAATACACACTAATTAAAGTCAGTGCTAAGATTATAAATTTCGAATCCTATCTGACTATTCGATTTAAAATTCTATTTGAAAGCTTAAATCTTATTTAAAATTTCAAAGCCAAATCGATCCAAAATTTGAAAATGATGGAATTTAATTCGCAATTTGAACCTAAGAGTCAAACTTTTGAATAATTTAGCTTTATATAAAGAAATAATATTCATCCGGTATTTAAATATAATAACAAATGCCAATACCACCACTGAGATTATAAACTCGACCTCCCAGTTGTCGTAAATTTAATACATCACGAGCCTAACTACTTATACTGCGAGACCACTAGTATGCAACCTCAACATACCTATCCCAGTCAGGTATATTGTGAGTCTGGCGTCTTTGTCCACGTAACTAACCGTTCAGTTTTCACTCTTTTAAAATGGTTTGATTGGTTTATAATAAGCATGATAAAAAGGTTTTATAGTTCATTAATGTATCATATCAGAAATAGGATATCTAAAATGGTAAATATAGCCTACAAAAACTGTTGAAAATTGGTTTAAAAATGAAACCTGGACACGGGAAACGGATCCAGCTCTTTTGACTTGGCGCGCTCTTAGCTCTACAGAATTTTCCACGTGCTCAGGCTCATGAATCACTCATATAATAAGACAGGATTTGTGATGGACATGTGAGATCGTCGGCTACTTAAGGTGCAGTAGAGGGGAGCACGAGTAATTTTACAGTTTTTATAACATTACATTTTGTTGGCCAAAATAAATCAAATATTTCTCCAGTAGCAACATAGAGTTTAGTTTTATGCACATGATAATATCAACAGATCTTGAAATATTTGTCAAAGGTGTCCTGGAATATTGTCAAATCTTTGTCTCTTTATTTAAAAAGTTTTGACAAAATTCCAGGACACCCTTGACAGATATTCAAGATCTGTTGATATTAGTATGTGCAGAAAACTAAACTCTATGTTGCTACTGGAGAAATATTTGATTTATTTTGGCCAAAAAACTTAAATTTTATAAACACTGTAAAAATACTTGTGCTCCCTTCAGCCGCACCTTAATAGCTAACAGAAGCAAGGTCACCAGTAGATCGGGTTCGACATTTATGCTACCATTTGGGTATATTTTAATTGTACATGATTTGCGCTTGTTACAATTGGTTGAAATAACCATTTGTAATGGATATAGGGCCTATTGCTGTTCATTGCACTTAATTACAAAAAGTTGATAAATAATACCCATTGTACTACATGGGAATCAAACGGAGGACTTTTGACTTAGCCTTACCACTGAGGTATCCAGGTGTCATTTTGCAATTATATCTAAATAAATTCCGGTCAACTGTGGTATATCAATATCCAATAGGCAATAATTTTTTCAACCTAATTTAGTCTACACATGTGATGTATAGACAAAATGTTATTGTTAATAAAAATGACAGCCTATTTGATATGGAGATTAATGTTTTTTGATCTTTCAAAAATAGCATTAACAAGGAGATTTGTAAATGCTCTGTTGATCTTTACAAAATTCCTCAATGCAAAAGAGATGTATAGGCCTACCTTTTTGATTAATCTTTTCAAATAATTCTTTGTCAAGGAGGTTTATAAGAAATAATGTTTTGTTGATCTTTACAAACCTCTCATTCTCAAGGGCATATCTTTACAAACCTCTCATTCTCAAGGACATTTATGCATATCTTTCCAAACCTTCCCTACCAAGGAAATTTATAAATATTTTGTTTATCGTTCCAACCCCTCATTGCCAAGAAGATTTATAAATATTTGGTTTATCTTTCCAGCCCCACATTGCCAAGGAGATTTATGAATATTTTGTTTATCTTTCCAACCCCTCATTTCAAATAAGTTTTATAAATATTTTGTTTATCTTTCCAACCTTCATCGCCAAGGAGATTTATAAATATTTGGTATATCTTTCCAAATCCTCATTGCTAAGGAGATTTATAAATACTTTTTCTATCTTTACAACTCCTCATTTCCAAGGAGTTTTATATATGTTTTGTCTTTCCAAGCCCCACATTGCCAAAGAGATCTATAAATAATTTGTTGATCTTTCCAACCCCTCACTGCCAAAAGATTTATATATATATATATATATATTTAGCTTTACAAATTCCTCACTGTCAAGGATATTTATAAATGTTTTGTTGATCTTTACAAAATCCCCGTTGCCGAGGAGATTTAAAATTGATTTGTTGATCTTTACAAACAATTTATTGCCAAGGAGATTTATAAATAGTTTATCAATTTTTCCAAACCCTTCATTCCCAAAGAGATTTTATGTATTTTTCTTGTTGGTCTTTCCAAACCTTCATTGTCAAGGAGACTTATAAAATAAATATCTTGCATCTTTCCAACCCCTAATTCCCAAGGAGTTTTATATTTGTTTCGTTTATATTTCCAAACCCCACATTGCCAGAGTATTATAGATGTTTTGTTGATATTTAAAAAAACCTCAATGCCAAGGAGAGTGATACATTTTGTTGATCTTTTCAAACTCATGGGTCTGGATTCACTAACGAGTGCAATAATTCTACTCCGGCGTAAGTCTGGAAATGGCGCAACTTTGCACCCAAGATACTCCCAAAGATGCGCCTTATTAGTCGCTCCATTTCCGTATTCACTAAACAAGGCACAAACTGGTGGCAAGATTATGGTGACGTCACCATAAACGTAATCAATTGTGCTCTTTTCGACCAATACTTATGAAGAATTTACTTTCAAAGTCAAGGCTACTTTATTTTAAATCTCTAATGAAAATGACAGCAAATACAAGGATTTCTAAATTTTTGCTTGTAAACTAGCTATAAAATTAGAAGTGGCTTCTTTCTGGGTGCTTTACAAAAACAAAAACAATATTAGTACATTATTTAGTATTTATTAATATTATTAGTTTAAAGCTTAAGTTCCATTAATAAAACATTTATATAAACTTTAAAAGTTATTTTAAAGCTACACTGAACGCCATATTTAGTGACGCGATGTCTTTGGATTTGTAGGAATACAAACCTCTTTGGATCTTGACAAAGATTACACAGTTCGTGGTTTCGTTTGACGTTTTGTTTTGTAATAATGTAATAAATGCCATTACGTTGTTTGAATGTAAGATTTCAACAATAAAAGGTAAGTAGTTGCTTTGTTACCACTATCTAAATTGAAACAACTTTTGTGCTTGACAAACGTATGTTATTTTAATTTATTTATTATTAATTGAAGTACAGTTAACTAATTATTGTATTTTAAGCCATAACGATAATATGCCGCCATTTAAATTGATTGAAGTGACAATCATGATTTTAATAGTTGCGCCTACTCTTGAGTGGTGGCAAATAAAATGAGCCCCTTTGCTCTCAAATTGCGCCTGCTTCTTTTAGTGAATAAGAATTTGAGCACATCTTTCAAACTTGCGCCGGCACAACTATTTGCTCCCGTTAGTGAATCCAGGCCCTGGTTGCCAAGAATGTTTATAATTTAAAAGTAAATATTATGTTGTTAGTGTTGCAACGTGTACTGATAGAGTGTAGGTGTTCAGGTGTAATATCTCGTAGCACTACACACGTATCTCTGATGTGCGAATGGATGCACATTGTACATTACTTCCATGGAAGTGATAGGGTGTGCTTTCCACATCAATTTTAGCCTTTGAAAAAATCAATCATGTTTGCTAAAATTGTGATCCAGCATTAAAGATAATACATTGTCAAAAAATCTTAGACGTGAAAGAGGCCATTAGAATCATAAATACAAATGGACAATTTAAACTTGATTAATAAAAATAAAAACAAAGCAAGTAAGCTTAGGTAGTTAAGAGGGTATGGCTACAGGGGAGTGAGGAAGAAACTATGAACAAACAATGGAAATGTAGAGTGAAATGATAAGGATTAAAAAAAACTCTTTTGTGTACTTAGTGAACTATTTCTTTGTCGCGTCATTTTAATGAATCATCACTAATGGCCACCTATATTTTTGATTGGATACTCACACAGGTGCTACGACAAAACCTGACCGTCACACTGTATGATTAAACACAATTTTAGAATATTTCAACACCTTGATTACTATTGACAGGTCAGGTTTGGAAGGTTAATTTAGAGGTAATACACCCGCATTAGTGTGGAGGAAAAGAAATAAAAAACATAGTTTAGGAACTTTCCAATTGATAAAAGTAAAATGGGGGATTTTCTTTTCTTTTAAAACCATAGCTCAAAACTAGAATTACTTTTCTTTGGATCCCGACTGTACTGTAACACAATTTTTCCCCGGTTAGCGTGTGTACCTATCCTACGATCATGGTCTCGATTGTATCTTAAACTCTCAACCTGCTCCATCAAAACGAACAAACAACCCTAGCTGACAAGGATATATTTACTAGATTTCCTCCCTCCCTCTGCCCCCTTCCAAATCCTGTTTCCGTGAGAGGCATTATTTTCGGCGATGACTGGGTTCCTATTCAAAAGGGAAGCATTTCTCACATTTGGGTAAGTTTACACATTTTTTTTCTTTTTTTTATTCTACTCTTTCTTTTTTTTTCCCCACCTTGATGTTTTCTTACGATTCGAATCTCATTCCTCTTCGGTAACCCCTCTTTACTCTCCCACCCACTTTCCACTCCAACCCTTAAAACATCACCAAGTTGGCTTGCTCCCCCACCTCTTTCTCATGACTAAAGGTTAAACAGGGATGCATTATTTATACTGAAACAGTGGCGCATCCGCGATCCACAGATAAACCAAACTCTACTGTTGTGTTTCCACGACTTTGCACCGAAACAGGGAGGTGAAGGTAGAGAGGAAAAACATGGTTTTACTCTCCGTGCTACCTGCAGTCTACGTTCAACAGATTCAGCCATCTTGCAAAAATTTGATTTTTCTTCCCCTAACTTGCTATATATTTTTTAAGAGCCAGTTGAGTGTTTTGAAAAGATTCTTCAACTCCGATTATTTGTATTCTTATTTTTATAAAGTTCAAATTCAGATAAACGTAACAATACATTTATTGATTATATGTGGTGCAGTCCAAATAAATATTATATTGATGACTTACATATGTACCCTAAAAACAAACCCGTGGCCTCTAACTCAGTGCGCCAAAGCCTTATCACGTCTCTATATGTGTTTATTCAGTGCCCAAGATTATATATATATCACTCGTATATTTACTTTTTTTTGAGCCATGTTATACGACCCTCCAGGCTATCAGCATATTTACATTCATGGTAAGGAAGGTCAAATTTTGAGAGAGAATATATCCTCATTTTTGGGAAGGAAGAGTTAAAAATCACCTAGAAAAAACTACGGTCACTACACCCGGCTTGGATTCAAACCCTGACCGTTGCGAGCCCGTATACAAATTAGTAGACTAAATAATCTCAGTTAATCATCCTCACTCTTTCTAGAAACTTAATCTCCTTGTCATTGGCTGAGGGAGGCCCTTAAATATGTACCTGCACCGGTGGTTGCGTGGGCTAAGTCACCTGGTTCATATTAGGCGGGATTGCCGATGGATGGGTTTAGGTTCAAATTTCGTTTTGGTGCACCGGGTGAAGGGGTCTAAGGAGAGTTCCACCCTCTCTCAGCGCTATAGCAGTTATATTCCTTCTCAATACACTGCTCATCCTGATCTATTAAATGGGTACTTTTATAACACTAGACAGACAATACGAGCTTTCTCACTGATGCGGGTAGCCCTAACGTTAGAACATGTGGACTAAAAACACATTAACAAACTAGTATAATTTATTTTAGTGTGAAGATCTCTGATTTTCGTCTTTATCCACACCACTCTCCATTCCCTTATTAATCTACTATTTCTCCCTCACCACCACCCAGTCATGCCCATTCAATTATCTTAGCTCTTCGATATTATTTTCTTTTTCTTTATCTTTCTTTATCTTCTTATTATTTATAAATATACTTACAGTGCCAATGGTCGATATCGTGTCTACGCTTTTTTAAATTAACTTAAATAATATAATTATAAATATTAGTTTGGTCAAGGACGTCAGAACAAGTTCTTGACTCTACTGTGATCATGAAGATGAAAGTCTCGCGCATCAGGGATAAGTTATCTTACGGAGCTAAAAAAAAAAAGAGATGTTGAGAGAGAGACAATGGGCAAGAATTGAGACATGTGAAGGGGGCGAATAAGAAGGGCGGGAATAAAGAGACGGGACAATAAGCTTCCATTGTCAGTTTGGGACTGGCGGCGAGGATTTGGCGCGGAATAATCGTGAGGGAAACGATCCCCCCTCCCCCCCTTCTTTCCTTGGCTTAACCGTGGAAATGGCTGCCTAAAACTTGAGCGAAGCAGACTTTGTTAAAGTCACACACACACACACCCACAAATACACACACACACACACAGAATAGGATGCTAAGAAATATGTAGAGGAAATCTTATTTCACATCATCATCAAAAGCTTTCCGATTCGTCGCACGCCCGTATTAATGTTTTTACTATCATAACTGGTAAAACAAAAGAACGTTGCCTCTATCTTGTCAAGAATAATACATTTAATTTCTTAAGAATCACCCCTAACAGAAAAAAAAGGCAACTAAAGTCACAAATGATGTAAACCCACACTCCCTACTTATTGTTTCGCATTCGGGTTGAATGAACTTTTTTTTTTTTGCTCTTGTTTTGTTCTTGGATGGTTGTGAATTTGAAACGGGTGCGAAGGGAAATACAAAGACGTGAGGTTGGCAGCGCGCCTTGTGACATGAGCCATTCATCCGAGTTTGTTTAAAGACGTTAAGAACGGATGCAAAGAAGATACATCTTAAGCCCGCGCTCGATCCTAGAGAAAAGACCGACATGCAAAACGCATTCTCCTTTGAGGGTGGAGTGAGGTTCTTACAATTACAAGACATCTATTACTTTGTTTTAACAAAATAACGTCTTGTTATGCGCGAGCTATCTGTTAAGTTTCCGAAAAGAATGGTACAGTTGGTTTCTTAGAAAATAATACAATAAAATAAACGATAAGCATTTAACTTTTTCATAACAGAAATACACTCTAAAATATGAATGAGAATGTTTAAAAAAAATCACAAGAGACTTGTATGTATATGTAAAATAATTTATAAAAGTATTTACGAAATTAATTTCAAGAGATTAAAGTTTAAAATTAACATAATAATATGTTGATGATAAGTTATTGTTTAAAAAAAGTAGCAATGTTACGCCATAGAAGATATTTTTTAACAATTCATGGACAGTATATCTCTATCGCCTCAGTGGCCAAATGGTATAAGGTGTCACTCTTATGTTGAGCTGACTTGCTGATGATGGGGAGACCAGGGTTCGAGTCCTTTTCGGATCTCCCGAGTGATTAAAAAAAGTATATTTCTATATTTCTATACATTAATTCAAATAACATAGATAATTTAACTCTCCCAAAACATTCACTACTAAAAAAAAAGATTGCACATAGTAAATAAACTTAAATAGACACGTTAGTGTTTTTTTGGGGCTCTAAGTCTTACTCTCCTAACGGGCTATCCGAATTCTCAAACTAATAGTGTAGGGAGAAAGTAAATAGTGTAACCGCATTGACGTGAAGGGAAAGTGGGGAAACCCTAAGTAAAATCCACCTCAACACACCCGGATGGGATATGAATCCTGACTTAACCGTTACTGGATACCTGATACGATGAGCTTGACGTTCGGTCTGCATGCCCACTGATGCGGGTTTAGTTATATTAGCAAATTAGTCGTAAATTAAATGTTCGTTATGGAACTAACATGTGTGTACCGGTTTGACTATAGTTTTTTAAAATGTTGAACAAATTTGGGAGCCTTAGGCTCAATTGCTATTGGGTGCAAGAACAAAATAAAATAATCATGATGAACTTGGGCGGTAGGCATCCGTATACCATATTTAGTTAAACTTAGATTTTATCAATTTTTGTCCTCGAAATTGAGGCCACGCTTTGTCCTCTTCATCTCGTATCTATAAATATTTAAGGACAGTTTAAAAAAAACTGTAGTACGAATGAAGGCATATTAATTAAAATTATTGTAAATGATCACTTTTTGTTTCTTTCATAGCTCTAAAAAGCTTAATATGTTTTCTAAAATTATTTACACCTTTTGTTTCAAAATAGGGGATCAAAAGATTATGGTCATAAACCAAATTTGCAGGATTCCTAGTGGGTGTTTATATTTGTTTCAAGTTTGACGAGATTCATCTATTAGTCAAAAAACTTTAGGGGAAGAACGGAGGGAGGGGGTATATTCAGATCCACTCACGAAAAAGGCTAAGAGTTAGTGACATGAATTCATTTTCAGACATTGAACGAGGCCAAAATCCAATTTCTAGTTCAAATCAAATTTCATTGTAACGAAGGTTTATGACATACTTTTAAGTTAATATTCGGTATAAAAAAATATATAATGTGTGTTGTGCGTTTGATATCTTTAATCGTTATATATACGTAAACTGATTGTAGAAAATTATATTATATAGGGATTTTTTTTTGTAATTTTGAGTTTTTAGGTAATATATTCATGCTTTGAATAATTTTTAGAAATTATGTTGAATACTATCGATGTTTTGTAAATTCATGAATGCTCAGACATAAGGATTTTCACAGCACAGTTGTCAATTGACAAGCTAATGTAAGCTTCAAATGAACTTTGTACTTTATTTACTTTTGTGATTGTAAAATCCACATTCCCGGTAAATCACTGGAACTGAATTGGAAATATTTCTATAGAAGCGAATAGCTATTGCTTCTGAAGCAGGTATTTGTAAATATATGCTCATGTTTAGCTAAATGCAAGAGTTAATTTGCATACTAGTATATTATATTTATAAAATACTCGTTTGATCAATTCATGAACATTCTTTCCGAATTTCCGTTTATATTTTTGTGTTAATTTTTGGTAAACTAGAATTAATTTCGTAGCATTTTTATTCATTATATTGGTCTTCATTTTGACAATTTTTAGGTCAGAGAAATTAAGGCCTTGCTTATAACAGGTTCAACTCATAAATAAGTTTTGCTTCAATTCCGATCAAATTTAGCATAAGCAGCCTCTTTTATTACACTCAGTTATGACACTAAACCCACAACTATACCTTCAACAGAGTTCCAATATTAGCCGTTGATGCCCCCCTTCCCCAATTCACCCTCTACTCATTAAGTCAATCAATGCTAATGTACTAATAATCCAGGTCTACTTATTATTTAATTGCGTTTCTGAGCTCGTACACGGGAATGCTTGAACGCAGTTTCAGGCCTAGCTTGTCCCAAAGACGTCTATTATGCCATGAAGCAATTTCGACAGGATTATTGCAATGAGTGGAAGGAGTACCTCCAAGATCTTGTCTCCTCTCTTCACGCTCTTGATCCTCTCTCTCATTCTCTAGTCTATCCTTTCCCCCCAAGGGGAAGAGTAGTATTTGTAATCTTCACTGACAAGTACTCTCCAACTTGCTTATCATAATTAAGTAACCCATTACATAGATTATGTGGTGAAAGGGATAGTTAATCACGGAGCTAATGTGTCCTCCCTGCATCTGGTTGTGTCTGATGTTGTCACACGTAGCACGAAATCTTTATCAGGGATTATGGTGATGTAATGAGGAAGAAGTGACACATTATTATTTTTTTATGTATTAAAAGTACGTTTCCATTGAGAAATGTGTTCACAGAAACAAAATTACTGTTTCTAAATACCATTTTGAGAAACAAAACTGGACCGGACTTAAATAATTTTGTTTCTAAATACAACTATATTTCTTAAGAGCGTGCATCACATGCCAATCAACTCTATGATAGTGTCGGCTCGGAATCGTAAATTTACACGAACACTATTGCAC
This sequence comes from Timema genevievae, assembly GCA_902155825.1. Taxonomy (NCBI): domain Eukaryota; kingdom Metazoa; phylum Arthropoda; class Insecta; order Phasmatodea; family Timematidae; genus Timema; species Timema genevievae. The sequence continues at coordinate 136,503 of CABFWO010000835.1, read as the reverse complement.
GTGAATCATTTCTGGTTAAACATTAATGGAAAGAGTTAATAGAAATTCATAATACTGAACATTGTTGAAATATTAAATCATAATTGGATATAAAATGCATTGAAAAGGCAGTTTTTGATCATTTTAGAATGGCTTCACATAAATAAGAATTATCCACAAATATTCATTCTCTCATAAGAGGGACATACTGTAGTTACCAACAAGAAACTTTGTTGCTCTGTCTCCCATCATTACCGCGGAAAATTTCGAGTAAACATTCAAATACGAATGCACTGCACACATTTCTGGCATGTCGTAGGTAATTTCTTTTCCCTTTTACTCTCATACCTCACACGAGCCGGGAGCTTAATTGGGTCTGCTATGATGAACGCTCCTAAATGCTATGTTTATACGTATCTGACCTGGTGCATGCGTAGGCAGTGAAAATGTGTCTGTTTAAGTACAGAACTTACAGTAGTGAGTACGTTTACATTATTTGTATTGTTTCAAAATGAGCTTCAAATAGAACGGCGATTTCTAAACTGTAGTATGCATAGCTCCAGGAGTACATAAATTATTTCAAAGAGTAGGCGATATAGCACAGAGTTTTATTGATCATAAAATATATTTTGATAATTCTGATAAATAAACTAACGCAGATTTTGACGTGATGTTAGGGACTTTTATAAGCCGTTCTTCTTCTCTAGTAGTTTTTTTTTAACTTACTACTAAAGCGTTAGTACAATTTGGAAAATACCATTTGTACTTTATAAGATACCGAGTATTGGTATCTTTAAAAAAAATGGAAAAGTTTGGTTAGGTTATAGTCCCAAATGGGATAGTTGATTAGTAAAACTTGGGCAGACACTGGACCAGAAGAAGGTGATGATAATAGATCTCTTAATTATTAATGGCACCTTTCATTAAGATATGTGAGGAAAAATATATTTGTGGAATATGATATCGATCGATGACTATCTTAAACTCTCAAACAGTTCATTAAGGTAAGAGTGTAAGGAACGCTAGAAAAGAGCATTGATTTCGAATTTTTTATGGCAAAGCAAATCTTGGTAAAAATAAACCAAATATTGCTCCAGTAGAAACATAGTTTAATTTCCTTCAAAAGGTCATGGCAGTTCTTGTACATGTGTCAAAAATTGGTCCTATAATACATTTTAATAATAGCTTTATTTAAAAAGTTTCCCATCAAAGGTTAAAGGGCCATCCTTAAACCGCGTAAACGTTTTGGGGGAAGAGATTTCGACATTTTCTTATTAGCGGGGAGGGAGGGCCAGAATCCATCTTACGTAAGATTTTTTTATCAATATTTATGGCGAGTCAAGATCTAAAAAAAAAATTGTCAGAATATAAATATATTGATAGTAAAAAGTTCCACTTAGCCTATATTTTATTTACTTATGATGTGTTACAACTAATTTTACTGCTATTTGAGTACTATACAATTTCATCGCCTGCTTTATTATATTACCAAATAGTAAACAATTACTCAAGATAGAGGGGATGGGGGTAGTAATGATGAAAACTCTTAAGATTTCTTACGTGGGGGAGAGAAAGGGTGGTCGAAAATCATGGGGAAAAAAAGCCTAATGTAATTTAAGGACAGCCCCTAATATACTCATGACAGATATTCAAGAACTGTTAAAATCACCATGTGATGAAAATTAAACTCTTATGTTCCTACTGGAGAAATATTTTGTTTATGTTGTAAAAAAAGTTTTAGTATAAAAAAATATGCAAAATCACTGTTTTTTTCTCGCGTCCCCTACACTCCCACCTTATGATTTTATATTTATTTTCTTCTAATTTCGACTATCTCGCTGACAAGCGACACACACGCACTGACACACAAGATGACCTCGTTAGACTGACGCCTTAACTGCTGTTTTTACCTCTCTCTGATCAAAACAGTGTTTTAATGGATATGTAAAAACCATCCCTCAATACCTCTCCAGAAATAAGTGTTTACCAGAAACGTGTTTCTTGATTCAAGTATTTGGGTACAAGTTTTGCAGTAGAAACGTATCGCTCCACGTCCGGTTTATCCCCATATTTGACACACTACTGGGGTGAATACGAGGAAGATGTATTTAGGAGGAAGTACCCACATTTGCCTTAAGTAAGAGGGAAAACTATTTAAAACCATAAACATAATTACACCCGGCTAAAAGACGAGCCCTGACCTCCTCTTCACAGACTAAACAAATACCACAAGACGAACAGCTTTGTCCGTGTGTCCCCAGGCATGGGTCATAAGCAACGTTAAATTAATTTCAAATATTGAAAGATATGAACATGAAGAAAAGTTAAGACCAAACACATAAATTAAGTTTTGAGCTCTGGGTTATGATGGTAGGCTTTTATAATGTATTATTACAAAGAAAAACTTTAACTAACATTTGTTTTATTGTATATGCGTCTTGTTTAACTTTCTGGATAAACTCAACATGTATTCATACACGATGAGGATAGCAGATTTTAAATGGAATGAACTAAAATCACGTCTAAAGAGGAGATGGGGAAATATCACAATGTGAAAAATAACTCCCAACGCACCCAGCTGGGACTGGAACCTAATCCCGATCTCTCGATTTAAAAACGAGCAAGCCAGTGGAAGTCGATCTGTATAACTTTTGTCTGCGAGATAAGGATAAATTACAATCTTTCTATATGGAAATAGTTTACTTGTGTTTATTTTGGTTAAGGCACTATCAACATCAGCTTTCCAAACTTGGAGATAGTGCTGAGTACGACCTACAAACTAATTTAACCCATTACAGCAACATTTAACACTAAAAACATAACTATAGCACCAAGAATAATGGGCAACAGTTCGAACCTATACGACTCCTCGACGACTATGGTAGTTTGGACTAAAAGGAAATCAAACTAAGATCCTCTGTATTTAACCACTCGACCACAAGGATGAGTCCTCGTCTATGGAGTTACAGCTCTGATGGAAGAGTAAGAGGTGGTGTAGAGGAGTGGGGTGGGACGAGGGTATCTGCGTTGAGAATGTGGGTGGGGATGTTGATGGATGTCGCCGGAGATTACCAGCGCATTGTCACAAACTGGTACAACAGCGAGACAAAGAGGCGAGACAACTCCAGAGATGTAAACAGGAACCTGTCCTGCCTCCGAGGCTGTATTATCTGCCTCCGCCACAGCCGCGCCGCTTGGAAAAGGTGTTATCAATCAGGCGACACAAACCAGCGGGAACAGAGATTTGGTAGGACAGGTGGGTTGGTCGCACACGGGGCTAACTTCCATCTCTGGATTGTTCGGACCATCTTGGCTGTCGAAATGCGAGACGGAACATTTTCCCTTGATATATTGTTGAACAGGCTCTATTTGGGAAATTTTTCGATTTTTTTTTTCCTTGGAAAAGTTACAGGTATCTAAAAATAACTTATGTAGTCAATCAAGTTTTAAAGTTTCTATTTCAGTTAAATTCCTCCCAAAAACGTTAAAACCACCAACATTGTGAAATGAACTACTCGTACAATAAAACAAGAACAGGGATTACAATTATTCTCTTCTCAAAATCACGTATCAAGTATATCAATAATTGTTGGTTGGTTATGTCACTAACGTAGTGTCAGCTGTAGACCATATATTTTAATACTTTGATAGCATGATCATAGCCATAAAGAATGCACCCACTCCCCTAGGATTTAATAATCTGAACAATGTTCATCTTTAACTACCATTATTTACTCAGAGTTTATCTATAATTATTAATAAGATCGATAAGATAATTTAACTAATTAAAATGTTGGGTCTGGGGTTGAATCGTCCCGGCACAAATTTATCTGATTGCCAAACCCTTACTTCACCTCTTACTAGACGTGTATTAATCACAACTTGTGAATGTGAGGAATGCCAGGCCTTCACTTGTGGTTCGGATTCCACGTTAAACTGTAGGTCCTCCATTTAATCTCACAGTCACCCTACCATTACACATTAGCGTAAGTGCGTATAAACCGAACGGGTAATAAGATGCGGTCCTAACAATAATAATAATAATAATAATAATAATAATAATAATTAAAATGTTGGTTTAAGCATTTGCTAATAACCTTTGCCCATTTCCTCCCATCCAGCCTCCCCACTAACAAAGTATTTTATGGCTTTATGTATATCATATGTAAGAGGCACTAGGTTCAGCCTCACCCAATTTAACCCCTTCACCTACTTAATAGGTCGCAAGCCGCCACTGAGAACAGTTTTCAACTCTACCAGGCAGGGAAGGACTATTGTGTAATGGGGCCATACCGGCCCGACCGAGACAGTGCTATTTCCTTGCTTCGTGTATTAATTCCCGTCTGGGCTATCCGCGTATTTATTTTGAGTTAGGGATGAACGAGAAATAATTTAGAAAAATTTAGTCGGCAGTGGGAAATCATTTAAGGGGAGACCACTTTTGTACACACGGCCGGTATTCGAACCCCGAGCTTAATTTCAATAACGAACCAGAAAGATAGGACTTGCACCTTTAACTAAGAGTGTTCACTCTCACCGGTGAAATACTTTCCAAGCCCAAAACTAGAACATTTTATTTTTGCTAATTTTTTTTTTACACGTTTGAAATATAATTTTTAAGTGAAAGGGAAGATATTTAAATACAAAGAAAAACCCGCTGCTACAATAATTATCTCATAGAGTTTTGAGGTTTGTGATTTGCGTCTTTTGGTAATAGCTTGCGATTATGCGATTTGTTCATAAAGTGCGCGTTGATTACCTTTTCAAAATTAGACAAACATTAGAACAACAGTAAAGTAATACTTACTTCCAGGTACATGAGTGGTTTATCCAGCAAGGGAGGCTGTTCTTGAGTTGGACAGGTGAGAATGGAGACGATGAAATAGAGCGACGCAAGAGAAGAAAGAGATGGCTAGAGACAGAGAGAGAGAGAAGATAAAAGACAAAGTGTAAGAGAGAGGGAGGGCCCTGTCACCGGTAGAGACTCTTGAGGTCTGTATACACAACACGAAGATATACGTGCAGGCAATGTGTCTAGAAAAAAAGTCTGAAAAACGCCTTAAAAAGTGTACACTCAACTGAAAGAAAATTTGTTTAGGCATTTCCATTTTTTTTACAGGAGGATTTAACGTACACTCTCTGAATAACACATTATTTAAACACCACCTTAACACCAGAACAGATTCAGCACCGACAATTTCACCAAAAATGTTTCGTTGGCTGTGTCAGTAACCGAACCCAGTACCCCTGTCTTAGTAGGCACTCATTGAGCTAAGTGTTGGACAATAAATAGACTCTTCAATATTGAAGTCTGACACCTTAACTCACGTCTGCCTACTTAGATAAGGGTTGCGGATTCGATTCCCGGATTGACCGAAGGATTTGTCGATGTTGTAATCGGGGCTACTTTTTCCACAGTGATGGATTGAAGGCTAAGTCGTTGGGTGTTGTCTCTTTTATATCATTAAGTTGGTTTTAAAGTCGTTTGATGATACAATCAGTCGGCACTTTAAATAAACAAAATAATTGACCGAGCGGAAAGACGGTCCTGTTTTAGCTCGACCGTTTGGCAGTTTGTCTGTATGTTTGTTCCGTGATTACTGACAAATGCGTGGAACAATTTTAGCAACATTTGGCAGGGATATTGTTTGAACCTAGGCCAAACAACGTATGAGTATGATTTTGTTTTTACATCTATTGCGAGCCTGCTGATGTCTTAAATATCTTTAATGAAGGTTATTCTATATGAATATAATGCATTATTGAATATAGTATTCATTTGTATTTTGTCTGACTGTATCACCAAGGAATAATATCAACTTGAAAGCCTAGAAGAACTTATAGGAAATATATAACTTGAAATTCATGGACAAATCTTAGAACTGTAGTAACGATGATAACATGGAGGGAGCGTGGTCTGCTGTTCACATAACTACTAGTAATAGTGATAATAGTTCATGCAAGAGCTGCTAATCAGGGAATTTGGGCTCTAAATTATAGTGACAATAATTTTTGTGTCTTGCTATCCTTTCGAGATATTCTCATATTTAGACAAACGCGCTAGTGACGAGGAGGGAATAATTTAGAGAGAGCGTACCGGCATTGGCATGTGAGAGAGTGTGGACCAGTTTATGGAAAATAACCTAAGAACAGCCTGCCGAGATTCAAGACCCGACCTCCTCATCTCCAATAAAATATAATACAAGAGACTGACGTTTTTAACCACGTGCCCACCATTACCGGGTATTGTTTCTTTAAGAACAAATTATTATTATGAACAATCTAATACAAATATGCACCAGAACATAATTTGAGAGAGAAAGTTAAAATAATATTAGAGTAAACATTAAATGAATGTGAAAACATACCCACAATTCTAGAGTTAGTTCGCCACGCCAATCAAGCTTGCTGGCGCTTAATAACCCCAAACAACAACCCACAGCAAATCAGCTAATGAGGATTTAATTAAAGCTGAAAGCTGAGGGTAAACTAGATTAATTGCGCCTCCATCCGCGTGGAAAGAGGATGGGTGATCCACAAGGATAATCACATGTGGAAAAACAACATTAAATACACCCAGATGAGATTTTAATCCCGGACCTTCTGTCAATGGTAACCAAGTGTAATGCGAATCTAGTGCTTTAAACCACTTGACCATTTCCTGCTGGTGCTTCATAATATATTTTAAAAACTACATAGGTAGGCAAGTGAACAAAGGCGTTAGTCTGTTTTGCTGTATGTGATGAAATCGGGGTTTGAATCCCTTTGGGTGAACTATAGTAATAGGTGTTCCATAGGAGGAGGGGGGAGGCGGTGTTAAAGTCTACTTCAAGCTGAGTAAATGTTATCTGTAGCTCTCATGCGTGTTTCCATATCTGTGGCGTGTACAGGAACAGAGATAGCAGGGGAAAGAGACAGGAAAGCGTTTCACCTCAGGGAAGAACATTTGTCATTGTTTGTTCTTCCCTTCACTGCTTGAGAAATTTCCCAAAGTAAATCACTGGCTGGAGAATATTCACTTATACAGGGGGTGCTCAAACTGAGAATACATTAAACTTTTAACCCTCGGAAAAAAAAAAAACCCTATCATGTAGCACTGTTAAAGGCTGAGTTGAGAAAACTCTTGGTCGAGTAAAGGGCGTAGCTACCGGGGATGGGGGGGGGGGGACACGCCCCCCTCTGAGTCAATGTGGATTCTCCAATATAAATTACTATTAACAAAAAGTTATATTGAGAAAATGGGTGGAATATGATCATCGCTAAGTCTTTTTTGTAATACGTCTTAATATCCATTCGGGCTATCCGCGTATTTACACTAATTGGGTAGGTTATAATGAAGGTAGAATTTAGAGGAAATACACCCAAATCTGCGATGATGGTGGGTGAAATCCCATTAAGGAAAACACACCTTTAGAGCACCTGGCTGGAATTCGAACCCTGATATTTCGCTTACCAGCAGTCCAGTCTATTGCGAGAGTGAAGCTTAAGGTAGGAGTGTAAGGGACTTGAGAAAAGCTAGTATTTTTGAAGTTTTTATAGCAAGTCTTTTTTTTTTACCAAAATTATTAAGATATTGTTCCAGTAGAAACATATGATTTAATTTTATTAACATGGTGACTTCAACAGTTGTTGAATATCTGTCATGAACATAGTGAGTGACATTAGATGACAAATTTTTTAAATGAAGATAAAAAGTTGGCATTAAATTACAGTACACCTTTGAAATATATTCAAGAATGTTACGGTCACCATGTGAAGAAAGTTAAACTCTATGGTTTTACTGAAGAAAGTTAAACTGTATGTTTCTACTGAAGAAATATTTGATTTCATTTGACCTAAAAAATGTTATGATATAAAACCACAAAAACACTTAACTTTTCTCGCGTCCCCTACATTCCCACCGTAAGGCCATGTGTGACCACTGACGGAGATAATTAAAAAAGTTAATATTTTTACAGGTTTTAACTAGTGAGGCCCAACAAGTGTTGAGTCATTGAAAAGAATCACAATCTATCCGAAGATCGCCCCTTTCCTCGGCCAGCATTCTGACCACGGGATTAAATTATATTTTGTTTGGAATCCGATTTGGGTGATAGCCTATTCAAAACTAAACCATTAAGTTGTAGTGGGTGGATTCTAAGAAAAGTATTCATTATCAATTTGCAAATATGTAATCTCATTTTAAGGAGCAGAATCTTTATGTGGGCTGTCAAAATCTTCATATTACAGCATCATAAATGTGATTTTTGCATACATGTGTGTATATAACGCCATTAAATAGTTTAAATTTGGCGATAGGCAGAATGGATATTCGTATAAATATCTCCAAACCTAAGGTGATAGTTTTTGATAGGGACGGATCAGGAAATGATTGTCAGCTTAGTATAGATGGAAAAACTTAGAACAAGTGAATGATTTTGTGTAGCTGTAAAAATTGAGCTGTTGAAATTGAGGGATGGATGGATAAATTGACAGACGGGTGAATGCATCTCGGAGAGTAGTTAGAGGTATGTGGACTATTTCAAAGAATGAAGTAGTATCAAAAGAGGCAAAGATGGCAGTATATAAAATTGTGTCGACTTCAACATTGTTTTATGTATTTGAAGCGTGGGTTTGTTAGGAGAAACACAAGAGCAAGGTGAATGCGGTTGGAAGGACATATCTAAGAAATGTATGTGGAAAAACTTGTATCAACAGAGTCAGTGAAGGATGGATGCTGAAGAAGTGCGGCTTGAAAGCGAATCCAATAGGTAAATGTGAAAGAGGCATCTGAGGTTGGTTTGGGCATGTTTAGAGGATGAGTGTGGATCAAGTGACGAAACATATGTATGAAGGTAGAGTGTGTAGATCAAAAGGAAGGGGTAAGACGTGGCTCTAAATGTTATTATTATTAGCACCGCGTCTTACTACCCGTTCGGGTTATACGCACTTACGCTAATGTGTAATGGTAGGGTGATTATGGGATAAAATAGAGGACCTACAGTTTAACGTGGAATCCGAACCACGGTGGAGGCCTGGCATTCCTCACATTCACAAGTTGTGATTAATACACGTCTTGTCAGAGGTGAAGGAAGGGTTTGGCAATCAGATAAATCTGTGCC
>CABFWO010000835.1:106929-123804 GCA_902155825.1 Timema genevievae | reverse complement strand
CATATATATGTAAAACTGATATGTTAAAATACTTCAATACTATCAAAGTAGGCCTTTACAAATAAGAATCACCATTAGCGTGGAGAGAGGATGAGAAAACCACAACAATAAATCACTTGTTTAAACCCCCCTCAGTTCACTCAGCCAAGATTCAGAGCCTCCTCGTCAACAACTAACGAGAGCTATCTGCTAATCACGCGCTCGCTCGCTTGCACGCTCGCCAGTCTGGCCACCCAGTCGCTTGCGCGCTCGCTCGCTCACGCGCTCCCTCGCACACTTGTCAGTCTGGCCGAACCCTTACGCCGAGTCACATTACTATCAAGGTCACGACTCGTGAATAGGAATAAGAAGGAGAATACGGTTCAAATCTTCTCCTATTCCTATACATCTATTTTTACACCGGTTACAATTCTCATGGATACTTTTTACATCACTTTATAACCCAACATATGTACACCTTGGTTTATCAACTACACCTCATATTACGTTGCCAGCACTGCACGTTTCTCTTTTACCTAATTCTGCAACAAACCACACCCAGACAGTCAAAATCTACAGGTCGTAGCAACACAGTGTGTTTCATCTCCCAACGACGTAAGTTTGTTTGAATAATGCTGTTTTATATATTTTTTATTCCATGGATCCTATTCATATTTTCACTTGATTTTACCTTTGTTTCAACCTTCATTCTTTAGCAAGTCTCTAATTATAATTTCAGTTCCATGATTATGGTACGATGTTTCTAGTACCGAAACATGTCGGCTGAATAACGTTCCAGTGATTCCCAGCACATACTGGAACCCCGAAAGGAGTACAGGGACCAAAACATCAGATAAGACCTAGATAATTATCAAACTAAATTAAACCTTTATGGAAACTTTTTGAACACTGAAATGTTAACAATTCAAACCTCTCATCAATTTTGCATAACTTATTTTAAATTGTTGTTTCAAATTGTCCCAAAGTCCAACTTCTTTTATAATTAGTTCGTTACTGTTATAATTGTTTAAATTTTACTTTCATTTTTAATAATTGTAATTAATAGTATATTATTTTATGCTATTAGTTCACCCCTATTCGACTGATATTACATAAACAGTGGGAAAAAGCTATAACATGATATATACAAAATACCGATTTTACAGGAACAGGTTTTTAAAGTTAATATTTGTCTATAAAATCAGTTATTGAATATATTATTTGCATAATTATATGTTATATTCTTTATTATGTTGCTCTTTGTTTTTTAATGATCTAAAGCCAATATTATTATAGGTTGGTAATAAAAAAATAAAGAATAACATATCAAGTTTTGAAGGTATATAATTTATTATTTTTCTTACACATATCATCTTTTGGTTATACTGAAACATAGGTTATTATCAAGTTAAACATTATAGATTTAAATAAAAAGTGTCAGTATTGATACAAACAATAGTCCTATAAAACAATTTATCATTTGTTCAATGTTCACTCAATGTTCAAAATTAAATCTGTGAAACACGAAATATAATTTTCACTATGTATCATACACTTATTCAGGTTCATCATCTTCATCATCATTTGGAATATTTGAAGGTCCTGTATTTACTGTATTTGTTGTAATAGTAAGATTTTCATGAAACTCGTGATACAAAGGATCAATGAACTGTAGAAGAGACAGTAAATCCTTCTTGTTTAACGGATTTATGGGTACAGGTCCTGAATAGGTTTCAGGAATTTCAACCATACTGGGTCTTCCTCTTCTATTTATTTTTAAATCAATGGTATGGAACTCCTCTTCATCGCTTGGACTGTATTTAAACTGCACCATACCAAATTCTTTCTCATGCCTCATCCAACTTATTTTCATCCAGTTGACTTTTTCTCGCTCAGTATCAACAGTCCTCTTAACTAGCGATGTTGAAGGCGTATAAGAAAATGATAAAAAGTAGCTCTATTTAATTTCCAAAAGCTGCATTGGAACTTTACCGCTTACAGATTTGAGAAAAAGGTACCAATCTTGTGGTACTCTTATCTCTACTTCAGTGTCTTTATTTGCTCGTTCTATACGAGCATGGTCAGTATCACACTCTAAGTGAGTGTGTCCTGGTTCTAGATATTTATGATCAATAATCTTAAATTACTCATGTGAATAAACTGAAATGGATAGCATAGCTGCCATGTTTATGTTTCTATTCTGACCTCCACATGTGTCTGAGTAGAGAATAGGATGGTTCACTGAGGATGGAACTTTCATGATATGCTTATGTAAGCAAGAGGCAATCTGATCAGAAACTCTTTCTGCGAGGGCCTCGAGCCACATGTAACAATAACACTTCCCCTCAGAACAATCCCTAATATTGTCATTAAATATCCACAGTTGTCTTTTATAAAATACTGTGTTGCAACTTAAATCTGGTGTTGGCAGACATTGTTGAAGGTCAAACACAAGAACTCGTCTATTATTATTGTCCTTGACAGATTCTTTGTCTTTGCCTTTTGAGTGTATGCTTTATCTGCTGAATCGTCAACTGTTCACATAACGCTGTATGCTCATCCCCCTTTGAATACTTTGATTTCACCTTAAACTCATAACAAAGACGACATATGTCAATGTGGGGCCTCTTAAACTTATAACCGAGCTCCTTGAACACTTCTGAATATATTTTAAATGAAGCTGAAGTTTAATTTGTCCTTTTCATATCCACCACGTAAAGTTCATGCATTTTCCTTAAGTTCAAACAAGTGGGCAAATATAGTTTCTGGGTATGCTTACGGGAATAGTGGCTAACATATTTTGGGAAACTTTCTATGTGTTTCCTGCTAGTATATCTTTGTAGAGTTTGTTTTTTGCTACAATCATGTTTTCCTCGGCCATCAGGTAGAACCACTCCACTTTTGGAAAACCTTTTTTCGATATCAATCTACTTTTCCTTTTGTTATACCGTGAACGCTTTGAAACAGTTTCTTACAAACATTTATTTTTCTACCAACCACCTGAATAATAAACTTGACTGTGATTTGTCTATCTTTAGAGCTGCTCGCATATTTTCCTCGACCCATAGTTGTACGAACTTTATCAGATATGTCCATGGAATCACATAAAAACTGGTCTTGTGCTAAAGACGAATCAATATTATGAAATGCTTCAAAATACTCCTTTTGTATATTTTCTGTGCATAGTTTTGTCCAATTTTGACGACAGCAGGCTTCCATTGCAATAAATATTTTAGCAGGTTGTTTTTCACCCTTTCGATTGGAATATTTAAGTCCTTTGCATGTTCTTCTTTTCATTTCAGCTCGCTTCTGACCTCTTTTACATTTTATTAGACGACCAGTCTGAACAACAGTCTCACTAAGTATCTGTATTTGGTTTGACAAATAAGTTTTTTGGGCAGTCAATGTGTTTGATTGATCTACAACTATCTTAAAATTGTTGTTGACATCACGATTAACACATTCTGAATAATTTTCACTGTAAAAAACGTTTTCCTCGTCTATATATGATGATTTATTAATATTTGAAATTTCGATTTCATAGTCCAAGCCAGAGTTTTTAGCTGGGGATAATCGCTTTGAAGAAGTAATTCGTTTTTTCTTAGTTACTGGTGTATCACTATCAGTAACTTACTACTTCCATTTGAACTTTGAATGAAAACATCCGAAGTGTCCTCTAATAATATCGATAAGTTTGACTGTGAAGACTTGTTGGAGCAGGAATCAATAATTTCATCTATGAAAAAGACAAAAATTAAATAAAGGTTTGTTTTATAAAGTACCTTTATCTTTTATAACCTTAACCTAGAAAATGAAGTCATTAGTGTTCATTCAATTAATTTCAATTGACTAACTGTATGGATAAAAATGATGTACTAACCTTGTTCGTCTTTATTTTATTTTAAAGCCATTTCTAATATTCTTCGTGTTCTTTCTCCCATTATATTAATATGCTATTTTCAGAGCACTTTAATAATGATTATAAATAACATGCAGCTCATAAACAGCTGTGAAAACAAAAGAATGACGATAATCAACATGGTGGAAATAATAATTAAATGGTGTGTCTAATTCTTGTAGTTATTCGATAATATTCGTAGCCACTCATGCTTCTGATACATATTTATGACGCAATCTCAGATAAAATAAACAAATTAGATAGATAAATTTATATTTTAATTTTACTTGAAAATCCATGAAATAATTATACTAATACCATATATACAATAAATTTCTATTAAATTACATCAATATGTCATTTTAAAATGAGGTCAGAATATAAAACATCTAATTTGTCATAATAGGGCTGTTTAGCAAAACAAACATAATGGTCTGGCAATACATAATATGTAAATATGTCATGCGACAGGTCCGGCAAAACATGATATATCGCACATGTCATGTTATGGCCCTTACTTATTTTAGCTAAAACATCTTTTAGCTCAACATTATTTGACAACTGGCTTAACTTAATACTCCTTAGGAATTAACATATCATCTTTTGACAGTGGATAGAGATAATATTTAGTTACACATATCAACCAAAAACTAAAAATCGAGAAAATGTAACATATCATGTTATGGCTTTAACCCACTGCTTTACAACTAGTTCGTTAATGTTATAATGGTTTGACTTTTATTTTAATTTTAATTAAGTTGTAAATGTAAATAGTTAATACCTTGATTGCTAACGTCCTGTAAGGGTTGATTATAATGTCAACTATACGCAATAGTTCATTTATCAATTATTTCATTTGAACCATATTTTCATAAATTATAAAAGATAATATCTAAGTCTTGACTTATATTATTTTGAAATAAGATACAAAATTAAGCTCAAAACATAAAATAAGGTTTTACAATCTTTTACAGTTTTTTCTTTTTTAGCACCACGTCTTACTACCTATTCGGGCTGTACGCTGTGTTTTACAATTCTGTCTCCCCCCCACCCCCATGTCTATCTTGTGTGTGTCTACATCTGTCTGTCAGTTTATATGCCCCCGGGGCTACAGATGAAATGGTTTGATGTGTTTTGCTAAAACCTTATATTTAGATGTTACATAATAATACTTAGCACCACGTCTTACTACCCGTTCGGGCTATAAGCTTACATAGTCATACCTCAGATTTTTTTTGGGAGGGTAGGGTTTAATGTTAGCCCTTAAATTAAGAATAGTTTACTGATAAACGATTTTTAAACATTAGAAATCTTCAAAAAATGGCTATAGCGATTTGTTTAAAATTGTTATCCAGGTAGTGTTTGACATGACAAATAACACTACATAGTACTTGGTTTTTTTCGGGTAGTTTGTTATAAAGTCTTTTACTAATAAAATTATTTTAAATGGCCTTAACGATTTTGTATAAATATGATATCTGGGTGATGTCTTACATGACAAATAACACTGTTTACTGGTTTTTGTGGTAAATATTTGTTTAAGGATGTTTACTAATGACTAATTTTTCAAAAATAATTTAGTTAACAATTTTATTTCAAAAATATATCTCTGTTTATTTTTTTAAGGAAAAATTCACTTAATCGAGGCTTACAAATAACTCTTTTTTGAGACTTTTTAATTTTTTTGATATTATTTCAATGCTTAGGCTTAAAATGGTTATTTGGGGAGGGTTTTACATAAAAAATCAAAGTTTTTACTGATGTCTGATTTTTTTTCACAAACTATATGAGAAAGTGTGTACGACTGTGTCGTAACATTAATTTTAACTGTAGTAAAATGGATTTACTGATCTCATTTCCACTATTTTCTATAAATAGAATATAAGAAACCGCACCACGTTGCGACGTCTGTTTCGAACTATATTACGTACCTAAGTCAGGTGTTATCCGTTGGAGGAGACGAGCTCTTAACAACTTAATACGGAAGACGCCCGCTAGGTATTATTTACGAACCGTCGGCGTCACGACGTCTCTAAGTTTAACGATTATCGTTTTGACAAGGAACCTCACCCTAGGTGTATACATATGCGTCTCATAGGAGTAATCACGTCGTAACGTGGATCGCAGACTGGTTTGTGAAGAGGAGGAATACGTATACCAAGAATTTAAAAAAATGTGGGGCGATAGTTCTCGCTACGACTCATTGACGGCTCACGTCGAGCACTTTTGGAATTTCTTTTTGACTCCCACTTTCTTAGTTTATCTCGGTACACAGCGTTTTACTACACATCTGACTTATTCGTATGATAAGGAGTAGGAGGAATGTCGAATTTAGAATAAATGTACACGAATTTACACGGCAGGATAGTGGGAAACATTTGTGGGAAAATCAATTTTATTACACTGGCAAAAGCATACTTTACACTCTTTTACATGTGCCCTCCATAGTTAAAATTTTATTCGACAGTCTTAAGACATATATTATAAATACCTTGATATACCCATACGTCAAGGATATCTAACAGGTCGTGTCAATTTCAATTTCTGGAATAAAAATGCTGTAATTGCCTATCAATGTTGGCTACACTATAGTTTTAGTTGCTCTAAAATATCGTTGTTATAACTTTTCGACCTTTAGGAAGAGCTATATTAAATTTGAACGAATGTAACGTTAGCTTACAGACTATATATATATATATATCCCCTAATTTTGTAAGAAGAATAGTAACTGGTAGTTACTAGAATTATTACAACAATTTTAATATATTCATACAGCAAGTACTGTTATCTGCAGCCATCACTTTTGATATATACAGTATTGTCAATTCCTACAGAATAACACAAATAATGTAGTAAAATGTTAACAATGTTGGCCGCAAAGTAACATGTTTTAATTATCTAAAATGTTCTAACCAAAATCAGGCTATAAGTGATGACGTATCCTGGTTTCATGTTTTGTACCACTCGAAAAACTTATACGTTTAACAGGTATCTCTCTCTCTCTCTCTCTGTATGTAATAAAAGCTGCCAAAATAAATAGCTGTTTCACTAGATCACAAACAAAATAATTAAAAACAAGGTAATTAAAAATATACTTTAATCAAAAAAAACATAACTTCTCCTCCTTAAAGTGGGGTGCTAGTGAACGTGAGTTTAGGGCAGTATTTTTGAAGTTTTTATAGTATAAACATTTTTTGACCAAAATAAATCAAATATTTCTTCTATAGAAACATAGAGTTTAGTTTTCTGCACATGCTAATCTCAACAGTTCTTGAATATCTGTCAAGGGGGTCCTAGAATTTAATGACAACTTTTTCTCTTCACTTAAAAAGTTTGTCACCAAATGCCGCTATGCTCATAACAGATATTCAAAAACTATTGAGATTAGCATGTGCAGAAAATTAAACTCTATGTTTCTATAGAAGAAATATTTGATTTATTTTGGCCAAAAATGTTTATGCTATAAAAACTGCAAAATTAATGCACTAAACTCGCGCTCACTAGCACCCCACCTTAAGAGCCCATCTCATGCCATGATTGGCGAATAATTTAAGCAGGTAATACTGCAGTGTAGTGTGGTAGCCTGGATTCTTAATTAGAATACAGTGGATCTGAGATAAGTGAAAAAAAACCACTCCATGGAATTGGGCCGGGCTAAAAGGATTCAGCCCTCACATACAATTATATTTAACACCGAGAAATACTACAAGAAAATTACTGAAATAATCTGCTGCAGTTGACTTACAGTGGCCCAACCCATGCTAGCGTCCTTCTTCATTGTCACCTGATGCTGACCCAATAGTCACTCCATTTGATTTGACCTAGCCCAAACATTGAAATACGAACTCTGTTTACACCTTTAAAACAACATAACATCACGCCTGCACGATGGCCGCCCCACACCGAGTTGACACCTTTTATGACGATTCTTGTATTGGATTGGTCGTCCTTCCCCACCTCTCCATTTTCTAGTCATGTGCTAGCTTTGATGCATATATATACGGGTGACCTGGTCTATATAAAATATATTGAAAATTAAATTACACTTGTAAGCTGATCTACTCTCTGTTCGATGCCCGGGGATCGTCCGCACTACGTCCGCCGACTCACTAGCCTACAAGATGACGGAACCATCTGCCACCCTCGCCCGAAGATGATAGCGCCCCGCCACTGGAAAATGTGACGTCTTATTGTTTATGACGATTGTTTAGCCCTGGATTGGGCACATGAAGCTATTCACAGTTAACCACTATGTTCTGATTGGCTTAATTAGCTATCTCAGAATAGGATCTTCCTTATTTCTTGCAAATGAGACCCGCCTCGGTGGCGTAGTTGGCTAACGCACTGGTTGATGTTGAGCCAGACTGAGGACGGAGAGATCGAGGTTCGAATCTCGATCGGGTGAACTGGGGGCGGTTTTCCCTGAATGGTTTTCCACTCTCCCTCTACACAAATGTGGGTTCACTTCCTCTAAATTCAACCTTCCCAATTCCTAGTCCATTAGAGTAATTAGTACTTAATCGTATAACCCGAACGGGTAGTAAGACGTGGTGCTATTATTATTATTATCTTGCAAATGAGGCCCATTGTGTTCTATTAAAAAGTTTGTCATCTAATGCCGCCATGATCATGACATCTATTCAACAATTACTGTTGATATCCGCACGTGAAGAAAATTAAATTCTATATTTGTACTGGAGGAATGTTTTATTTATTTTGGGCAAAAAAAATTTTTTTTTGCTATAAAAAACGACAAAATACCTGACCTGTCATTGCGTTCCCTACATCCCCACATTAAGTTGGTATTTTGTTTGCCTACTGAGCTAGGGCCATGGGTTCAATTTCCGTTTTATCGAAAAACTTATAATTAGTGAAAATGGGGTTTTCCTCTCCATAGCTGTGAATTGACGATCTGAGGGCTCGGTGATGTGTTTGTTTTTTATTTAAATTATTTTATAAGTCATATTATGCTGATATGACGATTCTGTTAAGAAAGTGTACATTAAATATAACCCGTGGATCGCCACGAACTGATCTCTGGATGACGGGGATATCGGGGTTTTAATCCCGGAAGAATAGTTTATCTTAAATGGCTTTCCCCTCCCCCTTTATATTAGTGCGGGTACACTTATTCTAAATTCAACCTTTGTCATCCCTAAAACATTAACGTAATTAGTACATATGCGTAACCTGGTATGGTATGAGAACTCGGCGACAAAAAACACTTTATTTCAAAGCGACACTTTTTTTGTCTGAAACGTTCAATTAAAATTAATCACTCACCCTCAAAACAATTAATCATCGAAAATAAATTGTTCTTTGAGTTACTCGCTGACACAGGTACTTTTTAAAGATATTATTCAAACAATTTGTTTCCTAATAAAATTGACTATTTTCACAGCATTTTTTTTAAAAATAAGAAATTGATTAATTAAGGACCTTGGCCTTTTCGAGTACAAGTCTAAAACCTATTCTGTGGGATGGTGGGTGGGAGGTTGAAAGGCGTGGCGTGGCTCTTCACAACCGACCAAAGTATCCTTCCGCGCCAACAAGAACTGATGGCTCACAGAAACACTAGATGGCGCTAACTACCGGACAGGTCTTGCGGAAAAAATCATACGTTTGGAAATATCAGTTTTCTCAAGAACAAGTGAAGTTTTTATCGTAATATTTTCAACACCTCTTCTAAGATAATGTATGAATGTTTATAAGGTGTTACATTTTCTTATTTTTTGTTATGTAGCCGGAAGTTCTCTATTGAATAATTTCAAAATTATTGATATTTGATCACTGTTAAAATCATAAAGGAGATGTATGTATATAAAAGGTATAACTTAATAAACATGCTTCTATTCTCGAACAAACTGTTTCTGGAAAGAAAATTGCAAAACAATAAAAATTCTTGAAGATAACCGTTTGTTCCCATGGCTCTGCATTTCCACGCCATATGAAAAGGGCCAATCGTCTTAATCATAAAGCAAAAATAGTTTTACTCAAAAAGGATGTTTCTTTGCTTAATTTAAAAAATGAAATAAACTGTCATTGGAATTACTTGGTTCTTCCTTCAATGCTAAGCAGTCTATTGTAATATAGTGAGGGGGTGGGTTTAAGGGGTTAAAGGGTGGGGTCGTCGGTCGGTGGTTGGCGTAGAATGGTACGACATTCTAGGGCTCTTCAAGATGTAAAGATCATTAAGTAAGGGGGGCTCATAAACAATTGGAGGCTTACTTACTTCTCTATACCTTGATTGTCTTACGAATATAAATTTGGAGAGCTATTTAAAAAAATTAAACAATTTATTTTTGCGTTCAACATTAAGGTCCTCCCCAAAGGTTTTTTTGGAACTAGATGTCTAACCCTAAATTTAGGGCTAACTAGCCCTACTGAAGGGCAAAAAGAGAAAAAATCGATTTTCTCGAAATCCACTTCTAATGAGTTTAATTAAATTTTATATCTAGACACTATTTATCCATATAAACAAGATGGCAGCTCTCATTTTCTCATGAAAATGACTTTGAAGGTACTTTACATAAGGGAAATTCTACAATTTTCATCATCATTTCTCCGCAACTATTTGCTATCATTGTAAAGTTGTAGTACTATTAAAGATACAAATATTTTATTTGAAATATATTTTTATAAGACCAATCATTTCTGAGCTATAAGTAAATATATAAACTATACCTTTTAATTCAGGCCTGAAAATTAATTTGATTTTTATTCTCTTTGGTGAACAAATATGTCTCTTTTCTCAATATTTCTGTAACAGTATTCCTAGTTACTAATGCCATAGAGTAAGTAACAGCGTATATTATTAGGTTTATGATCTTTGGTGTAATGTTTATATTATTATTATTATTATTAGGAATCCGAACCACGGTGGAGGCTTGGCATTCCTCACATTCACAAGTTGTGATTAATACACCTCTTGTCAGAGGTGAAGGAAGGGTTTGGCAATCAGATAGATAAATCTGTGCCGGGACCGAGGATTGAACCCCGGACCCTCAGCACAGAAGTCTGACAACTTACCCCTAGACCACCAGGTCACCTTGTAATGTTTATACAACAATGTATACACCTATAATCTAGTTTCACAAATCTTAAAAGTTTTTAGTAAATGTCAATTTTAAGATAAAAGTGAGATAAAGTCTTTGCGGGGCACCGTACCATTTATTTTTTTATTGGCACATCTAACATAAAAGGGAAGAGCGGATTAATGTGAGGGGTAGAAATGAAGACCGTAATTTATAGAAAGTGCACCGGCATTACTGGGAGGGGTAGGTGGAGAAGTACTAATTTCACCCGGACGAGGTTCGAACCTCAACCTTCCAGTGGATGACAATTAAATATATTTAATTCCAGACGTATAGATCCCGTGAGCACCAGTGCGGATATCATCACACAATTTAAACATCAACTCAACCTAATACATAATCTTTAACAATAAACACACAAACCTACAATCAGGAATGCTAGTATAAGGCTTTAATGACCTTCAGGGACCAATACTCCAATACTTGACTATTTTAGGGAATTCCAAGGATCCAACTGGGACTTTCCTTTAAAGTATAGGCTATGAGCCAGCCTTCCTAACCACCTGACCATGAAAACTGGCTGTTCGATATCAACGTTTCCTATATTTCTCTAAATGAAGCAACCAGCAAGGGTATTAAGACTGGCTCTAATTTTTGGTGGCTGAGGCTCCAATACTCCTAAAGGGTTTTTACCTAATTAGTGGCTAGCTACCCATTTTAAAAGATGTCAGACCAAACTGGTTAATTTCTTTTTTTACTTTCTTGTATCGAGAGAAAGTACATATTATAATCGTGAAAAAAAATCTATAAAGTGATTTTGATGAATCCTTACGTTTTAGGCTAGGGCTCCACAGGCTTGAATTTACTGCTTAGAAGAGCGGTTTTTACAGTGAGATTGGCTTCTATTTTGAGCTGGCTACATGAGCAGTAAAATTCTTGCTCTTGGACAAGTAGGAAAATAACTGCTACGCAACCGTGGGATGACTTCCGCGTGCAACTTTTCACTGCGCAGTTCGTTAACAGAACATAACTGCAAAAGAGGGCGTGCTTCTCATAATATGTGTATGGGTTTATTTTAGTATTGTTATTTTTTCAGCTTTAGAAATTAGTTCGCTGTCAAATTCCATTAAGCACTTAGGTATATTTAAGGTTGACACTAAAAATATATTGTATCTATCTACTTAGCCAAAGTATTAATACACATAAACTAAACTCAAACTATATAAATTAACAAATAAACACCTTACAAAACTATGGAGACATTCAAAATTAAACTTAAACAAGCAAATTAGTTACATAATCGATGCGGAAAACCGCGGGCGGTAATTTAACGCGTGTGGAGCCTTGGCCTTATTTGAACCTGAATAAAAAATAAGTAAATTCTTGAATTCTTTGTGTGTGTGTGTGTGTGTGTGTATGTATGTACAGTATGTATGTATGTCCCTGGCCACGGATCCAAAACGGTTTGTTGGATTTTGTTCATTTTTTAATTTTTACCGGCCCCCAAATTAAGGGTAGTTTACTGATAAGTGATTTTTTTTTCAAATTACAAACTTTTCGAAAATTGTTTTAACGATTTTGTTTAAAAATAATATTTAGGAAGTGTTTGACCTGAAAAATAGCACTGTATACTTGGTTTTTATATGAGAAAGTGTGTCCGATTGTGTCGTATCATTTATTAAATACTTTTTTGCTCAAGCGTTTATCATCTGGAGGACCCGCAGCGGTGGGCACATGTATTAAGGTGGGAGTTTAGGGGACGCCAAAAAAGGGCAGTATCTGTGCAATTTTCATAGCAAAATCTTTTTTAGCCAAAATAATTAGAATATTGCTTCAGTACAAATATAGAGTTTGATTCTATTCACATGATGGTATCAACAATTGTTGAATACCTGTCGTGAGCATATCGGCATTAGATGACAAACCTTTTAACTGAAGAGAAAAAGTTGTCAGTAAATTCCAGGACACCTTTGACAAATATTCAAGAACTGTTGATATCACCATGTGAAGAAAATTAGACTATGAAAATTATTTTATTTATTTTGACTCAAAAAAAGTTTTGATATAAAAACTGTAAAAAAAAACCACTGATATTTTTCACTTCCCCTATATGCCCACCTTAAAGGCATCACTCTTTGTCTTGTATGGCTCGAAGTTTACGAGTTGCTCAAGGTTGGAATACTGACCGGATATATATATATATATATATATAAAGTTGTTGTTTCTTAAATGGTTTCTCGCTTTACCTTCACGCAAATATGGGTACATTTCTTATCATTCTACCATTCTGGTCTCAACCATGGAGCTATTATATATATGGAGGGGCTATCTCGACGCGCAACTGAAGCCGAACTTGACTCGGGGAATGTTGGGATGAGGGGGGGTATGAATCATCCCGGGTGGCGAGTGGCTGTTTGCATTTCCTATCAAACAGTCATGATTACATAGACCTAAACGTTATATAACTTAATGTGTTATATATTTAATGTACTTAATAAACCGAGAAAGAAAATACTAAGTATCTTACAATTTTCCCCCTACCAAACGGAATTATTCTGTGCATAACAGTTAATATTCTCACAATTTACTAAAGTTAGGTAAGTTACAACAAAGCTAATATGAGGTTAAAAAAACTACAATACTCAAAAGATTATTATATATAAATTTTATCTTGAACACACTGTAATTTTAAGCTAATTTATTAATATTAGCGACAACAATCTAGATTTTTGACTGATTTGCATTTTCAGACGCTCGTTATTACCCAAAATACAAAGTAATCTTTTATGTTTTGTACATAAAAATAACGCAAATTTATTCAACATTTACATTTACAATTTTCCCCCTACCAAACGGAATTATTCTGTGCATAACAGTTAATATTCTCACAATTTACTAAAGTTAGGTAAGTTACAACAAAGCTAATATGAGGTTAAAAAAACTACAATACTCAAAAGATTATTATATATAAATTTTATCTTGAACACACTGTAATTTTAAGCTAATTTATTAATATTAGCGACAACAATCTAGATTTTTGACTGATTTGCATTTTCAGACGCTCGTTATTACCCAAAATACAAAGTAATCTTTTATGTTTTGTACATAAAAATAACGCAAATTTATTCAACATTTACACCCTACTTAGATAAAACCTCTAAAAGCTCTCAATCGGGTTGTATTCTGATTCAAGTGAGTGCGCGTCTCTTTTTTTCCTATACTCCCCATGTTAAACCGGCGGCCGGTTATCATACTATGCCATACAGCGGCTCAATCCGTATCTCCGTGAGGGGGGCGTGGCTGGATTCACTTTCTCGTAGCGCTACAGCATAGGGATGTTCTCTCCGTACATATATAATTAATATTATCACTGCGTCTTACTAACCGTTCGGGTTATACGCACTTGGTAGGGTGATTGTGAGATGAAATGCAGGACCTACAGTTTAACGTGGGATCCGAACCACGAGAGGCCTGGCATTCCACACGTTCACAAGTTGTTATTAATACACGTCTTGTCAGAGGTGAAGTAAGGTTTTGGCAATCAGATAACTCTGTGCCAGGACCAAGGATTGAACCCCGGACCCCCAACACAGAAGTTCAACACTTTACTCCTAGACCGCCAGGTCAACTCCGTACATATAATAGCTTCACGGTCTCAACCCGATTAGTGTGAATATACGAATAGTCAGAAATGAATAGTAAGGCGTGGAGTATATGAAAAATATGGATAATAGACTCTGAATAACTCGTCTGATTGAACCACCAAAGGAAGGAATACATCTGTTGTTAGTTAAGAAGTATCTAAATCCACTTTAATGTTTCCAAACGCCAATCCATGAGTCATATAGCTACCACTTTTAGCGGTTTGTGTCAGTTTTAACATCTGTAAGATATAATATACCTTTTGTCAATGTTGACTATGTACCATTTATTCCTTTACATCTTCTAAAAAGTTCTACCTTTGGCAAGTCTACAATACACCAGTCGCTTTCGCACTAAGGGAATAATAAAACTTTACCCCTACAGGATTCTAACCAAAGTATCTTAGAAGGAGGCTGCTATCATCTGAGGTGCAGTGTCTTAAAGTTCTCGTGACATCCAAAACTGATTTTAAATTAACCTCCTCAATTTTACCCCATCAGTTCAAGTTGTTTATAATATTATATCAAACGGATTAATTAAATACCTGATTCGACTATCTACGAACCACCCCTGTAATGATGCCACCTCTATGAAGAGTCCCTTTGCCTTGAGTATGTAAGAAGGAGGGGTAAGGGAGTTCCCCCCCCCCCTTAATTCCGGCAATATCTCTCCGGCTCCTCACTCTGGAACGTTACCGTTTGCCGGCAAACACACACATACTCGACCTTCTCCCCCATCCCCCGGTGCAACTTTGCGCAAATTGGATTGAAACTTAATCTAGGGAATCTCCTCCACGGGATGTAGACGATGGTGGCGTACACTCCCGTCCAAGACTTCGAAGGTTGAGATTTCAATGGGACGTCCTTGGCCTTTTTAGTCTTGTGACACAAAGCATTGGCCATTTGATTACCGCACATTGGTTTAATTGGATCCTTTATTGGGTGAGCAGATCAATTTCAAAATGTTTTGAATGTATTTTTTTAGATTAAACTATCCGCATTGGTAGGCACACGAACTAAACGTCTAGATCACCTAGTCTGGCTTGCTGGTGACAGGAAGGTCATGCATGGATTGAATCCTGATCAAGTGTACTGACGTTAATTTTTCCTAAATAGTTTTCCTCTCTCTCTTCACGCAAATGCAGGTATACTTCCTCTAAATTATACCAAACTCATCCTTATACCTTTAATGTAAAATTTATTTTATTTGTTAGCTCCACTCCTTACTACCCGTTCGGGTTATACTCTTAAGTACTAGTTACGCTAATGGGCTAGGATTTGAGAAGGCTGAATTTAGAGGAAGTAAACCTGCATTTGCGTGGAGGGAGGGTGGAAAACCATACAGGAAAACCACCCCAAGTTCACCCGACCAAGATTAAAACCTCCATCTCCCAGTCTTCGACAGTCTAGCTCAACACGAAACTAGTGAGTTAGCCAACTATGCCACCGAGGTGGGTTGTAAAAAATAAAAAATAAGCTAGAAGATTTTTTTTTCATTCTTTGGATCTTACCCATTTGGTCTGTCTGCATATTTTAACTAATGGGGTAGGTTTTAGAAAAGTAAGATTCACAAGAAATGTACCGGTATGTTTATGGTTGGAGAGTGGGAGACTATTTAGAATAAAATACCTCAATACATCCTACCAGGATTCAAACCTCGATCTGCCAGTCATCGTAAAAAAAGACGATACGTGATTGATGACACCTTCGTCCACGTGTCCACCAGTGTGGGTAGCCTTAGCATTATATAAAAGGGCGCTAATCACCCTATTTTCCTTAGTACATCCCTATAGATACAATTATAGTCAATGATGACCCCTCGTGATCACCAAAATAACTCCAATAATAACAGTTACAACAAGTGCTGCTGCCATACGTTCCTTTAAGTATGTAATGAGAGCTTTCTCGGGAGCTCTAATTTTCTCTCATCACAAAAGGAGTGGCTTCAACTAATTACACTTTTGTTATAAATCACTCAGTTATCACCGTAGCGCACAAGATCCCTGTTAAATGCATTTTAATACGTGTTTGGTTTAAAGTGTGGCGCGCGAGACTATCATTAACCTTGTGAGGGGGAGAGGGGGGGAACCTGCCGCATTTTGTACGCCAGTATCTCATTTCCACAAAATCTTACCTAATATAAATTGGTTATGCTAATGGGGTGGATAATTACCGTAGAGGGAGGGAGGGGAGGTGGGTTGTTGTAGCTGCTTTGGTAGTTTCTCCTACGCCCACCCTCGTAATTTACATCAACTACTGGGAGTATATATAGCGGGCTGTGTTATCGCTCCATCAGGCCCACAGACTTCTAAACCCCCCCCCC
>CABFWO010000835.1:88848-100876 GCA_902155825.1 Timema genevievae | reverse complement strand
TTATTATTATTAGCACCGCGTCTTACTACCCGTTCGGGTTATACGCACTTACGCTAATGTGCAATGGTAGGGTGATTGCGAGATGAAATGGAGGACCTACAGTTTAACGTGGAATCCGAACCACGGTGGAGGCCTGGCATTCCTCACATTCACAAGTTGTGATTAATACACATCTTGTCAAAGGTGAAGGAAGGGTTTGGCAATCAGATAAATCTGTGCCGGTACCGAGGATTGAACCCCGGACCCTCAGCACAGAAGTCTGACACCTTACCCCTAGACCACCAGGTCACCACTAGAGTTAGAAAAGAATTCATCTGAATCGCTAGTCACGGGCCTAAGGCTTCACTCTCGCAATCAACTGGTTTACCGGTGATGAGGGATATGAGTTCGAATCCCGGTCGGGTGTACTGAGGGTATTTTTTCCTAAATTGTTTCCTAATCTCTTCCCACATAAATGTGGGAACATTTGCTTTTAATTCTACCTCCCTAATCTATTCCAACCGTGTAATTTAATTAAGGATAGCTCGAATGGGTGGCAAGGCGTGGTGCAATATAAACAGTTGAATATTTATAGCACGTTCGTGTTTTGTTTTATTTGGCTCTTAAGCGGTATTTACACCTTCTTCCCTCCTTTCTCTGTTTCTTTCTACTCGTCCAACTTATCAGCATATTTACACTAATAGGGGTGAGGAGGAGGGTAGAGAAAGGTAACATTTAGAGGTAGTGTTTGTGGAGGCAGAATAAGATACTAATTGGAAAAAAATAATCTCAGTGGGCCCAGAAAGGATTAAAACACTGAACTCCACGTCACCATAAAACCAGACAAGACAAACCCTACGCCTTTATCCGTACACCCATCGTTGCGGATGTATCGTAGTATTAGTATTTCGGTTCTCGTGTGACATTAAATTGATCCAATCTCGGCCGGGTACTTTGTGGGGGAGGGGTCCGCACGTGATTTTCACTGTAGTTTTTGTTAACATCGTCTCTTTATGCTAATACGAATGCCTTTTCTTTATAGTCTTAACACACGCTCAATAGCTTAGCATTAAAAAAATAATTAAGTTACATATTATAGTCACAAACAATACAATTTTTTCGAAACCTATCTCAGATTAATTTTTAATCAGATTAAGGTGCTCATATGCAGTAACTCATCCTTAATAACTTGACCTATTAAGTGTGTTATTTGTGGGTGGGGGTGCGGGGGGGCGGGGGAAGGAAGAATGATTAAGGTAAGGTGAGAGGCAGAGATGGGATATAGAACCACTAAACCCAAAGTGGTAAAACCAGCTTTTTTACGCAACTTACCGAGTTTGCCTGTTTACCAGCTTATAGTCAGGCACACCACCCGTGCGGCCAAACCTGTATATTATGTGTTCTATAACGAATAAAATAGCTAGGAATGATAAAGTCACATAAACATTAAACTTATAGTCAGTTTTTTTTGGTATTCGTTTGATTCTTATTGCTAAAACACTATTAGAAATAAATTGGAAGAAACGACAAAAATCCCAACTTATTTATGGCTAGTACTGTGAAGACATTTACGACCAATTAGTCCCATTCAACTAGAAACTATTACAATGGACATAGCTGCACGATGGTACCTATTAAACTGTTTTGAAGACGTGAATGTCAAGGTTTAGCAGCTAGTTTATTTACGATCTCCCCTTATTTAAGCTACGTGCTGGCGAGCTATAATTGGGTTATTTGGGATTTGAACCGCACCTTATATCATCACCTGTCATGGATTTATGATCTCTTTTCTTATATTTCAAGAGAGTACTTAACAATTGCAAAACACAAATAAAAAACACACACATCTTATATTGTTTTATTATTTGTGAGAGTATAAAATTATTGCCCTTTTGTTTATTAAAGTGAAAAATGTGTTTTAAGAGCTTGTCTGTGGGAGTCACACTTGAATTCAGAGCCGAAAGGTTCTAGGCGAGCGGTTATCCCTCCTGACTTGACTCAGGAGACTGAATTTTAATCAGCTGCAATTATTATGATGAGTTTTTCACAATGTGATTTTCCTTCCTCCGTATAGGAAGATGTTGGTGTAGGTCCTTAGAATTCATTTTCCTCCTCCCGTTGCCTCAGTTTTAAGTCGCCGATAGCCTCTAAGGTAGCATTACAGCCAGCGAAAAAAATAAATGGCCAAGTTTAATGACATCACATAACAAATATAGAACTATCCCAGATGTGGTTTAACGTGACCTTTAGGGCAGTCAGATATGTTAACTACTTAATTGCAAGAAGAAGGAAACTAAACAGATTAACTCAACGAAGAAGAAAATCGTAAAATAAATTAGAAATGAAACTGAAACTTAAGACAGTTTTGTTTCATGGCTACTGTTTCATTACTATTGCAATGACGTTATTAAAGCACAATATTATTTTATTCTTTGAGATGTAAATGCTGAAAATAATGAAACTGTTTAACTTCCAAGACTAAGTTACACAATTACGTTTTTATATAATAGCTCATAATACTTGGATGTATTTTATATAGTTAATTTTCTTTGTAAATGTATAATGAGGAAGTTTCCTCCATCTCTGAAGCTGAATGGTTACGGAAACCAGCCCGCATTAGTGAGCACACGGACTAAACGTCAATATATATCATCTGGTTTTCCGGGGATAGAAAGATCGGGGCTCTAACCGCAACACAGTGTACTGAGGGTGTTTTTTTCCAAAATGTGTTTCTATTATATTTCCACGCAATCCCTATTTCGTTAAAACAACCCTATTAGTGTAATTAAATCCGGTTAGCACGCATGGGAAGGTTTGCTGTGATGCAGTGCACAAAAAAATAAAGCTGCTTTTAATACATGTGTGAGTATAAATTTATGAACATTAAAATTTACTTTGTATTTTTGCTTCTACGCCAAGGTTTGCTAGCCGATTATTTTGAGAGGTCAGGATGATAAGTATATTCTAGAAAAAATGTAGCTAAATTAGTTTGTAGGCCTATATAAGGATTGAGAGAAAAACTACAGAAACATATATGTGACCTCCGTTTCACCCGGCTGAGATTAGAACCCCTGTCCACTCCCCCAATGATCGACAACTTAATTGTCAGTAGTGCGTTTACCTAATAAGCCAAAGGTACAGAGCTCTATTCCCGACATGTACACATTTGTGAGCACGTGGACTAAATGTCAGGTACATCTAGTCTGGTTTGATGGTGACAGGGTTGTTATGATTCGAATCCCGGCCGTATGAGATGGACCTGTCATTTCCTAAATGGTTTCGCACTCAAATACGTGTAAGTTTCCTTTAAATTTTCCCCTTTTGATTCTTATACTATTAGCGTAATTTAATTAGTAGAGCAGGGACAACGTAAAAGGTGGTAGAAAAAAATCTTTTTATTTTTTTGACGTGTTCGAAAAATTTAGGTTATCAATTTTTTTTACAGTGGTGAACTGACAGGAGACTGAATGTTTGATTGGTTATAAAATAAGTTAGTTTATATGTCGTGTGATTATAGAATAATTTTGTTCATATAGCTCACGTTAAATACCAGTAATAGAACAAAAATATGTTGCTCATTTTTCAGCAAATGCCATTTAAAAATATATACAAACACTGTATTATCTTTTTCATTTTCCGTTATTTTCCATTATCCCTACTTCCCAAGAATTTAATCATTCGAGCCAACCTTTTCGACTTTTTATAGTCCTCATCCTCATAGTCTTTTTACGCTTCCAACCCTTTCCGTTACCGAAAATCCGAGGATAGTTCAATAGTTTAGGAAGCTACATAGCCCTTTTTAAGAGGTAATAGCTCGCATGTTTTAGTTTGGAGGTCAATCCAATATCGCATCTAGCTCATGTTATCTTCAAGTGGAAGGAAAATCCCCCTTAAAAAAATGGAGATTAGGGAGCTCATTTCCTTGCGACTCAATCTTCCAGTGGTGAAGTTTGAAGGGTTGAATCTCGACTAACCAATAAAGCCGTGCAAACCCCCTATCCTTTAGCCCCGTTTTCCCAAAAAAAAAGTCTCTTTACTCTGAATGGTGTGTTAAGATAAATAGTCTTATCTACCTCGCTAAAAATATTTTTTATGGTGGAAGGAAAATTGACGTGGGTTGAAGTCCATTTTTTAAAATTTTGTGACCTATGCTTCGTATGAAATAAATTATTTAAATAAAAATGATAATAGTAGGCCTATGGTGTGCTCTTCTAAGTTGATACGGTATTGTTTGTGCAGATTGGGTGTTAACATTGGAATTTCACCAGATTTTTAATTTACATGGTGTATTATTAACAAAAAATAGGATGTAAATTTTACATAAATCTAATATGGCTGCTAGCCTACAGTTAAAAATGGCAGCCATACTACATCATTTGTGCATTCTACGACATTTAAATTTATCTTTAAAATTCATATTAAGTATTTTGTTTGTATTTAATTTGTTTTCCTTTCTATCATATTTTAATTGTTAATATATTACTAAATTAAATTAAAATACTATATTATACTAGTTATTTTTTGTAAAAAAACAAATGCCCTACCATCATTGTCAATTAGTAAACTTTGTAGGTTTAGCCTTAGACAACCTTGATTTTTTGGAGACGAAAGCTTGTGGTAAGAACACACTGAATGGTACAATACTTGTATAAAAAATGGACGATTCAAATCATTCTGAAATTACATTTAAAGTAATTATAAATACACTATCCGAAAGGAAAGAAAATTAAAATGGATCGTATATGTTAATTTGTGGAGCACCTTCACCGAAGAAAGGCTGTTTGCCACATGAGTTTAGAAAAAATGCCACTGTATTAGATTCCAGTGTAAAAACAGATCTGGTATGGTTGATCGGTTGAATGCAATTTACTCGCGATGAAGATGCGTTCAAACAAAAAGCTCCTGAAACGTGAGGTACATTTAATTCTGTTGACACTTTAACAAATGTGGCAATAGCTCCTCCATTAATTAGATTGCCACCAACTAGATACGATGATTTATACACTAAATTGATGAAATCCCGAGAAATTACAACAAATATATTAGGGTTAGAAAAGATAATATGCTTAAGCTTTGATTTACATTTGTACGCTATGGCAATGAAACTTGGGGTTTAAAAAGAGGATATTAGACAGCAGTTTTTATTTTGTTGTAGAGAACTTCGAGACATTCTGTGCCATAAATGCACTAGTGATATATATATATATATATATATATTTAAGGGAATGGACTAAATCAAATTAGTGTAGGGGCTGGTATCTATGCACTTATAACATTTAGAAAAATTCTCATTGGAAGACATCTGTACAAATCACCTGAAACCCACACTGTAACCTTATTAGCACCAAACCAGTTGCACTTTCATCAGTTTATAGTGAATGAACTATAAGTTAAATATGACATATAAAAACTGTCGTCATTGAAATAATCCTACTTGTAAGAAGTCAACTCTTCAATAGATTAAAGAAAACACCTTGATGCAGCTACCTTAGGGGCTCTAGACAAATTCCAAGCCCTGGATATTTTTTTATGAAATGTAGGATATTTGAAGGAAATTTTAATAAAATACATCAATGCGATGCTCTAAACTTAATGACATTATTTTTAGCTCGATTTGTATCTATTGTAAGGGAGTCCTGTCTCCGGTTGACTGCAAGAAAGTGTCTGAAACAGGAGCCGTATCCGCTGCGATTCAGCACGTCTGTACGTTAGTTGCTAGATTAGTTGATGGCAGCGATATATCCGTGTGAACCACTATGCTAGTTAACACGTGTGTTTGTGGTGGTGCACAGATGTCTTTTGATTGGTTTTCAGGCCGTAATTGAAGTAATCTTCCAAGTTAGCGGAATCTAGTTTGCCTGTCCTAGAGCAGAACTCAAGGCAGTTGTTTAAAAGAGTTGATTTTGAGCCGGTGTTATAAAGCGGTACTTGTGGACAGTTGTCTGATGAGTGTGTCGGGAAGATGTGTGATTTCAGTGAAGGTGTGCCTTGAGCGCCATGAGTATGACAGTGGTTAAGATAGTCTGCCATTGACAGTGTTCAGAGTGTGTTAGTGTTATAAAGAGTCGTCTGAAGGCAAATATCATGTGCGTGTGAACAAAGTATTGATATGTGACACCTGACTAGCGGATTTGTGGACTTATACTAAAACTTATAATGTGTTGTAGGATTCAAAGACATGGACTTACAGGCAACCGGGTGACAGTCGAACCCCGACCTCCCGTCACGGTGACTACTGTTGTACTGGTTCATTATCTTTAATAAACATAACAGTAGTAATCGTTCAGTCATTCATTCAACCTATCCTATAAATGAACCTTTCACCTTGTAGTCTCACTAGTGATGGACACGTGACAATTTTACACATAACTTTAGAGATTAACTACAGGCCATTACAACCAGATGTCAAAAGCAGTGCCGTCGAGAGCCACTAAGGGCCCGGGGACAAATAATTTTGTTGACCCCTGCGCAAATCTACAGACCCCTCACAATCCTAAAAAAAAGGAACCTAAAAAACTGTTCACTTTTCAGAGATTACTGTATATTGTTACGTAAATATCAAAATTAGTACATAATTTTTAACAAAGATTTTTAAAAAAATATTCCAAAAGTTTCTCCCAAGACAACTTAGCTACCGTCCAACTATACAAGATAATATTTCAGACATACAATGAACATATACACATTAGCAAGATTTCAATGGCCTTAATGGCGTAACCTTTAATCTTTTTTATGGTCCATCTACTCAAGTTTAAATAGTGGTAATTAGTGTAGGTCTACTTAATTTAAATTTCGTTTTATATTGCACTTTTCTTCCGTTTCGCTAAAAAGTTTATATTTTCGTCCAAAATGAGAAGGAAAAGCCTCGAAGGCGAGCCGGGCCCCCCTGGTGCCTGGGCCCCGGGGATTCTCTGCCCCTTACCCCCTCTCGGTGGGTCTTGTCAGAAATGCGATTATTACACGTTACATCTGGTTTTAATGTCTTTGTTTTTATATCACTTTATTATGAATTACCTTAAGAAGTTTGAAACAATATTGGAGTTAATTCGAGAAATTGGTTAGGGGATGTTTCACTACATATGACATCTTTTGAATCACTAATAAAATAATATTTTGCTAATGACTAAATTAACTACACTCGGCTTATATATTTCTAAACTGCAAGATAATGAACACTACAAACCTTACTTATGGCATGAGCTTTCAAATGGTAACTTCCGTGTCATTAAAGAAGCTGGCTTTACATTAATAGCTCCATAGCATGGGATTGAGCATGATATAAGAAAATGAAAGTTATTGGTGTAATAGTTGGCTTTACACAGAATCATGCGGCTCTGGAAAGAGTTTTTTTTTAGTGGCACCTGAACTGTCAAAGTTTGTGAGTACTTTTGAAGATGAATATAGCATTAATAATAACTACTTCAAGGAGCAAGCTAGCTAAACAGAGTCATGCAAAATTCAGAACTATTAAATAACGTTTTTTCACCATGGCATTCTTTTCCTGTCTGGAAATATAGATTTATTTAACTTGTTAAACAAAAGCTGATTTGAGTGAAAAATACACGATTGGCATTATGTAAAGAGACAAAGATGGTCAAGCTATGTTTGAAAATTTAAGACGGGTATCTTGGATTCTCTAAAGAAAAGAAATATTGTTAAATTCAAGAACACAAACATGAAAGCAAAGTTTTTTGTATTAACAACAAGCTAGTCAATATTCAAGAATAAAGAAAGCTAGCAGCTGTTTGTTATCTAAACGAGAAGTTGACCAAACTTAATTTATGAGATTGTATTGGGAAATATATGAGTTTGGGATCATTCTATGGTCTTTATTTACTGAAGATTTAACACTTTTATTGATATGATAAGGCTAAGGTTCTTAGCCAGATAGATTCTCTGTGCACACCACACACAATGGACGAGGTACACTTTTATGTGTAATATAATTGTAAAAGTGAGGGAGTTGTAATATTAGATGGAATAGATCTTATTAATTCAACAATCAAAACTAACAAAATAAGGATATGTAAGGACTTCGCAAAAATTTTCTTGAAAGAACTGCCATTGTCTCCAAATCTTATGGGGAAATTAGGCTGGCACTTGACAGATATTTGCGGGGCAGTTTGAAACAACAAATGAGAACTAAAAAAGAATAAAATCATGGTGAAATGATTTAGGTTTGTACATGCCTTGGAAAACTCGATATGCCAAATGAAGAAACAATGGCGGACTAGAGAAGTTTGCTTGTCAGCTTTACAAATAAAAAATACTCATATGAATGTAAAACCTTCGTTAGTACCTGTAATCAAATCGCCAACCACGGGTTCTCTATTAACACACTTTCACAATGCATTACTAAGATCTGGATTAAAGCGTTTAATAACCACTAGAGTCTCCCAGACCCTATACAATGTGGATGGTACATAACTAACGACAGTACACTTCTTCTAGTGAGAAGCTAAAACCCGCCAGCACTGGAAGCAATCACCAGTCTTCTTAAATGTTCTTGTAAAACAGGTTGTTTCTTAGCAAAATGTTACTGTCAGAAAAGTGGCATACCCTGTCCAGAAATATGTTCTTGTGTATAGAGTAAATGCAGCAATACCTTCAACAATCATATAAGTTATCTGGTTTATAACAAATCGTTCCATTATTTTTAATATTATTCTGCATTATGTGTATTAAGTTCCTGAATAAGCTTTTAGATACTGTGAAACCTGCCTTAAACGGAAATATTTTCCAGTCCCGTGAATCTAGTGCTGAAAAACATATTAAATTTCCTGGATTAAACGGAAACTGTCTAATGCGGAAACGGAAATCAAAATAAGCTCTTTTTTTTACGGAAAATTTTCAATGTCCGAAATGCATCGTTTAGAAAAATATTAGGTACCCCATACATTCTACAGAATTTTGTTTTCTCTAACGCCTTCGTTATTTTAAGAGGAGTTGAAATGGAAATGTGAAGTCAGGTATATTTCCTTTCTCCTTCCTAAACCACCAGGTCACCAACGGCTCTTTTGTAACCCTCCGACTTAAATATAGTTTTCATTTTTTATTTTATATAATCTTTGAAGTTAAAATAATACAAATGTGTGAGTTTCTATTTTTTTTTTGTCGTGAATTTACACTCTGTCAAAACTTTATTATTATTTTTAAGTATAAATCAAAGCATTGATATTTTATAAATATATTTTAATATTTTGTACTAAACTATTTTATTTAAATTAATAAAAAGAGGTGACCTGGTGGTCTAGGGATAAGGTGTCTGACTTCTTTGCTGGGGGTCCGTGGTTCAATCCTTGGTCCCGGCACAGAATTATCTGATCGCCAAACCCTTCCATCACCTCTGACAAGACGTGTATTAATCACAACTTATGAATGTGTGGAATGCCAGGTTTCCACCGTGGTTCGGATACCACGTTTAAACTGTAGGTCCTCCATTTCATCTCACAATCACCCTACCATTACACATTAGCGTAAGTGCGTATAGCCCGAACGGGTAGTAATACCCGGTGCTAGTAATAATAATAATAATAATAATAATAATAATAAATTAATTAATAAAAATGAATACATTTTACTCGTGGTGACTGGAGTGAGTTCTGAACACTTGAAAGAAATCTAAGGTTGTCTCTTCTAACCATGCAAGTATAATGTGCCTGAATGTGTGAATGTGAGGTGGGTTTGTGTATGTATGTATGTGTGTTCTGGAAGGAGCTGGGAGTGCAAAGGTGTGTGTGTGCGTATGTGTGACCTGACCCACGATCCTTGGAGGTGTCAATCGTATTCCCCAGCTCGGCCCCATTCGACATGCAAGAAAGTCGCGACTGCGCACAAAATTGAACCATTCCCGCGTCATCCTCCAAACCCCTTCGTGAAGGGGTGAAAACAACCGGGTCTAGTTTTGAAGGTGAACGTTTAGGATGGGCTTGGAATAAGAAAATATGTTAAGTTCACAATCTTGTTAGAGAAGTATAGTCAAGGGGTCTCTTTCTTGAGAAATCACATTCACAGTAAAATTAGATTTGTGGTAAAGTGTTCTTTTTTCTCCCTCTCTTTCCTCGTCGGAGATATTCGCTTACCCCACGGGCGTTGTTAGTGGAAGGGACAGTGAGAACACGTCCCCTTCAATTATATAATCAAATGGGACACACTTAGAAACGTTAATTATTAAAGAGTTAATAATAGCTTTATTCAGAAAATTGAAAATCTACGTGTGGATCAATGCATGAAAATGATTAAGGTAACTTTTTTTGTATAAATTAAGATATTATTCGTGTTATTCACTTGACCAAGACGTTCACCTTTTCAAAATTATTACTATTATTATTATTAATTCGGGTTATTTATGGGCACTTTCTGAGCTAACAGAGTATATCAACACACGATTTACAAATTAACTTAATTCTAAATAATAATAATACTTAGCACCACGTCTTATTACTCGTTCGTGTTATACGCTTAATTACTAATTAGGTTAATGGGCTAGGAATTGGGAAGGTTTAATATAGAGGAAGTGAACCCGAATTTGCGTGTAGGGGAAATGGAAAACCATTTAGGAAAACCAGCCCCAGTTCACCCAAGCGAGATTAGAACCTCGATCTCTCTGTCCTTGGCAGTCTAGCTCAATACGAAACTAGCGCGTTAGATAATTACGCCACCAAGGCGGGTTTCTAGAATAGACAAAACCCAAATTCACCAATAATTTTTTTTCAGTTATGCTGAGAATCGAACTCACGACCCTAAGCTCCACAAGAAGAACCAATGCCAATTGAGTTAAACGGTCAAATTTTTTAGGTATAAAATAAATGACTTTTTTAATGTCAGAAGTAATTACTGTATGCCTTGGGGTCAACCTTAACTAATACGTATATAGGCCTTACATTTAAAAAGTACGGACCTCGCTTGGCATATAAGCTAAGGCGGCAGTCTATTCTGGTTGGCCAATGACCAGGGAAGATGTGGGTTCAAATACTGGCCATGTGTTCTTAGAATCCTTTCCTTCCTCCAAAATTATTTCTCAATCACCGTCTAGATGTGACTCGCTTCTGTGGCCGAAACGCTATACTTGCAATAGACTAGACTGCCAATGACGGGGAGATTGTGGTTCGATCCCGGTCCGGTGTACTGAGGGTGGTTTTCCTAAACGATTCACCCACTCTATCCATGCAAATGTGGGTACACTTCCTCTAAATTCACACTTCATTTATAAACATTAAAACAATAATCGATGGTTCTAGCTCAATTTGATTTGGTTATCGTTGACAGGAAGGTCAGGATTCGAATTCCGTCTAGTTTTACTTGAGGGGATCGTACTTAAACGGGTTTCCTCTATTCCTCCACGCAAATAAGTGTGCATTTCCTAAAAACTATTCTTATACCACTAATGTAATTTAATGACGTCCACTTCAGTGGCCGAATGGTCTAAGGCGTCACTATCGTGTTGGACTGGCCTGCTGAAGACGGGGAGATCGAGTTTCAAATCCCGGTCGAGTCTACTGAGGGTTTCACACTCTCCTTCCACGCAAATGGGGGTAGATTATCTCTAAAATGCTTCCCTCCTCATTCCTACCAATTAGAGTAATACATTACGCTATTACTATAATTATTATCATATATGTGTATAACCTGAACAGGTAGTTAGACACGGAGATTAAAAAAAGTGGATAGCTCGGACGGGTAGTAAAACGCCACGAAAAGAAATATTAAAAATTAGGAATTGAACGCTTTTAGGTATACTAGGGGCTGCGATTATCTAAGAGGCAAAAATTGGTTTCAAACTCTGCAAACAGTAGGAAACCTCTGCTTTGAACCTATCGAACATTGAAGCAGGTGAAGCTTTTGCTATCAGCTGAATTACCAACTAGTATCCCCGCCAAACTTCTATGATATGAAATGTTCCGGATACCAATGGGGAGATAAGGATGAGTCCTGCTTAATCCGTATCAACTCAAGTTCATGATACCTTTCTCGGTTAAGTGAAGCCATTACAAGTTGGTTGGTAAGTTTTTGGTGTGCGTTAAGAGATGGCTCTGCTTTACTGCCACGG
>CABFWO010000835.1:37209-82558 GCA_902155825.1 Timema genevievae | reverse complement strand
TTTTTTTTTTTTTTTTACGTTTATAGCTTCATGTAAAGGGGGTCTTAAGTTTTACGTTTCTGTGTCTATATTCTTAATTCACCGGTAAATGATATAAATATTCTTTAATATAAAATTTTATCAAAATAAGCTCAATTGTTTACACTCTAGAATTAAGTATAGACATTCAGGTAGACACATACAAAGATACGAAAGGCATTAAAAAAAATAAAACTCATTTCTTAGGGTGTTGAGGAGGCACATAGCATAATATCTTTTCAAAATCTTGAAATAAATATTTTTATCACTAGGCCTACCAAATAATGTAGTCAGGCTTCGTACATTAAACATTAAAAATACTACAAGAGGTGATTCAAATGTTCACCTAACATTGACTCTCTTCTCAATCGGTGTGATTTTAATGCGAGTAGCCTCCGCTGTTGGCATCAATAAATCTCGTCGGAGTGATTTTTTTTTTTGTTGTTTCGTGGGGTTGGGGGTTGCGAAGGGGTTGTATATTGAGGAGTAACATCCTCCCGAACCCGACACTGAGTGAGGTTCATCCATCACCGGTGTCGGCAATATGAGTGCTAGCGACTTGATAAGCTCCCACCAGAACCAGTGAGGGAAGAGACGGCCCGGTAAAGTGTCTCTTAAGTGACAAGCCGGATCCTATCATCGCCTTGTATTGAAACTTTTATATTGGGTGAGGAAGGGGAGGGGGGGCAGTTGCCTTCTCCCCTTTGTTCAATATGTATACTATGAGGCGTAAGTATTTATCATCGGATTTAGCGTCGGTCCTAGGACAGTTTTGTTGTGTGTACCTTCTGAGCTGTCCACACATTAACACTAATGGGGTAGGGATGAGCTAGGTAATATTTACAAGAATGATACCACCATTTGCGTAGATGTAGAACGTGGGTAAAAAAATTACATCGTCATTAAAAGTCTATTTTTGAGCCTTCTAAACTTACAATGATATCAAGTATTTTATTATAACGTTTGAGTATGACCAAAAGAAACTTAAACGGCCATAATCGGTATAGCAATATTATAAGAAAGTTAAATAGTTTAATATAAAAATGTACATTTTATTTATAATGTATTTAAAAAAAATAGAAGGATGGGAACATAAATATTTGAAGCAGTCTGATTTTAAAGAATAAATATAAGATGTACAAACTAACAAATATAATCAAAAAGGAGAGTGGAGAAATTATAGGTGATAGTGGGACCTTTAATAAATGTGTAAGTCGATTGGGTCCCAAAAAGGTAAAATAATACTCTGCCACCGATGTGGGCTAGGGACAGTTTTTCTTTTTTTTTTATCTAGTAAGGGGATCCAATTCATTTGGTGCTCTAACCAGGAACTAAATCAAATTCTTTGTTTACGTTCCAGATGGCACACATGTTTGTATTTCCATATTTTAAAATTAACTAAACTTCTTTCAATAAAACCCCTTCGGCATTATGAAATTACTTTTATGATCAAATTTAACATTCTTATATTGTTGGTTAACTATGGTTTGTTATTAGTGTTTACATATTAAAAAATCCCCCATCGATATTCAAATGGGTCGAGGCGTCAACTTTGCCTGGTTTGGTTTATCAGCGACTAGGAAGTCGGGAGTTCAAATACCAACCATGGTAGTTATTTCCTAAATTATTTTATACACCTTATCCACGTAAATGTGAGTATATTTATTCTAAATTTTACCTTTCTCATTATTATTATTATTAGCACCGCGTCTTACTACCCGTTCGGGTTATACGCACTTACGCTAATGTGTAATGGTAGGGTGATTGTGAGATGAAATGGAGGACCTACAGTTTAACGTGGAATCCGAACCACGGTGGAGGCCTGGCATTCCTCACATTCACAAGTTGTGATTAATACACGTCTTGTCAGAGGTGAAGGAAGGGTTTGGTAATCAGATAAATCTGTGCCGGGACCGAGGATTGAACCCCGGACGCTAGCTCAGAAGTCCGACACCTTACCCCTAGACCACCAGGTCACCCT
This sequence comes from Timema genevievae, assembly GCA_902155825.1. Taxonomy (NCBI): domain Eukaryota; kingdom Metazoa; phylum Arthropoda; class Insecta; order Phasmatodea; family Timematidae; genus Timema; species Timema genevievae. The sequence continues at coordinate 80,559 of CABFWO010000835.1, read as the reverse complement.
TTACCTTTCTCATTCACACCCTATTAGTGTGAATATTCGGCTAGCCCGGACGAGTAGTAAGACGACGCTATGACCCAAAAAATACTAAAACACTAATGAATAAATTGTTTTAGTATTGAACATACGCGTACGAGAATGTTTTTAATAACTAAACAGCTGTCATAAATGGATTAAATCAGAGGGTAAAGATGACGAAGGTGGTTAGTGTGGAGAGTTGATGGGTAAAACACAGTGATAAATAATATGTGGCTAGCTACCCCACGATGCACCCGGTTGAGACTCGAGCCTTGGCCTCCTCATATATGGTGAGACTGACACCTCAGACCACGTTACCACCAAATCGTGTTTATGGGAAATGCTACTGAAGTATTTTAACAATGTTGGTTTCTATTTATTTTTCTTAAGGTGGGTTGTAAAGAAAATTGAGTCAAGGTACCCATTTCTACAGTTTTTATTCCATCAATTTCTTTTGGTGAGCCAAAATATAATATTGCTTCAGTATCTACATTTTGTTTAATTTTGTACATCTCAAAAGTTTTTTTTAATATTTGTGATGGGTATCGTGGAATTTAAACAGGTCTTTCCTCCCTCCTTTTAGAGGTTGTGTACTCGCGCTTACGTGGCTGGAAAGTAGAAAACCATTTTGATAGAACCACCCTCGATATAGCCTGTGTGTGTGAGTTGCGGCCTAATCTTGAAATCGTATACGAGTTGCGGCCTAATCTTGAAATCGTGTACGAGTTGCGGCCCACTCACTTGATAGAGAGGTATGAGTTGCGTCCATCTAATTAGCAGTGTGTTTTCTTCTATTATACTGTCTTAAATTTCAGATAGAAACTATCATCGTCTCATGTCGACATCCCTCGTAATATCCTAACTTCCTCAGTTCTAGTCGTTCAATGGTTTTGGCAAAAATATGAAGGTTTGTTAGGTAAGGTTAGGTTAGGTCAGGTCAACAGCCAGGGCCGCAATATCCATAGGTGGCTATACAAATGTGGGGCCGCAATTCAACTGTCTCTTTAGAGGCAGACAACCCGTGCGGCCGCAACTCACCTGCAGCCAACACACCCAACTAAGAATCAAATCCCGACCTCTCCGTCAACATCGAACCAGACTAAACAAACAAGGTTGACGGTCTTGAATCAACCGATTTGGTTCCTTAATAAATAAGACAATGATCAAGCCCAATATGGTTAAACTACGTCACAGATGGAATATCACCTCTTTAAAAAGAGAATTTATTTTGACCTCGTTTGGAATTGAACCCTAGAGCAATTATCTCCAAAAGGTATATTGATGGTTCCCTTTTCTCTCTATATTCTGTAGTCTGACGCATCTATTGTTAGTATAAGTATTTTTTAAAACCATCCAACACAGTCAGGATGAAGGCAGGATTTATGTTTAAATCACAGAACAGACATTTATTTGTACAATACTTTGGCAGAAAGGAACCTTAATAGGCCTATACAGTTCTTTGCGGTAAACATTAATACAATTTTACTATTAATGTTTTATTAATTGTTATTTATTAATTTGTTTATTTATTAATGTTATTTATAGGTATTAATATTTATTAAAAGTTACAACTGCAGTTATTCTGTCTTGACATATAAATACGTAGATACAGTAGTTTTTGTAGCTGTCTTTCTATTAGAATCGAACCGTAATTGGGATAAACATTCCTACTGCAGGCAGTCGGCACACAAGTCCTGAGTTAACTAACAGTCCTGACCTCATACCAAACCTTGCCGTTTCGGCATGATCCGTGTTGTTGCTGTGTAGCCGGCCACTATCCTCGGCTACACTGCCATGGCTTCAGGGGGTAAATGGGTAATGAGTAATGAAACCACGAAGGGGTGGATCCTGGTAGACCTGTAAATCTCGCAAGGTGTTCCCATGCGAGTGGGGTTGGGGCGAAGGGGGTATAGGGGTTCTACTGCTAGCCCGTGTAGTTGTTGTTTGGTCCACCAGAGCTCACTGATGGACGAGAGAGAGGTTTCATGTTTCTACCGCTACACCTCACTCTGGGCGTGGCTGTCTGGGCCGCGTTTCTGTTTGACCTGTCAAATGGGGCATCACAATGATCCTACTTACGAAAATTTTGCCATTTTGTTGTTGTTTTACACTACACACAAATAAATTAATAGCTTCGTCTTAGTGTGACTTTTAGAGAAATTTAAATACAAAATAATTGACATATATATACATATATATATAATTGGCAAATATATATATATATATATATATACACTGTATATATTAAAAAGAGAACACAATAAACTTTTTTGGTTAGTAACATGTATAAAATGTTTTAAACTTATATATTTATGGTATCTGATATATATAAAACTATTAAAATAAAAAAGTTTTAAACATATTTTTCAAATAACAATAACCAAGTATTGATTACAGTGAGTTATTTAAAAAAGGTAAGCTAATCATTGTTTCTGTGAAAAATATTATTTAATGGAGATTAGTGGGTTGGTGGAATTTTTTTTTTTTAATTTTAATTCAAACTCTCTATATGATAAATATGTTTGTGAGATAATTTGTGTTTAAAAAATATTTTAATGATTTTGTTAGGGCTATTTGAAACTTATTACTGTTAGCAACTGTTCATATCGTAAAAATATTTAAGTCTAATAGTTTTTATTTAATTATCTAAAGTACATATTTAAAACGATTAAAACATATATATTTTTTAATTTATAGCTAAACATACCAACCATAACTGTAGAGCTACAGTGGCTAGTAGAATCACTCCAAGAGAAAAATAATGTTTTTACTCGTTGCAGCTGATTGGTATTGAATATCGCCCTCCCAAGTCAAAACAATGTACACACGAACTGTTTGCTCAACTGCGTCCATACTTAGGCATTCAAATAATATTTAAAAAAAAACAGCACTTGGTTTCGTGTAATCTAAGCCGTCTCGTTCACAATATATTGTGTTGACTCTAATGGGGAAGGCCAAGGTTCGAATCTCGGCGTGATGCGATTCATCATTCCGGTTTTCTCATCCCCTCCACCCTAATGTGGGTACAATTACTATTGCTACCCTCAATAATTTTTTGATTAAACTTTAAATAATTTTTGTTTTAAATGCACCGTTACTAATGAAAAATTGAAATAACATCTGAATCAACATACGACTGAGAAATTGACCTGACCTTGTAGGGAAGGGAACGTGAGATTAGGTCCACATTTTTTACAGTTTTTATATGAAAACACATTTTTGGCCAAATAAATAAAATATTGAGTCAGCAGTTACATTTAGTTTAACTTTTTAGCCTATGCACAGTAATATCAATAATTCTTGAATATTTGTCTTCATTTATAAGCATAGGGAAGGGTATTTGAACAGAAAAATTTGAATTGAAGAGAAAAAATCCTGCTTGAATTCCTTGAGGAGTCATCCTTAAACCACGTAACGCTGTTGAGAGTGAGTTAGGGGATAGGGATGGGGGTCTCTAATGTCTACATGGTGTTACATAGGGGGAGGGTAGGTACAGCACAGTGTTACAATAGCACAGATCTTATACCATACACTACTTAGATCATAATCTTGAAAATAATACAATATTGTTATAAAATTCTCTGAAATCATTAAATATGTAGGATTGACAATGTTTTCTGAGTAGTATTAAATCTGAATCCCTCTTTTAGTGTCACTCACCAAAGCTTCCCTATGAAATACTGACTTTTACTCTTGATGTGATAAGTTACGTAACACAGGTTGTAGGGAGGAGGGGTCAGGCTAAATATCTACTGGGTGCTACATGGATAGGATATAGGATGGAGGGTAAAAGAAAAGGTAAGATAAAAGCGTTTACGTGGTTTATGGATAACTCCTGATGCCCATGACAAATACTGTTGAGACATCATTATGAAGAAAATTAAGCTAAACGTATGTACAGTTCCATTTTTATAGGAAGGGCAGATGGCCAGGTAGAAAGGTTGCTGTATTATCTACTCTTACGAATTCATACGTCAGGTCATGTTACCTGAAACCGTCACTTTTGAGAAATATTATTAATACCAAATAAATATCACTAACAATATAGTGAAATATTATTTATTTTCGCAAAAAAAAAAGTTTGTATTTTCTCAAAGGATATTCCTAATAAAATTTGACTGAATCTACTAAAACAATATATTTATTTTAGACATTATGTTTTTTGTAATAAAAATGATTGCAATAATAGACCCTACTAAATTGAATTTTGTTTCACCCCACCACCTTAATTTAAAACATCGTCCATACGAAATCTTACTAGGTTCTACCAAAAGTAATGTAGGGATAACCCGCTTTGGTGGCCACGTGGTATAACGCGCTATTCTCGTATTGGACTAGACTGCTGAAGACGGGGAGATCGGGGCTTAATCCCGGTCGGGTGCACTGAGGGTGGTTTTCCTAAATGGTTTTTCCACTTTGCCTTCACGCAAGTGCGGGTGCATTACATCTAAATTAAACCTTCCTAATCCTTAACCCATTAGTGTAATTAGTACATAGGCCTACAATCCAACGGGTAGTAAGACGTTGTGCTAAAAAAAATGTAGGGGTTTGAAAGCACTCGTAAAATATTGATAATTCTAGTTTCCTGTCGGTCTTATGTTAATATTTGGACAGTTTCAAAATATTGTTTTTCCTAATATATTTATTATATTTAAATGTTCTAGAATATTGTTTTAAAAATATTTACTTAAAAAAAAATATTTAAGTCTTCATAGTTAATTAAATTTCCAACACTGCTTTAGGCGTGTGCACATGGGATGGTGTATTTAAAATTACATAAAAACAAACCATTCAGGCAAAATCAATAATATTGTAAACAAATGTTTGTTTACAGATTATCTGTTTACTATAGTTCAAATACTATCAATTAACAACTCCGTTGTTATTATTATCATTGGTATTAGTATTATTGCCATCATTATTTTACTGGTTGCGTCATGCAAAAATAATTAGTTTGTCTGATCCGGTAAATAAGCAAGTATATTAATCATCACAAAGAGAAGGAAGGAATAAACTTAACAAACTAGAAACTAAATAAAAAAATAGCTCACAACTTGATGCATCAAATGCTTTAACACTAGTATTCTGTTTGTATTAGATCTACACACACAATAATTATAGTAATGCAACCGATGAATTTTTTTAAGTAAAATAAATAAAAAACCAGCTTTTCAAAACATAACTTATGCCGATACAATTTAAGGTGTGGCACATATTCCCGCCACTGCCTCACCTCCCGTCGGGCTCATATAGCTCATACTTGTGTACTTTATTTCGGTTGCACGAGTAGATGCCACACCTTATATTTTATTGGCGTAAGTTATGTTTAAAAAACCTGTTTTTTTATTAAATATTTAATTTTGTTTTCTAGTTATGTTAACTTACATAAGCTATGTTTTAACGAATAAGATAAGGTCCAAAATCATGTCAGGTATAAATACAGGATAGCTGATAAGCCTATATATGACCTGCCATGAATGGCTGGATGGCACACCGCTTTATATATTTAACTCAAATTTTAATAGAACGCATTGTAACGCAAATTAGGAATAGGTACAATGTTTCACCCATCTATCTCTATTTTAAATTAATAAAAAAGGGTTCGAAAGTTTTAATGACGGAGGAAGTGAGTAAATTATATAAAAATATTTTAACTAGCGATAGATCTATCCCAAGTTTTAATAATAATATGCATTGTCACGTGAATTAGGTGTGTGTAAAAAGTTTCAGCCTTCTATCTCTATTAGAAGTTACTGAAACCGTGGTTGGCAGATTTTATGACAGAGGCAGTGAGCTAATAAAGTCTAAGGTGTATAAAAATAGCTACAAACTGTAAAATAGGTAAAGAATATCTAACTGAATACCTACTATATATTTGAATAATCAATGCGTCAGACTGGCCTGGTTTGTTGGAGACGTGAAGTCGGGCTTTGAATCCTAGCCGGATGTATTAAAGCTATTGTTTTAGTTCCACTCTCACTCCACGAAAATGCTGGTACATTATCTCTACATTATTTTACCCTCATATTTACCCCATTAGTATGCCCATTGAAACATCTCAGATTGCAGTAAGACATGGTTTAGAAACAAAATATGTACTAGTAACATCTTCATTCAAAATTCAATTTGATCTGGAACATCCTTTCGACCAAAAAACATTTTTATTCGTTTGTGAGTTCTTGTTTTTTTGGAAATAAGAAGTATTGTAATAGTGAACATTTTTGACCTCTATATTATGATTAATCCTCACGTCTTTTTCCCTCCCCCCTCCCAACCCAAAAAAGTATATTTTACCATTATGCCTGTATCTATGTCTGACTATCTGCTATTGGGCTTAGATCCGAAAAAAATTGTTGGATTTTGTTCAAACTTGATAGACTATACTTAGAGATATATTTTAGATTTTGAGAATAGCCCTTAAATTAAGGGTAGTCTTTTAGTGAGTAATTTTTGAAAACTCCAAATTTTTCGAGAATAGTTCTAAAGTTTTTGTTCAAAATGGACATCCAGGGAGTGTTTGACCTGACAAATAAAATCATATTTATTTTTTGGTGGAAAATTCGTCTTAGGGTAGCTTACTGACGAGGGATTTTTGAAAATTCCAAATTTAAAAAAAATTGATTTAACGATTTTGTTTAGAAGATATATATAAGAAATGTGTTTGACATGCTCAATAAAAATGTATGCGTGTTTATTCAAGAAATAATTTTTCAAGTGTAGTTTATTCATGACTGATTTTAAAAAAATCAAAATATTCTAATAGTGGCTGTAACAATTTGGTTTAAAATGGATATCTGGTATTGTTTTTACAATATAAATAATTTTATGGATTTATTTTTCTTAAAAATATTAATTTATTAGCAATTTACTGATAAATCTTTTTTAAATGTTGGATTTTTTTGAAAATAACTCAAGCGATTTCGATCAAAATTAGTATTTATGGCCTAATTAATATGATACATAATAATGTTTGTTTATTTTTCTAAAATAAATTAATTTAGGGGTATTAATTAAACTTATAATTTTTTTGGATAAAATTTGAACTTTTTTAAAAATGAGTATTTGGAAATTGTTTTGCATGGTGAAGAATAGTAATATATTTTTATATTTACAAACATAATTTATTTGAGGGTATTTTACAAATAACTGTATTTTGGAAATTTGAACTAATCTTTTTGAGCTATTTTGTTTAAAATTTATATAAGAAGAATGTTTATTATGATTAACAAGAGTATATTTTGTTTTCCTGAGGAAAACATATTTAAGGGAAATTGACTGAAAACTAATTTTGTAAGTTTTGTTCTGAACTATACAACACTATATGAGAATGTTTGATTGAATGTGTCGTATCATATAGTAACAGTGGAAAGTTACGAAAACTACGGATTGACTGTAATTTCAATTTTGCGGATTGGACTTTGTCCCATAAAATTAGTAAAAACGAGTTCCCAGTGTATAATTTATCTCTTGCAGAAGTTCGCGTGGTTAGTAATTTGTATTCTTCTCCTTCTCAAATTAGCGTCAGGAACGATCAGCTTCACCCCCTGTGACAAGATATGAGTATGATCAAGAAGAGCGCGGGTGATGGCAAGCATCTAATAAATCCAAGGGGCTGTTACAGTAGGGGCTGTTTCATCCCCGTCATTATTGATAATGAACAAAGGTGCCTAGATGTTCTCGATTAACCTCATACAATACTCTTCCCTAAGTACGCGAATCAATCACAAGTACGTGGGGCGAGCGCGCGAAATGGGGGTTGGTTTGATGGCTACCTATTCACACTATAGATTGAGCCATTTGTTTAGGATCTTTGTCACCCCACGGTTTCTAGGCAATCTAGAAACTAGATTCAGTTCACACCAAATAAACCGGAAAAATATAGTTTGCTTGCTATCTTCCCTAGTAAAAATTAAACTACGATGGAGATTTTCTTAAACTATTTTTTTATGTGCTCCGCAACTCACTCCACCAGGCCTATTCGAACATCTACACTAACGAGATATTTATGAAGAAAGTAGAATTTAAAATAAATGTATCCGGATTTAAGGGAAATGAGAGTGGTAAACCATATATGAGAATTAGCCCTCAGTACACTCGGCCAAAATTCTAAACCCGAACTTCTGTTACTGGTAATTGTGTTGCTAAAATGACGTCTTAAACCATGTGACCACCGATGCGTGTCAAACAACTAATTGTGTTCAGTTAACACTTTTAAAGGACCTATGTGCTTTCAGTTATCTCATCATTAAAAAATCTAATTCATTTTAGTTTTTATTAGTATCCTATATGATACCACCTGCTCCAGTGGTCATGCAATTTAGGGCGCCAGGCTTGTGTTAGTCTTTATTTTCGATGACGGAGAGGATGAGGCTTTAATCTCAGCAGGGGGCAATGGAAGGAGGGAGGTATACAGTTAGTTAGGAGTGGGGATTTGTGAGACCTTGATATTAAATATCCTAATAAAACTTATAAATTATAAAGATCAGGACTGGTTGTCAAAGATAAACTATCTCAACTAAGGAAACAGGATCTGGAATATTTAATGTGATTACTAGGCTACATAACATTGAACACAGATTCATGAATGGAATGAACGTCTATGCACTGTGTGAATCTGACGTGATTGTGTATTATTCTTGAGGCAACAAAGGTCTTTTATTAATGTCTGGTGTCTTGGGGTCTGTTAATTCTCTTTGGGGGTCCCCCTACACTATGGAATAAAGGGCAGGATGACCGAAATACCTCCCACCCTTCTCCAAGCTTCCCGCTGATAGGAGGATACACTAACGAAATAATCAGAATCATTAATCTGTTGCACTTTCGGTAATCAGAGTGGTGTGTCTAGAAATGTTGGTAGCTCTCTAAACAAGAACATGGAGTACGAGAAGGGATGCTAATTTGTAAGGACATGCATCCACATTCATCTGGGAGGGCATAAATAAACACATTAAGACAAAGGAAAAAAAAGTACAACCAGTAGAACCCTGAGCTAATCAGGAACGCTCATTTATCAGCTAATTCTGCCAAACCCTCAATGGTAAACACGTGTGTCAAGGCGTCAACCTCGTATCGTCTTGTTTGCAGGTGACAGGTACGTTGTTTATTGAAACCCCGCCGGCTGTATTGGATTATTTTTTCTCTAATTGGTTTTATACTCTCTCCACATAAATGCGGGTACATTTTATATAATGTTTACCTTCCTCATCCCTACCCCCTTAGTTTAATTTAATTCGGACAGCCTAAAAATAATATGCAGTGTGACATTTTGTCTAAAAGTGAAATGAAAAACATTTAAAACTAATCGAATTGAAAATTATATGTGAATATTATTCGCCATATTAATCGAATCTTAACAAATCAATTTTACAGTTCAATAATCTAAAGAAGTGAGTCGACTCGCTGACAAATTGGATCGGAATCGTTCATCTTTAAAGATGGCGCATTTTAATAAAATTCCCCATTGTAAGTCCTGTCCTTTCAGAGTAGATTAAAGAAAATCAAATTGGAAGTCACGTGGACTAAATGACAAGGTGTCTAGTCTGGCTTGTCAGTGACAATGAGGTCGGGACTTGGATCCCTGCCTGGCGTACTGAGGATTTTTTCCCTAATTAAAAAACTTGTACATTTCTTATAAATCCTATCTTTCTAATCCTTATCTTATTAGTGTAATCGTCAATCCAGTCTATTCCGAAAGTGAATCCTTAGACCAAGGGTCGGCAACATTTTTGATATCGTGAGCCGTATAGGTAAAAAAATAAAAAAATCAGCGTATAACCCGAATAGGTAGTAAGACTCAGTGATAAAAAAAATCGATCAAAATATGTTAATTTTGTATTTCTCAAATAGTAATTAATTTTTACTTATTGGTATATCTTTATGAAAACACACCAGCCCCGGTGGCGTAGTTGGCTAACGCGCAAGTTTCGTTTTAAGCTAAACTACCGAGGACGGAGAGATCAAGATTCGAATCTCACTCTGGTGAACTGGTGATACTTTTTCCTAAATGGTTTTCCAGTCTGCCTTTACGCAAATTCTGGTTCACTTCCTATATATTCAACCTCCCCAAATCCTAAACCATTAGAGTAATAATTAATGCCTAAGCGTATAACCTGAGCGGTTAGTAAGACGCAGTGCTAAGTAGTACTAAGTATTATTATTTATTAACACGTTTGTTTGCTAAATCTTTTGCGAGCCAGACAAAAATCAATCCGGCTAGTGGGCCGTAGGTTGCCGACCGCTGCCTTACATCATGTGGCTACCGAAACGGGTAAGATTATGCTAAATACACAATATATCTATTCTTTTAAAACTAGTCACTGCTCACCTGGTCAGCTCCAGAACCAGTTCCCAGTTGCAGTTGCTATAAACTGTGACATTAAGTGCGCACTTCTAATGCTACGCCCTCTGTAATAAATGAGACTATTCAGAATAATGAATGAAATCACATACCATACGCTTTGAAAATTACATCTTATACTTTTTTTTTCTACCGGCAATTGGCTTGAATTAACTGGACGGTTTCCAAGATTTTTGCATTGATGCCAGACTTTTCAAAGTACTCTCTGTTTCATTATAAGTTGAAACCAAGAGGAGTATATCCAAGACCAGTGCTAAATGTTTTTTTATGTCTTGGCAAATGTTAAAAGGAAACTCCTCTCTTTTTCACCATACATCTTTAATCCTCATTTTAACACTTCACTCACATTTATTTATAGTATACCCTCGGGAGTCAACCAATCTCCCAGTTTATTAATAACAAGCAATTCAGATGGGCCTCCGAAATTCTCTCTCTCTCTCTCACACACATATATATATATAGAGAGAGAGAGGGAGGGAGAGATCCCTTAAAAACTTGTAAAATAGTTTATTATGGTTGTCCATTTTACGCTCCAGGCAATAGCTGCCCGCTATCTGACAAACGTACAAACATACATACTTACATACATGTACAACACCTTCGCTCAGTCGGTAACGTGTCTGCCTACTGAGCTAAGGGTCCCGGGTTTGATTCCCGTCATGACGAAAAACTTATCGTTGATGAAAATACTTGTTTATCCTTTCACATTGATAAATTAATAGCCTGGGACTGGATGTTGTCCCTGTCCTATTCCTAAGATAGATATAAGGCATATGAAGCTAGGTCAGGTCTAGCCAGACGGTAGTGGAAAAATATATGACTTGAATAAAAAAACTGAAACAGGCCATAGGCTGGAAACAGTAATGGATGTAAAATTTATATATATATATATATACATAGTCACGCCGTTCACTTACAGTATAAGCAAGAAACTATGCATGTGGCTCAAAAACAACTCCGCACTTAATCTATCCTTACCAAATCTCTCCACATTTCTCTATTCTTGTACTATACCCTTCGCTCCAGCAACATCCAAACACCGAGTCATACATGCTCTTTTATTCTTAATACTATTATGTTTATCCTTTTCACACATTCGTCTACAACATTTAGCCACGTCTTACATGGCCTACCCCTTCATTTTGATCCACACACTCTACCTTCATATATTTGCTTCGTCACTCGCTCCACACATCCTCTGAACACGCCCAAATCAACGTAAGATGCTTCCTTTACATTGTCCTATTGGATTCCCTTTCAAACCGCACTCCTTCAGCACCCATTCATTACTGACTGTCCATACCAATTTTTCCATAATCCATTTCTTAAATATTTCATTCCACCCGCATTTACCTTGCTCTTGTGTTTCTCCTGACAAACCCAGGCTTCACATCATAAAATAATCTTGAAATCAAAACACTTTTCTATACTACTATCTTTGCCTTGTTCAATACTATTTCATTCTTTGTAATAGTCCACATACATCCAACTACTCTTCGAGATGCTTTCACCCGTCCGTCGAGTTCACCAACCATCCAGTTTTCCATTTTCATAGAACATTCTGCCCAGCTACACACAATAATTCTCTTTTTCTAAAAGTTGTACATTTATGCTAAGCTGACAATCATTTACTGATCCGTCTTTATCAAAAACTATCCCCTTAATTTTGGAGATATTTAGACGAAGATCCATTCTACCTGTCGCCACATTCAAACTATTTAATGCGTTCTACAAGCCGCTTTCATTCTCAGCAACTAATACGGCATAATCTACATATAATAGCAATCTCACATTCACATTGTCCATTCGTAAACCAACCACGTCCTCACATGCATCCCTCATACACTCATCCATAAATACATTAAACAACCATGGAGATATAGCACAACCTTGTCTAACACACTGTTCAATGTCAAACCATTCACTCAAAGCTCGATCCACCTTAACGCCAGCTTTACTTCCATCACACACCACCATAATTGCATTCACAAGCATGCATTCACACGATACTCTCTCAGAACATTCTATAACAAATTCCTATTCACCGGATCGTACGCTTTCTCCAGATCTACAAATGCACAGTAAACTTTCTTCTTTACTGCCATACAATTCTCAAGCCCTTGTTGCAATGCAAATATCTGGTCCGTGCAACCTCTACCTGGCATGAAACCACATTGCACACCCCAAGTCTCATCCGCAGTTTTTTTCACACACCCTCTCATTTAAACTTCCCTAAAAACTTTGCCCAGAATACTCAACAAACTAATTGCCCTATAATTCTTATATTTACTCATTCTACCTTTGCCTTTGTACAAAGGAACAATGACAGTTTTCTTCTAGTCATTAGGCAAATTTGAAATTCCAACGTACCCATTTAACAACTCACACGATCTGGCAAGTAGTAGTACCATGCTCCCACACTTAAGATGATGATGATGATAATAATAATAATAATACTTTGCACCACGTCTTACTACCCGTTCGGTTTATACGTTTACACTTGAGCATTTAACTTGTTATCCCATCTACGCACGCAGCTTTGCCTTTCTAGAAAACTTTCATAGCTTTTAACACCTCAGTATCAACACTCATATTAAAATATCAATGCAAAATACAGTAGGCCTATACAATTTCCCACTAAAAACACACAGGAACATGCTGGATCGGCACTGACCTTCTGGTGAAACCAAGTGCGGTAATATGGGGGGGTGGGTGTGTGATGAAGGCTTATTCAACTATATAAGACAGAAGTTATGGCAGAGGAGAAGGGCGATGAATGATAATGGGGAATATTACAATGTTTCTAAGAAATTTCACAATCATAGTAACTGGTTAGTTACGAGCGGCCACTTACCCTTCAAACTGTAATGTTCTCTACTGGCTACTTCAGAATATCAACTATGGTTCTGTCTTAACATAGTTTATATTTCTCTCGTAGTTTTGTTAAGCACCGCGTCTTACCACATGTTCGGGTTATACGACTATATACTAATAACACTCATGTGTTAGGAATTAGGAAGTTTTTATTTAGGTAAAGTGCACCCACATTTGCTTTTGGGGAGAGTGGAAAGCCATTTAGGAAAAAACACCCTCATTGCACCCAACCGGGATTAAACCCTGATCTCACCGTAGTAGGCAGCCTATTCCAACACGAGAGTAGCACTTTAGACCATGCAGTCACCAAAGCAGGCTGCTGGTACCTTAATAATAGAACATCTTGGACCGATTTTGGACGCTGTCCAGAATCTGTCACCATGTGTGAATGCACGTTTTACACCCCAAGCTGTAGCAACCCTGATTATATCTACATTTTAAAACGATCACATTGCAAGGGGGACATCTTCTGTGTCATGAAAATGCACTGTAGTTATTTAACCATCTCACAAAATTTAAATGGTAAATTGTTATTTGAAAATATGGCCTAAGCCAAAATTATGTTGAAAGATAACAACATAAACATCCTTATATTTTCAGTTGATTTCATTAAATGAAAATGTAGAGTTGGCTCACGTTCAACTATGTTTAACGCAATTTGTCTCATTTCTGTTGTTATGGTGAAGGGTTTACGAAATAAGAGTCAGTCGTTAGTTTTTCTGGCCACAACATAAAACTTACTAAGTCTTTTTATTGTTTTGAAGAGTTTCAAATTATATTCCTATAAGAAATAGTGCTGTGTGATAATTTTTACTTTCAAGATGACGTTTTTAAGTGACTGCTACAGGCGTTACTTAAGCAAAACACGCACATGTACTAATTACGCTAAAGAAATAGGAATGAGGAAGGTTGAATTTAGAGAAAGTGTACCAGCATTTACTTGGAGAAAAAGTGGAAAAACGTTTAAGAAACACCAACCTTAGTATACCAGACCGAAAATTTAACCCCGATTGCTCTATCATTGGCAGTTTAGTCTATTGCGAGAGTGACGCCTTAAATAATTTTTACAATTGTTAATTTGGATACTTATAAGATAAAAGAGGTTATAATTCGCGTTTGTTTATTAAACTGCATACATTTACAGTATGTGTGCTATAATTATATTACTTTGGCTACCCAACTATAAGCCCATTCCTAGCTTTAGTAAGGTGAGGGGCTCCAATTCCGTGCCTTGGCCGTTCATAAACGGTTTTGTTGTTTTTGAAACAATAAGTTAGTGGAGCATGCGCAGTTACGTTATTTTAGTGTTCTGCGAGAGTTTGTTGAGTGAAACAACGTTATTTGACAAGTTACAAAGGATTTTATTATTGCTATGGTTAGTTCTTGCAGCTTAACGCATACGAGCTTGCCAGTCTAAGACAAATAATTTAAATCAAATCTCCTGCATTGCTTATGGTTTAGTTTATGGTTTATATATTAGCTATAAGTAACGTTGTTTGCTGTAGCAGTTTTATTGAGGTAATGAAAGATCTTAATTATTTCATCCCTATTTATATTCTCAATTTCGTCCTCTGAAACCGATGATGTTTTATCTGATCCAGATGTAGAAACGCAAAGGGAAAATATTGAAATAAGCTTTTATAAATTTGTTGCACATTTACAAACCTGATACAATTAATTTACGATTATTAATTAAAAGGCTTACTTTAAATTGTGTCCGTCTATGGAATTTTGACTATTTAATTTATGTTTAAATAAAGTTTGTTCATTGATGCAACATATTGAGTATTTTTCATTAAACTAGTTAGGATTTAAAGGGGGGTTGTATTAGAAAAAAACTTTATTTTTTAGAGTTCATTGTTTTGAGCATTTTCATTTTATTTTTGCCACCACATACAATTTTGATTTTTCTTGGGATGCAGTACTACGTACGAGTAGAATAATAAATGGGGAATATGTAATATGTATGCCAGTTTTAAAATTATTATTATTATTATTCCAAACCTTCACATTGTGTAATATATATATATATATACACATATATATATATATAAATAGAGATAGCGAGAGAGAATTATTATTATTATTATTATTATTATTATTATTATTATTAATCCAAACCTTCACATTGTGTAATATATATATGTATATATATATATATAAATAGAGAGAGAGAGAGAGAGAAAGAGAAAGAAAGAGGTATAGAGGGAGAGATTGTAAAATACAATTAATTAATATTGAAAGATTGCTAATTAATTAAAGAAAAACATTCCTCTATGGTTTCCTTACAATAATTAATCATTATCGTCAGATGCAGGCTCTCACATATTCCTAATGCTTTCTAATATTCTATATAAAAAAGAAATAATTAACATGCCTTTATAAAGTTGTAGGAAAGGTTTGCATTCTAAACATCAGTTATTATTTGTTGGTTTCTGTCCAGGCAAGAATTTGTTGATACCTTCCCTGTTAAAAAACTTGCATTTTACTAACACCAATGTTATTACGGGTATTGAAGCTTAATATACTTTTTAATTGGATTATAAAAGTTTTATGAAAAAATAAATTGTACGGAACTTCACACGGACTTTCTCGCTCTATTGTTTAAAAATTGTAATATTTACCTAAAACTCGTAATATTTACCTAAAACTCGTAATATATGTGAAACAAAATAATATACACTAGCAAACCCAAGCATATATTACACTATACCTATGTAAAACATATTTTGAGTCCCGGTTTTAAATTCTATCATTTTATTTTTAAAGAACTAATGTTCTCATTTGTATGTTTGGACCGATAAAATATCTATATTGGGTCCACAAGGGTCAACACTTCGTATTAAAATTTCGAATTCCGGTTAAAATTTTGGACGTTTTATCATGTGTTGCACATTTTCATGTCATCGATTTGCTATTAAATTCCTCATTTATAGTCATTGACCAATACAAAATGCAAATATTGACGATTGAGTCCAAAATTGAGATAGATCATTGTTGTACAAACATTTATTCTAAGAGGTTTAAGGAAAAATAACATCAATTTTTTAGCGACCTATATTTACTTACTCTATGACATTAGAGAATTATTGCATTAAAACTTAAGTAGTATCCCTTTACAACTAAAACTCACAAAATTGTATTAATATATTTTCCAATATATCAGAAATTGTTGGTTTTATAAAAATATATCTAAAACAGAAGTTTTTCATTTTCAATAGTACTAAAATGTTGCAATGATAAGTTATTTAGTATCTCAAATAGTTGCGGAGATACGGAAATTTCAGCTTCTGTAAAGTACCCTAAAATTTATTTTTATGGAAAAATGAAAATGGCCAGTTTATTTATAATCTTAATCAACGCCTAGATACGAATTTTAATCAAAATCGTTAAAGCCGATCTTGAGAAAATCGATTTTGATTAAAATTCGTATGTAGGCGTTGATTAAGATTATAAATAAACTGGCTATTTTAATCAAAATCGTTAGTCGATTTTTAGAAAATCGATTTTTCTTCTCTTTGACCTTTAATAAACTACTCTTAATTTTAAGTTTAAACAGACACACAGAAGGACGGCATTGCAAAGACCACTTTTTTAGTTTCGGGGGGGGGTCATGGGACGTCAACATAAATCAACATTTTACGTTTAATTTTTTTTTTACGGTCACAATACTTTACCTTTAGTGTTCGAAAAGTTAATAAATATATATATTTGCGTATAGCTTGAGAATTATTGATTTTATAAAAATATGCTTTGAATAAAATATTTGTATTATAAATAGATCTACATATTTGTAACAATAAGTAATTTCATATCTCAAAGAGTTACGGAGATATGATAAGAAATTATAATTTACTCATCAGTTCGGAACCCTTAAAGTCATATATTGTAATATAATTCAAACATTTAAACAATATGCCCTGAATACTAAATTGAATGCTTGGAATTTTAAATCCAAATCACTCGACATGAGCTATTAAACAAAAAACCTTCTGAGCAGCCACTATATTTAAAGAGATAACAAGATTGACGAACTATCTAGGCTCAAAGAAAGCCAATGTCAAATTTGGTTAAAATTGGTTTACACATTTGTCAGTTAGCGAGATACAGACATACATATTTCTGAGCTACAGCCATCTTGAAACTGATAACTAGATCGGGAAACAGTTGTTGTCCTAATTTCAAAAAATATCACTGCCGAATTTTGTCAAAATATGGCCACGCATTTGACAGTTATAGCGTGGAACAAAATATGTTCTGACAGAAGAAATTTTAAATAGTTAAGTTAAAACAGAACCTCGCTACGCTCGGTCAAACAATATTGACAATATCTGACAAATCGCTTTCCTATACATAGCGGTGGCAGCTGTCCCAATGATCTCGATGGAAATTAAATTATTCCATGGTTTGTAATTTTGAACCCTCCTTGAGTCGACCCGTTCTCCTCTCCCCCAACCTCAGTTAAAACTCCCCACGGGGTAGCTAGAAGCAGTCCTTTGTTAAGCTAATTACTATGTAATGAAGCGGTACTAAATGGCTCCGTTGCCATGACTACCGCAATCTTATCTGGAGCCAAGATTAGGCTTCGGCGAGCGCTTAGCATGGAGATGCGTGGTCTGCGAGTAACCCAGCCTCACCCAGCCCTTCTATCCCCCTTCTCTCATTCTAGGTTGACGAATGTTCTTCAGGGAGCCTGTGCCAGTGGTGAACGCCGGGAATATTCCAGAGTGGCGCGGTTGGTCTAAGAGAAGTTGGGAGTCCAGTCTCGGGAGTGGACTGGGGAACAGGAATACTGCGGCTTGGGAAGGTTGAATGGAGGGTCAAACCGCAGGGGGAAAGGGTTTCTTATGTCTCACTGACCTCCTCCTTTTTTGAAACGTGAAACTTTTCTTGACGAGGACTACTGAGGGAAGATAAATTTTATCCATCGTTACCAGGTTGTGTTCACTGAACTGCTTGCGCACAGTCTTTAGTCAAGTTGGGTCAGTTTTCTGACGATAGCCTTTGATATCGTTTGTAAATCTATGTAGTTTTTTTGTTTGCGCACCATGCATATTTACACCAATGGGAGGGTGATGAATAAAGTATAGTTTTAAAGCTAGTGTAGGCCTAGCTTCATTCGCGTGGAGTATATTGGAAAACCAACCTCAGTATACTCATCTGGGATTCGAACCCTGAACCTCCTATTACCGGAAAACCAGACTGGATGAGTTTGGCACCTTAAGTCACATGATACCGATGCTGGTGTTTGAAGTTTTTATCACCATTGTTGGGTGTGGGCGATAACTTAACAACATTAATTAATTTCTTCGCTTTCCGGCGATTTGTTAATTTCAAACTGATAACGTCGCAAGAAGAATATTCAAACACTTCAATTGTTTTAATATTTACACATAATGAGTTGTTCAAGTATTCTTAATCCTATTTTGAAGCAGTATACTAACAAATACTTTTGTGCAATTATTTTTAGCATCGCATCTTACTACCCGTTCGGGTTATACGCCTATGTACTAATTACACCAATGGCATAGGGATTAGGAAGGTTTAATTGAGAGGAAATACACCCGCATTCACGTGGAAGGAGAGAGGAAACTTATTTAAGGAAAACCACCTTCAGTACACCCGACCGGGAACGATCCCCAATCTTCCCGTCTTCGGCAGACTAGTCCAATACGAAAGTACCGCATTATACCACGTGGACACCGAAGCGGGTTTTATGCAAATTGAATTAAAAATAAAATAGCCAAGTCCAAACGAGCTAAGACTTGCTAATTAAAATATAGGATTGAGCAACATTTTATTTTACAAAATGATGGCATAGTCCTCCATTTATGACACTTCAGCTCACTCGGTGGACGTTTGTTTACTGAGTAAGAAGTGCCTAATTCTCACTCGGTAACACGTCTGTCTACTGAGTCAGGAGTGTCTAATTCTCACTCGGTAACACGTCTGTCTACTGAGTCAGGAGTGCCTAATTTTCACTCGATAACACGTCTGTCTACTGAGTCAGGAGTGTCTAATTCTCACTCGGTAACACGTCTGTCCACTTGAGTCAGGAGTGCCTAATTTTCACTCGATAACACGTCTGTCTACTGAGTCAGGAGTGTCTAATTCTCACTCGGTAACACGTCTGTTTACCGAGTCAGGAGTGCCTAATTCTCACTCGATAACACATCTGTCCACTGAGTCAGGAGTGCCCAATCCTATTACCTGCATTGCCTAAGATATTATCACCGGTTCAATTGGAGCTTCTCCTTTCACAATGGTGAATTTATTCACGGGAGGGTAGATGTTTTTGTTTTAGAGTTAAGTTAGTTTCAAAAAGTACATATTAAACAGCCCTTTTATACAACTAAATTGGCTCTCCACACCCTGTCCAGGCAATACGAAAACTTACACTGATGAGGTAGAGATAGAGAAGTTTGAACTAACAGAAAATGTAACAGAATTTGCTTATAGAGATAGGGGAAAGCTATTTATGAAATAACACCCTCAGTACATTCAATCGAGATTTGATACCCACAATCTCAAACACCCGCAAACCAGTCGAGGCTGACGCTTTAGCCTGCCTGATAAAACTATTTTAGTATATGTCATTGATTCGATCAGTGGTCGGGAATGCGATATTTTTTTCAAATCTCACACCTCACACTATGGTATTCCTTTTTCCCTCCAGTAAAAGAAAAAAAAGGTGCAGTGTCTTTTTTTGTATTTCTAAGACCCTACCAATAATTACATTAAGCAGTTATTATTTTTTGTTATTAAAATGTAATATTTGTTATATTATGTATGCTGATAGCACAACTACAAATTGGCATTGGTATTGATATAGATCATCAGGTCTCATTTTCTTCATAGGGTTGACAAACCCCCGCCGAGTGCCTGGTTCAAGTCCCGGTTGAAACGGATTCACTACAAAAGAGGTGTGAAAATAGATGAGGTATAAGAATAACCTTATTCGAAAGTTATAAAAAACTTATTTAATCAACGTTTATACGGCTCACATTAGGGGGCACGCGGTGTCAAGACCATCTGGTCGTGTTTGCTGATTTCAAGGAGGTCGGGATTCTAATCCCGGCCATGTACCCCGAAGTTGACTCTCCTTTTAAAATATCTCAGCCTTCCTCCACACAAATACGGATACATTACCTCTAAATTCTTACGTTCTCTATCTATACCCCAGCGGTGTAAATATACGGGTAGCCCAAATTACTAGTAAAACGGAGAGCACCGAAAAAAGCTTAATTTTAATGTATCTAAACGCCCTGTCATGTGCTATTTATCTGTCAGATTTGACAAAGGACACCAATTTTTACAGCTCTAACGAAAGTATGGGGAATCTATTGTCAATGTCAACTAATCTACATTTGTTTGTAATTGCAATAAATTGTTCTTCTTATTTCGATCCGACTAAACAAAGGTACTGAGGTCTAATACAAGCTGTACTATCCCGCACTTACTTTCTCTCATCTGAGTTATATTCCTCTCTCTCTACTATATTACACATTAAAAAATTATTAATATTATCTAACAGGGAAATTATTGTTAATTAATAGAGTACTAAAAATTTCAAGTTAAAATTACTGAAAAGAATAAGATTATATTAGAATTAAAAGCAGAAATAAGATAACCAAAAAGCATAAATAAAATAACCAAAAAGCCAAAATAAAATACACTGAAATTAGACAATTAGACTGAAATAAAAAAAGAAAAGCACAAAAAGGCAAAGTCACCTGATTCTATAAAGTAAACTATATGAAATACAAGATTGGTTAAGGTCGGGTAGCTCACAAACCATACATATATAAGTTATGTTAAATAAATAGTGTTTATAAGTTATCAAACATGATAGCAATATATACAAGTATAAATAAGTAAAAATTAAATTTATTAAAACAGGTATAAAATATACAAAATAGGTAATGTAAGCGTATTAGAAAAGAGTAAGGAGTTAAAGAAAAACATATCTAGGCCAAGAGGTTAAAACGTGTGATACACAATCAGAATATAATATTTTACGAATATAATAATTGAGACACCAAACCGAAGAAACATAGGAATTAACTTACGTTAGTTTGCAGTTTAAGAGGATAAGTTAAATAAACAAAAATAGGAAAAGGTTAAGTAATATAGCAGCTACATAAAAAAAATTACTGAACAATAGGTCTACTTTACGTTAGGTGAAGTACAGCTAAAGTAAAAAAAAATAGACATCAGTTGGATAGTGGCGATCTCCTAGCTCAAGTTTATAAAATAAATGGTACGGAACTCCACACGGACTTTCTCTCTCTATTTTTAAAAAAATGGAGATATTTATTCAAAAATCGTAATATATTTGAAAATAAATAATACACACTAGCAAACCCAAGCATAAATTGCACTATACTTATGTAAAACATTTTTTGAGTCCCGGTTTTAAATTTTATAATTTTATTTTTAAAGAATTAATGTCATCATTTGTTTGTTGGGATCGATAAGAAAGATTAATATTGAGTCCACAAGGGTCAACACTTCGTATTAAAATGTCGACTTCTGTTTAAAATTGTCGACATTTTATTAGGTGTTGCACAATTTCATGTCATCGCATTGTTATTAAATTCCTCATTTATAAATTTTGACCAATAAAAAATGTAAATATTGACTATTGAGTCTAAAATGGAGATAGATCATTGTTGTACAAACATTTTTCCTAAGAGGTTTAAGGAAAAATAACATAAATCTTTTGAGAGACTTGCTTATATTTAATTACTCTATGGCATTGGAGAATTACTGCGTTAAAACTTAAATAGTATTTCTTTACAACTAAAGCTCACAAAATTGTATTAATATATTTGCAAATATCTCAGAAACTGTTGGTTTTATTAAAATATATTTCACATGAAAGTTTTTTATTTTCAATACTACTACAATGTTGCAATGATAAGTTATTTAGTATCTCAAATAGTTGCGAATATACGGAAATTTCAGCTTCTGTAAAGTACCCTAAAATTCATTTTCATGGGAAAATGAAAATAGCCAGTTTATTTATAATCTTAATCAACGCCTAGATACGAATTTTAATCAAAATCGTTAGAGCTGACTTTTAGAAAATCGATTTTTTCTCTTTTCGCCCTTTATTAAACTATTCTTACTTTTAAGTTGAAACAGACACATAGAGACGGAATTGCAAAGACCACTTTTTAGGGTTCAGGGGGTCATGAGACGTTGAGATTCATCAAAATCTCAATTTCGATTTTCTTGACGATAACAATACTTTTCCTTCCTCTAAGAATGCGAGAAAGTAAAAAGAAGCGAAGCAGAACGTTATTTACCATACGGAGATCAAAAGCAAGTGACCGAGAAAACGGAAGCCAAGCAATCTCCATTTTTTAAGGGAAGGGAGGAGAAAAGCTTCTAAAACATTAATCCACCAATGGCCAAGGAAATACACTGCGCCAAAAGTTACTAACACAAATTCCACCAAAAAAATACGAGTAAAATTGAGTCTTGACACATACAAATAGCAAATTCAAATGGTTTGATGGCAAGACTGGCCCACTTAATAAAATAAAAACAAAAACAATTTCACATGGCAACTAATTAAATTCTAAACTGGAAAACAACGGGTTAATGGCTCTGAAAGAAACTTATAAATAAGCTCTACAAAACATGAGAACGGCCAAAGGACTTTCTAGACTTAGCCATAGTGGCTTTATAAAAAAAGAAACAATCCAACAAATGCCGTAGCCACATGACCATCAGCCTCATATCTCATGTGGGGAAGATCATGGCAAGAATATTTAACAGGCGACTAGAACAGAAAATAGAAAGTGTGATGGAAGAAGACCAATTTAGATTCAGAAAAGAAAAAAGAACTAGAAATGCCATTGGGATGCTGAGAGTAATTTTAGAGAGTGTGCTGGAAGTCAAGGATGAGGTCTACATTGGTTTCAACGACTGGCAAAAGGCGTTTGTTAGAGTGAAGTGGAAGAAACTGATGGAAATACTCAAGAAAATCGGCATCAACTGTTGGGACAGAAGGCTGATTGCAAACCTGTACCTGGGACAGTGAGTAAAGCCGAGGCTGAATGATGGAGAGACAAACAGTGTAGAGACAGGAAGAGGAGTGAGACAGGGATGCACTTTGTCATCCAGTCTGTTAAACTTGTATAGTGAGTGACTGGTCAGGGAAGCCCTAGAGGGACGTGGCAATGTAAGGATAGGAGGATGCGCTATTGACACAATAAGATATGCAGATGATCTAGCATTGCTGTCTAGAAATAAGAGGGGTTGCAGAATATGATGAACCAACTAGTGGAGATAGGGATATGATATGGTAGAGAGATCAACATTGAAAAGTAAAAAGTGATGGTGATTTCAAAAAATGAAGAGCAGATGAAAATCAAAATTGAAAACCAGGAGTTGAAAAACAAAAAACCGTTCCAGTACCTGGGAAGTCTGCTGATAAAGGAGGCCTAAGAAAATCAAGGAAATTAGGTTGAAAATCGCCATGGCCAAGGAAGCTTTGGGACTGAGAAAGAAACTGATAAAATGCCATATTTGGAGTATCGTGCTGTATGAAGCAGAAACTTGGACTCTTATAAAGATGGAAATAAATATTTAGAGAGCTTTGGAATGTGGTGCTGGTGAAGACTTGATAATATCAGGTGGACAGATGAAGAAGTCCTAAGAAGAATGGTTGAGAAGAGAACAATTTTTAATTTGATTCTTCGGTTTAGAGAAAACTGGATTGGACACATCCTTAAGATGAGCTGTCTTCTACACGTCATAGAAGGAAAGGTTTAGGGAAAGAGGAGCTTAGGAAGAGGTAGAATTCAAATATTAGATGATTTAAAGGAAATAATATTCTGGGGGTTCAGGGAAGAGGCTTAGGGCAGGGCACATTGGCACTTGTATTCTAAGTTCATTGACAAAAGGACCTGTCGTAAGACAAAACACCTAGTAGTAGTAGTAGTAGTAGTAGTAGTAGTAGTAGTAGTAGTAGTAGTAGTAGTAGTAGTAGTAGTAGTAGTAGTAGTAATAATAATAATAATGTTTTCTCCGGAAGATTCTTGGCTTCACCAACAGGTCGCACCACCCACAAAGTCAGAGATATAAAATAGGATAAATCACGTATTCGCAAGTCATTAAGTATAGGTTAATTCAGTTTCCCTCGTTCATACACAAGGTGTATTTAAACACCGTCCTTCCAGAAATAAAATAGTAACACAACCAAAAATACTACACAAAGTGTGGTCCCAATATCTATAATAATCCTACTCTCCTTAAGTGCTTGTATTAACAGTCAATAATAATATACTATAAATTTGATTACTTTCGTATTTCTATAAAACAAAACATAGATTTTCCTACTTATGGATTGGTTTGGATTTTGGTAGGAAGGATCGTATCTAAGAGTTAGAAAAGTTATAAAACTATTTTAATCGATTCATATTTCAAGTCATGTGATCTTCAACTGTCTCTTCTAATATATATTATCATTAAGTATAAAATAACACTAATCCATCTACATCTATAACAATATTACTTACTTCATCACTTAATTCTACACATTCTTTAATTATCATTTTTAATTTCATTTTTAGTCCCCAGTTTAAAATAATAACTATGGTACTGTAATATTATAAGTATTATTTTACACGCTTCGCTATTAAAATTGCTTTATGATTTAAAAACAAACCATTCTTTTAAATATAAACCAGATAAAAATCGATTATTTTCAACAATAGTTGGCTATCTGGAGTGATCGAACAGTATCTTGTGCGTTGCATACAACTTCAATCTTTGTGCAATTTATGATAAATTAATGTCATCACACCAGTATACTAAAAAAAAGCAATATTTAAAAACAAATTCTTTTTCTCTTTTATTTGATCTCCATTCACGCGAATAACACTTCTGTAAAACTGATTTAGCTCCCACTAAAACCCCAACCCCCATTCCTCTCTGTGTTTGACAAAATTGATATTATTATTTTTTAAAGGGGGAGGGGGTGGGTGGTTAGGCCTCACTTTGAATGACGTGAACATCCGGTTTCACAGTCATACACGTACAAGCGCAACTTTCAATAATTGGCTAATTCGTCCCTCGGTTTATAGTAATCAATGTTAATTGACGTGATTGTCTGCGCCGACCCTAATTGCGACAACAGCGCCACTAAACCATTGCTTCTGCCCATTTACCGTCGTCGACACCACACGTGCTCGCAGGCCCACCGTACGCCTGAGTTTCAAACACACGCACACACACACACACACGCATGCGCACAATGTTTATTAGTGTGTGTGTGTTCTCCATGTGTCCACACTTGTGCGGCGAGTGGATTCCACAACTTAATTTGCTCAGTAATTGGGCTTAATATGCCGCGTGATAAGAGTTACCGTGGGTTTTTTATTTTCAGAAAACATTAATTCTAATTAATATCAGCTTTCAGGGACCGTTTTCCACTGGTTTGTGATGTTAAATTATTACAGATGCATGCAAATCCTCACCGGAGAATGTTCACACATGGGGCAAAGTGCTTTGCTATAAAGGGGAAGGGAGATATTTAGTTGTACTTTCCGGCGATTCTTTTAGGTTTATCTGCACAGGTTTACTGTGTTTGGGAACAATACATTCTAAATCCAAAGTTAATATTTCACAATTACGAACAAAAGCGACTAACTTTGTCCTCACGTGGATTTCGTGGGTAATAATATATATTTTTTGTGGATTATAAGAATAATAAAAAGTAGCTCACTGAGGCCATTAGAGGGATTTGGATGCGTTACGTTCAGTGATCTAGATTTCCTCAAATATAAACCAACCAAATATTGAAATGTTAGCTTATGTTGTGCGATAAGAAACTAGCTGAAAAACGAAAATATTGTAAACAAAATTAATGAACCTTTTATTAAATTGAAAATAAATGTTTTGTGTTACTTAAGAATTTAAACTTAATGACTGAATATTATTTTCACGTGCTATGAGTCTTACTACCTGTCCGGCCTACCCGCATATTTACAATAACGGAATAGGGATGAAGATGTGCCTGAAATTGCGTATAGAGAGAATAGCAGACCCTTTGGGAAATATACCACAATATACCAGGCCTGAATTTTAACACATACTCGTCACCAGTTGATCAGGCAATGCGAGACTGACGCGTTTGTTAGCGTGAGCACCTGTGAGAGCATGCATATTATTTTCAAAAACTGTTAAATTTAAAAGACAATCTTCATCATATTTTTCAAATTAATTTTGTACTTTTCCCACGATTAGAATGAAATACTCCCAAAAATTATAGAAACGCGAACTTTTAAAATCATATTGATGTATTGTAATTTTATTATTCACATACACCTTTAAAACATGATTGTCGTTCATAAGTTATTTTTAGATATTTTTAAAGGTTAATTAAGGACAAAATTATACCATGCATGCATGTAAAACTTTCTGTTTTAATTTAGTTTGCAAAAAAACAAATAATATAATCCTCTTTGACGAATCCAATTAGCATGACTCGATTCGCATGTGCTAGCTCGTGGTTTATTCTGTCTCGCACCTAGTTCGTGGTGTGCAGTGTTCTAGCTCCGTGTCTGTGAATCGTGACACCCACGCCGGGCGCCAATTTATAGTTGCATTTGCAAGAGCTACGTGGTGAGCATATAATGCGCTGCACCCTATTTATAAAATATCGAATCCAAATATATTGCTTTAACCCCGAAGTTTGCTTTACGAACGTTTTAGGACTACGAGATTGTCGGATAAAAATAATCTTTACGTAATTATATTTAGATTAAAAATTCAATCCAAGACCTTTTTAAATGAGCACCAATATTCGTGTTCTGGTGAGTAAAAAGGTACATTCAAGGCTTAGGAGAACCCGGTTTGACCCAAAGTGGCACTTAAATAATAATGTTTATTTTAGTATGTATCCAGATATTATAATTCTTGGTCTTAAAAATGAGCTTTTAAGGTGATATCCTAAATTTATTTTGCTTCTATGAAATTTGTTTGTATAAGCTTATGACTGTTGACCTTGCTGGTCTTGGTACTTACCTCGGGCTACGATGTTCATGAGTTCAAATCTAGCCAAGGTCAACGGATTTTTCTTGAATGATAACAATCCGTAGCTCAACTTCCTTCGAAGGGGAAGTGAAGCCAAGCCATCGGTCACATTTCCATTGTGGCGTCTAAAATAACCCTTCAAGATACAGTATGTGAAAATATATTTCCCGGACAAATTGGTAGGCCCTTTTGCGATCACTCATAGAAATTCAGTGTGCAAGGCAACGTGGAACCACAACTTTGTCTGAACTCTCCTAGTACATGGTATTTCTACCAGATGGTGCAGGCAGAACTAACCAGCTGAAGGGCTTAGTGCATGCCCAGCGCCGGATGGATAGAAATCACATCAAACCAACCTTCGGGTTGTTGAATTAAGAAAAACCCTATAATTTGAAAGTAATGATTAAATATATAACTAAATAAAGCGCTACCAGAATAAAGACAACAAATGAAAATATGGCGATATTTCCTGGAAGTGAATGATAGACACTTGAGCCATTTATTAAAATTTGACTTATCACAAAGCTACTTAAATTGGCTATAACATATCAAGGATTAAGCTAAATAGTTTTTGTTTTGTAACTAAACAATAAAAATGTGCAATGTACATTTTTTTTAGGAAACAAATTATACTTTTTTAAACTCCGTACTCCACGTCTTATCCCCATTCGAAGCCTCTCACACATTTACACTAATGGGCTAGGTGTGAGCATGTTCCACATGAGCGTGGAGGGAGAGTGGAAAACGATTAAGAAAAATACTTTTTTTTATCACCGCGTCTTACTAATTACCTGTTCAGGTTAAACTCATATATTAAAACTACTCTAATAGGGCAGGAATTAGGAAGAAAGCATTTTATATGTAGTATACCTAAATTTGTGTGGAAGGAGAGTGGAAAACCATTTAGGAAAAACTACCCTAAGCAGACTCGACTATGATTTGAACCTGGATCTCCCCGTCATCAGCAGACCAGTCTAACACGAGAGTGACGCATTAGACCGTTCGGCCACTGAAGCGGGTGAAAAAAACTCTCAATGCATCAGGCAGTTATTCAAACCCCAGTATTGTCATCATTACCCCTCCCCTCTAAACGTGGATAGCCAGACAAGACGAGTCTGACTCCTTTGCCCGCGTGCGCGTGAATCACATTTTAATCATCTCCGGCGCTCGATCCTCTTACGCGATCTCAGTGCTCACAGTAATGGGACGGGACTATACCTCGTACACTCACCCCCTCGGCTTACAATCCCACCGCGCTAACTAATCACATCGTTGCGCCAGTACTATCTGATTAATTAACAAAATGATAGTCGATTGGGGCCAAGGGAGCGGTAAATCCACGCCGTTTACAAGCGGAGAGTTTAAAACGATGCAATAACGGACTGCGGCATTTGTGATTGGGGAGGGGTCGAGGGGGATTTCAAGAATTGCGGTCCTCTCGACAACACAGGTATTAGAGGGAATTAACATGAGAGATTCCTAATGTCAAGAATTACATGAAAGCTCAGTTGCCGGCTAAAATTAAACGGGGGTTAAAAATCACGTGTGCATTTTGCAGCCTCGTTATTTAACAACTGCTGGTTTTGGCTGTGTTAATTAAATCAGATAATTCTGGGTTAGGTAGTCGTGGAAAGTAGGTAAGGAGCTAATTTAGTTTAAAATGTTTTGTTTATCTAATACAATTTTTGAAGTGGATGGGTATATATTATGAAAACATTTCCATAAAAGTAGTAGGAAGTTTGAAATTTAATCACATCTGAGC
Organism: Timema genevievae; assembly: GCA_902155825.1. Classification (NCBI taxonomy): domain Eukaryota; kingdom Metazoa; phylum Arthropoda; class Insecta; order Phasmatodea; family Timematidae; genus Timema; species Timema genevievae. The sequence continues at coordinate 51,502 of CABFWO010000835.1, read as the reverse complement.
ACAGCGTGTCACCTACTCAACAGGTTCCATATACACACAGTTTGTTGTTCAATCATGAGCTTCACTGACTCAATTAAGCGGCGAGTTGGCCCAAGTAAGCGGAAAAAATTCACGATTAATACTAGTTTTATTTCTGTTCTTCAAATTTGGTCCCAAATATACGGCCCGATTAACCAGTGCACCAATTAACTGGACTCCACTCTACTTAATATATATTTTTACTGTAGATTTGGGTCGAATATGCCATTTTACGAATCCAAATCTCGAATTTGAGTCTTTATTTTGTCTAAAAATCCCGAGTCTCAAATTCAAATCTGAATCTTGGTGAAGAAATTATTAACAAAAGGAGAATTGAAAATATAATGGAACGAGAGAAAATATAAATAGTAACTAAACGATAAATTACTTTGTTATAATTCATTAATTATAACGTTCATAGATTCAGTTAAGTGTTAAATTAATGGTCTAGTTGTTACGTTTGATTTATAATTATAATGAGTCTGAACCACCAGTAAGGTGATTAAAGCTATAAAACCAATTACAATAATTAAAAATTTGCAGAATTAAAAAGATTATCATTTGAGTCTCGAATCCGATATTTTCTTAAATCCTTGAATCTCAAATATCTTTAAGGATTCGAAATATTTAAGGGTTAAAGGGTATAAAGGTCCCATACCTAATTTTTGGATCACATAACATAAAAAAGTACTTCGTATGCATAAACCTATGTATGAAATACTAAAATTTGAAAAAACTATCAAGAGCTTGCTATATTCTTTTTTACTTGTGATGGCTGTTTTGCCGCGTAACCATTCATAGTTCACCCTGGATGGTATCCTACAGGTACTTTGATTTATCGAGATTATACCTTATTTACATGAATGAGATAAGAACTAGAACGGCATGATTTAAAAGGAAGTGTACCTGGAATCGCTTGGAGGATGGGTGGAAAACTATTAAGTAAAATACCTCAATGCCCCCAGCTGGGATTCGAACCCCAACATCCTCGTTACTGTCAGTAGGTACGCACGCACACGCACATATATATATATATAAAAACATGCATGCATGCATACATGCATACATGCATACATATATGCATACATATATGCATACATACATACATACCTGCATACATACATACATACCTGCATACCTGCATACATACATACATACCTGCATACATGCATACATACATACCTGCATACATACATACATACATACCTGCATACATACATACATACATACATACCTGCATACATGCACACATACCTGCATACATGCATACATACCTGCATACATGCATACATGCATACATACCTACATACGTGCATACATACCTACATACGTGCATGCGTACATACGTGCATGCGTACATACGTGCATGCGTATATACGTGCATACGTGCATGCGTACATACGTACATACGTACATGCGTACATACGTGCATGCGTACATACGTGCATGCGTACATACGTGCATACGTGTATACGTACAACATACATACATATTATATTATTATGTAAGTTTTATGACACATAAGTTGGAACTATCTTCGCCAATGGATGGCGGCTGCTCAATTTGTGTGAATTGATTGATTTACATTTTATTGGGTTGGTCAACAATAGTTATACTTAGACACAATTTCAGGATATTGAAAACACAAGCTTAGACCAGCGCCAAAGAGCTCTCGATAGCCAACGAACGACTACGAAAGAAACTAAAAACAAAAGAGAAATTTGTTGCCCACATAGATGTTGCAAATGTATTACCTTTTTTAAAAATAAAAGTTTCTGAATCTTCATTTCTTCTCCCTTTCTCGTCTTTGAGAAGTAGTACATTACTAAATATTAATATTTAAATTAATTTGTACAAATTGTAGACATAACTGGGTCAGGTTATTTTGAGATCGATTCCCGATAACTCTCGATAACATGATTTCTCATGTTCTACATTATGTTTGTGTTAATAAGAGCCTCACAATAATATCCTGTTGGTGGAAGTTATTGAATATTTCATCAGTGCACTCTGTTAGATTGAAATAAATAATCGAGAACCATGCTGCTGCCGTATTAATCTTAATGCTGTATAATATTATTATAATTCATGGGTCAGTACGGTGAACGTATACATTAGTATCTATGCTATAGCTCACTGTTTATATTAAACTTATTCGTCTTATTTGAAAATTTATCTCTGAACAGAACACTTGACCAATCGGATATTTAATTAATGAATATGTTTGCACAAGATCTATCAATCTAATGGGGTATAGATGAGCGATATAATTGAAAGTAATTGTACCATCTTACTGCTGGAAAGAGTATGGAATACTACTTTATCAATCCTCGGTCCCGGCACAGATTTATCTATCTGATTACCAAACCCTTACTTCACCTCTGACAAGACGTGTATTAATCACAACTTGTGAATGTGAGGAATGCCAAGCCTCCACCGTGGTTCGGATCCCACGTTAAACTGTATGTCCTCCATTTCATCTCACAATCACCCTACCATTACACAGTAGCGTAAGTGCGTATAACTCGAACGGGTAGTAAGACGTGGTGCTAATAATAATAATAATAATAATAATACTTTAGTTGGAGATAATCACTCCCCGTCGGGTTTCAAACAACTGCCTCAAACTCCCGGTTCAGAGTCATGTACATTATTACAGATTAGCACAGAAAGTGTGTAGAGTGGTCGCGAACTAAAACACTTGCTGATCTCCACCGTTGGCCACGTGGTCTCTGGTGTCAGCATTGGAATAAACTATATTTACGCTATTGGAGAGGTTTAGGTTTGAATTTAGGCCGAGTGCGTGGGGTTGGTGGTTTTATCTCCCCTTCTATAAGCTGATGTGGGTGCACTTACTCAAAATACTCTTTCGAATAACCTCAAATAATTTGGTGCTAAACGTATTTATTGTAAAAAAAATTAACTGAAAATTAATTATTTCCCCCTCCCCTCTTTCCGCTTTTCCCCTTTCCCATTCCCCCACCTACCCAAAAAAAGAATTAAGCAGGTAAGGTTTGACAAGACACACAAATCGCTGCACAAATCGAGTCAATTGGGCCGCTCGTTCACCCGCAGGTATGAGTTTATGAGCATAGTAGACAAAGTGCGTACTCTCTTGGAAAGTCACCCTTCTATCCTTACCCCCCAACCAACCCTTGTAGTCTATTCAGCCAGTGTTAATAGTTGGCTGTAAGAAACGGGATCTGCTTGCCGCTGTACGTTTAATTTAGATTAATGAGGTTTGGGGCTGTGTGAAGGGCAGGGGGAGGGTTCGGGTGGAGGGGCTATGCGGGTACTCACACATACATATAGTTGAATCACCGTAGAAATAACCTTATCTGACGGGTTTAAAAGTTACTAATTCCGCTTTTATGTATTAATATCATGTTAAGCTACGTGTTCATTAGATGCCCTGTTTGGGAGATGGTGTCAAATTTGATAACTATGTCATAATGTTGGATAATCAAAATTTAATTTACATTTCTTATAAAAGATTCTTCCTGTGGTGATTCAACCATACATGCATACACCATAGGGTGGATCTCACACTGAGTTCTGGAGACCTAGCCCAAAACCTGCCCCCCCCCCCCCCTAACTTTTCCAGAACCTCTCCCTTTCCCCTTTTCAACATCTCCTGTCTAATTCAATCTCCAGGAAATTAGGCTGTAATTTCCTGTCTGTAGCGTCACGGCTTTTCTTGGCCCTCTTTGAAATTTCCATCTCTTGATTGCCGGGCTTGTGTTTCTTGCCAAAGGAATCCGTCGTTAACCTCTTTAGCTGCCACGATGTGTGTCTTATCGTGTTATGGTTACAAAGACGCTGCTGCCGCCACGATGATTGGGAAGTTTGTTGCGATTTTCGTGAGAAGGTTAGTTGAAGTTTTTGTTATTCTGTTTTCAAAATAAATTAACGTAGATTAGAATAATGCTGATGCTGAGTATATTAATTTGTAAATTGCTTCATGTCGGAGGCAAAACGTCTAGAGGTAACATAGCCTTCTTTCCTCCTTCTCCTAGTTTTATAAAAAAAACTATATATGTTTTTCATCGCGTCTTGGTATCCGTTTAGTTAATTTGCATATTTTCACTTAAATGGACTAGGAATGAGGAGAGTAGTATTTTAAATAACCTGATGTACCCATATTTGAGAGGGAGTTAAAAAAATTAGGAAAACACACTCTCACTACACTTGGCCGGGATTCAAACCTCGACTTCTCTACCTCCTGTAAGGGTTTGGCCATACTGACAAGAGCGCAAGAAAGCGAATGAGCGACTGAGCTACTGCGTGGCCAAACTGGCAAGTGAGCGCGTGATTAGCAGATAGCTCGATAGCTGTTGACGACAGGGAGACAAGGGTTCGAATCTTGGTTTAAGGAACCAAGGGTGGTTTTTAACAAGTAATTTATTGTTGTGGTTTTCTTATCCTTTCTCCACGTTAATGGTGATTCTTATTTGTAAATACCTACTTTTTTCTATAATATTGAAGTATTAACACATGGGGTCCACAGATAAGAGGATTTATATATTATTTAAGGTCTTACCATTTAAATTAGGCCATTGGTAGCAATATGGAAGTAAGACTTGTTCAGAGTTATTAATTGTGTTCAAGCTAATATTTTAATTGTTTTTAACATTATAAATTTTTTTTTATACCATCGGTAATTTCTTGACTAACAAACTTTTTTCTAAAATAAACATTGTTGAGGAATGTCCTTAACATTTTCATTGATGTAAAAACCACTTTAACGTATTTATTGAGGTTCAACTAATAAATCGTTAACATTTCAATAAACACTGTAGAATTTTTTCATAGCGATGCAATTATTAGTGAAGGCCGCCCAACATGTTTATACCTGAACCAAAGTTTGCCAACCAAGAGAGAACAAATAGTTTCCTAACAAAAAATTAAAATGTTAAAAATAATTTAAACTGGTTTGGCCACCCAAACAAAATTTACTAAAGGGCTGCGTTCTCTTCAAAAATTAAGTTGGTGAAAAGGATGGATTCACGGCGGTTGATGACATCACAAAAACCGTTTACGGTTGTGTTCATGCGCATTTGTTTACAAAATATAAACTTTTTATTTAGAAACTAGGACACTATTTCGTACAGCTATTTCTCTAAGCTATAAACAACATAGGTATTTACTTTGGTGGCCAATTTTAAGACAATACAATTGTGAATATAATACTTTTTAAATTTGTTATTTCTTGCATTATAATATCTCTTGTCGCCACAACCGTGAAACAAAGAAACATAATAGTTTTATTAATATTTGTTTTTATTTGAATAAGTCACGAAAAGTCCAATCACACAGTAATCCTTAGGAAAGTCTTATTAGAAGCGTTTATTCACACATTTGATTGATAATATAGTATTACTAAGAAAATAATAACTTTTACCAAATTAGTGACTTTCTACCGATGTTTGCAATACAAATCTTCTCCTAGCTGTCAATTACCTTCACTCCTACGCTGGATTCGCTTTGTATTGCAAGCAAAGTTGTAACACTCTAATGCCGTTTTCCAATTTTCGCCGAAACAAATGGTGCTACACCTAACAATATAAGCCCACGAGTTGAACAGAATCCGGTACTGATTGCGTATCGAGAGAATCTAGCTAATGCAATCTACTTCGTCCAATCAACGCAACGGAACCAGATCCTCCTGTCCAGCATGTTAATACAGCATCAAATTGCATTATCACCGATTTTACTAACTAGACTAGAATTATTTTATGCCAAGAATTCTGTAGCTAGATCAATTTATTTTGGCTTGTAAGGTATCAAATAATTATAGAATGCAACTTATGATAAATTGAAATTAAAAATGGGAATAAATTACCTCCGTTTACAAATATACATTTAAATAGGAATATAGAATATACAATAATAATAATAATAATAATAATAATAATATTGTTAAAATATAAGTTAAGTACTACCCGGAGCACGGAATGATCCCAGGAGACTCAGAACATTGAAGTGTTATAATTTAAGCTCCCGGGTTCTATTCCTGTGTCTAGCTGTCATGTTTAAAACTACATTTAATTTTTTTTTCTACACCAAATAACTGTATAGTTATAAATTTTATTTTTCAATCTTTTGAAAATTTTTTCTTTAAGAATGAAATATTCGTTAAAATTGATTAAATTAATTACAAGAGACTATGGAGTTAATTTGTTTGTGACTAACTAGCTTATAATAAAACCGCTATGTGACCTCAGGCTAAATGCGATGTGGTATAGCGTTCTTAATCAAAATACATTAATTATACTATGAGTTTTAGTGATGATATTAATTTCTTTACCCTAAAAACGCAAGCATTACATAATTCAGAGCAGGCCAAGCTCTCTATACAATGATACAAATATGATTTGTTTTATTTACAAAGCAATTGCATTTTTTTAGCATCGCGTCTTACTAACCGTTCGGATTATACGCTTATGTACTAAATTACGCTGATGGTTTTAGAGTTTAGGAGGGTTATATTTAAAGGAAGTGTACCCGTATTTGCGTGAAGGGAAAGTGGAAAAATCATTTTGGAAACAACTCAGTTCACCCAACCGAGATTTGAACCTTGATATCCTCGTCATCGACAGTCCAGTCTACTGCAAGAGTAGTGCGTTAGACCATGCAGCCACCTAAGTGGGTTGTTCAAATATTATTTTAAGATTGTGTTTTATTGTACATTTTGGCTATGTAAATATACATAATATAGTGAGGTTTCAGATAGTGGTAGAAAATGATAAGGTAGATTTAAAATTCAGTGAAATCTTTCTTCGAATCTCGGTTGAGATGAATTTAGTTCTAAATTTAGGGTGAAAGCAAAATTATTACGACCTAGTTCACTCACTATTAGTACTGTCCAAACCACATCAATATAGCTATTACTCTAAAACTGTACCAAGCCAAGAAAACCAAGGCGTCAGTCTCGTTTTGTCCGACTTGCATGTGATGAGGTCATGGTTTGGATACCTTTTGGGCCTACTGAGTTGTTTACCCCTATATGTGTTCCCTCTATCTATTCTCGCAAATACGGGTAAACTTACTCTACTACTCGTCCTACCACTTTAAGTGTAAACATGTGAACCCCCACCCCCTTACCACCAATCAAAATAACAACACAATAAAATCAATTTAAAATATGCATTCAAATAATAGTTATAAAAAATAAACTTTAGAATATTATAAATAAGTAAGAAAATTGTGGATATCATTTAAAACTTCTTGAGGTCTTTTACAAAATCAAAGCATATTTGATTTAATTTAAATGACGTACAGTATTTATTTGTAGGTTGACGTTCGTTTGAGGGTACTCTTACTTCTTAGTATCTTATTTCTTCAAGCATGACCTGAAATATTCATTCGAAAAACGATCTCCCTCATTAATAATTCAAGTCGCATGAACTTAGTATGTTGTTGACTTTTAAATTAGAGGCAGATTAAAGTTATTTTATCTTTTAGTTGCCTATCAACCATCCTCATCATTGATTACTAGACATCTTCTCCAGAAGAAATTCAATTATGTGTTTAATTTAATTGGGGAAATCATCTGACAATTTAATAAAAATTTGAAAGATCTAATTTAATATAAAATTATTTCTTTATTTAAAATTAGATGAATGGATTTTATCTTAAACGAATAAGTATTTTATCGTCACTTCTGACCTACATTCCTTTCAAAATCTAACTTTAAAGTTTTGTAATTCGTTTTTGTAGTTTGGGGGAGACCCACACTCAAGTTCTATTTCAAGAATTTTTGTGTTCTGATTTTTGGGCTATCGGGAAGATAAATGTGACTGCTCCAACAAATCCGTGGGGAAGGGGGAAGGAAGAAGAACAAAAGAATGAAACCCGAAATAATAAAAATAAAAGTGGTTGTAAGGAAAAAAGGGAAGTTTCAGATAAAGAAGTAATCAGTTGAAGGGAAAGACACTATTCTTATAGTTTTTTTTAAAGGTCTTTTACGACGACAGTTTTTGACCACTACTTTTATTTCTGCTTGCAGAAAAGAAAATGGGATAATGTAATCAACACATTTATTACACGGCTAAGGGTGGAATTGAATTCTTTGCTATGTTTTATCACGGCTGAATGGTTTATGGGACACCACCAAATTTGAAAACATGGTATTTTGACTCGAATGAAAAAAACCCAAGCTCGCGGATCCTTAATATATATGTGCATAAATATATATACGTTTATTTAAATATAATATGTGTGTGTGACAGTGTATGTTTATCAAATTGTTATACTTTAATTTGTTAATATTAAAAATCTATTATTTCGATACTCTAGGATCTTTTTTTTAAGTAAGCCCGCCATATTCATACGCATATGTATTAATTACGCTAGTGAGTCAGGGATTAAGAAGGTTGAATTTTAGAGGAAGTGTACCTGCACTTGTTTGGAGGTAGAGTGGAAAACCATTTAGGGAAAATCACCATCAGTTCACCTGACCAGGATCAAACCATGATATCATCGTCATCGGCAGTCCAGTCGATTGCCAGAGTAGCGCCTTTGACCATGTGGATTTTAAATATCTTAAGTTTGAAAACAATCAAAACGTATTTTAAATGATAATTTAACTAAAATTATTATTTAAGAAAGGGACTATTTAAAAATAGTAAAAATAGTGATAATTCAAGTATTTAGTGATCCACTTAGCTAATTTTATTTTCATTGCCCTGCAATGCAACTTCAATCGAGGATAGTTAAATATATATATATAAAATTAGTATAACTGTCAAAACTAGTTTTAGCGCTATATTACGTAATTAATGTGATATTTGATATTAATTTAAACAGTTTGTCGATATACCAAATGGTTCATAAGTGAATATGTCGATATCATCTAAATTAAATAGCCTATACTTACCATTGCGTTATAAAAATTGATTTGTACGTACACAAAGAGGAAGCTTGAAAATTACGAGTCTACACAACTTTCGATATCGATATCGAGCTTTAATGATGAGGTTGGCTCGAAACTCGATATTCGAGTACTCGCAGAGCCCTAATATACATGTATATATTGGATATTACGTACAAATAATATTCAATAATTCAAGGGGATTGCATCCTACACAGTAAAAAACTTATGTGATATATTTTTAGGTTTAGGTTACTTTGTAAATTACTGGGCCACATTTGACTTAAACAGTGCTTATAACTTTAAGGTTAGCTTTGAAATGGAATTGATATACAATATACATTTATTAGTCTATGCCAGTTGAGAGGTGTGCTAAGATAATATAGTTTTTTTTTAAATTTGTAGAACGTTTAACACCAAGACTAATAATAAGGTCTTAAGCTAAGAGGTAACGATGAGAAGGATAATTTGGAGGAAGTGCACCTGAACTAACGTGTAACCTTGATGAGATAACCCAAGCAGCAAATCACATGGTCTTAACACACCCAGCTGAAATTTGAGTCTTGACTCTTTCACGTCACTGGCGATAGAACATATTGTGAGACTGGCTACGTAGATCATGTGGCCATCGGTATGGATCCTGATAAGCAGCAGTCGTCCTAAAAACAATCTTTAAGTAGGTAGTAGTTTGGGTTTTAAACAGCTGAATTTTTTTTCTTTGACAGTTTTGTTAAAATTAGTGTTTCAGACTCGCCTTGTTTGGGATTTCAGTGACGAAGCCGGAGATTGAGTCCCAGCAAGGTGTGTTGAGAGGTTTTCCACCATGAATGGTTTTCCACTCATTCTTAACGCAAATGCAGACACACTTCCTCTACATTTTAGCTCTCTCCCCCTAGATCCTAGTAGTGTGAATATGAATATAGGCTGGATGGGTAGTAAGTCCTGATGTGCACACACAAAAAAAAGTTTGATAAGAGTAGGTTAGCGCCCACTTATTAAGCTTTCATGTTGACCTCGCGTCAAATTAATTTAGAGCTTGTTCTTGCCCGAATGGGTAGTGGGACGCGGTAGAACATAATAGTTTGGAACTAAATAAACTTATAAACTAAGTTTACTATGAACAACATTAACGTGACCTTTCCAACAACTTTCCCATCAAGTGAAATAATAAAATTTTATTATTTTAAAATTCAAATCTTCCATAAACATATCAGTGGGAGCGCGTACTAAACACCAAACGTGTCTAGTCTTGTTTGCTGGTGATATGGAGGTCCTGGCTCGAATCTAGGTCTGGTGTATTGTGGTTTCCCCCACCTTAAGTTGTTTCCCATTCTTCCTCCACTGAGTTGCTGGTAAATGTACTTTAATCTCTGTCTTCCTCGTCTTTAGCCTATTTGCGTTATTGCTATGGGTGTGAATGACTCGATGGGGGAGATGGAATTAAAATATAATGATTGCATGCATAAATTGAATTGGCGTAGTGCACCAAAAGAAAAGCAACGGTAATGGTTGGCAGAGATGAATCATATTTGATATTTCCTAAAAGCCTCTAATTCTTATTTATGTTATGATTATATATAATACTATTTAGTTATCTTAGGTACTGTAAACAAAAGGAGATTTAATTAATCTTGAATGAACTATACCAACCAAAGACGAGCCAAAATAAATACAAAATCTCCCCTTTCCTTTATATAAACTACTTTTCCACCAAGTCTCCTTCCACCAGATATAATCCTTCCGATGTTGGGGGCGAACATTTTCTAGAGCCTGAAAGTGGCAAGATAGAGCAAAGAGAAGCCAAATTACTTTGGGGGGAAGAGAAGGAGGTATGGAGTTGAGGGAATTGTTCACCGTATCTCCGTCCAGTTTTTCCCCATTAAAATAATAAGCAACAAATAAAAGGCTTCAACAATATTTGACCGACTTAGGGACGAAGTTGTTGAGAACGACACCAAGCGCCCATTAGCGGCTGAGTTCGCCTTCCTTTTCTTCTCCATCTATTTTCTCTTTCTCTCTCTCATTCTGAGCGAGCGCCCGAAGAAGAGTAGCGTATTGATAAGGCGATTGTTAGACTTGCCGGCACAACTATCTCCACACGCCATTATATGGTCGCCGCTAATGGGCTTCCAGCAATCTATCAGTATTAGCTCCCTATTCTACCCCTATCCCACCCTTCATAAGAACATCAACAGAGGAATTGATACGGCGCCAAGTGAAGCGGTTCTTATTCTTAGGGAAGCGGGGGGAGGGGGGGGATGATTGGATTTCTTGAAAGGTGGATTTAAGGGTGTGAGGTGATCGATTTGTTTTTATTGTCCGCATTAAAAAAAATAAGACTTCTTCGATGAGCTCTTTCACAAATAATATTTTTCAACTTTGATATTAAGGGTTTGTTATTAAGAAGACTGCATCTTTTTTTTCTTTCTCAGGGTATTAAATTTTTAATTGTTTGTTCTAAACAAGGTTTATTAGCGACTTTATCTAAGGAATTAGGATGATAAAGGTAGCCGAGAGGAAATTCACCCGCAATAGTGCGAAAAGAAAACGGGAAAGCCACAGCGAAAGTCACTTGTGTGAATCCACGTGTGAAAACGAAAGTAGAAATTAAATGGGGAAAATACACCTTTGATTCACCCGGCTAGGATTCATACCCCGACCTCTTTGTTAATGGCAACCAAATGCAATGTGATACTGGGCCTTAGCCCGTTAGCAAATCTTTTGTTACTTACTCGAAGTACTAAAGCCCAACTTAAATGTGCCCAAGGACCTCAATAAAATCCACGAGTCTAATGACATCATAATTGACTAGTTTTTATCAAGCTATGAAAAAAACAAGATCAGGTATTTAACTATGAATGAAATAAGAAATAGTAATTTAAACGTGTTTAAATACATACTAAATGCATTTTCCGACTACGATATGGTACTATCTTTGTTACGTTACACCAGATGTGACCCGCCTCGGTGGCGTAGTTGGCTAACGCGCCAGTCGTGTTGAGCCAGACCACCGAGGACGGGGAGATCGAGGTTCGAATCTCGGTCGAGTGAACTGGGGCGGGTTTTTCCTAAATGGTTTTCCACTCTCCCTCCACGCAAATGCGGGTTCATTTCCTCTAAATTCAACCTTCCCAATTCCTAATCAATTAGTGTAATTAGTACTTAAGCGTATAACCCGAACGGGTAGTAAGACGCGGTGCTAAATAATAATAAAATACACCAGATGTAAGAAAGAAATTAAACATGAAACTCCGTTGAAGCTTTCATGGATTCTACCAAGTAAGTCAAAACCTTCCGCTTCTCAGCTAATAACATATATTTTCCTGCACTAGATTATTTTTCCAAAAACGTGGGCCGCGAAAAAAAGGCATCGTGGGCCACCAGTTGGAAGCCTGTGTACTAAAGATACACTTTCAAAACATAGGGTTATTTCAGAACACAGCTTACAAACCAACGTTACCTGGCATTTATTACAGTTAATGTCCAAAAACCTACACTAAACTAATGTGTTGCAGAGTAAGAAGATGGACTCGTAAAAATATAGATCTAACAAAAAATCTAAGGTACCACCCGGGTTCAACTCTGTGGTTACATCCCTCGATGTTCAGTAAAAAAAACTATTTAATTTCAACGACAATAATTTGCTTACGCGTACAGTCTAGTGATGTGCTAATCCCACCATCACAAATGACAATAAACACCACATGTGTCACCCATCATTCCATAATTGGATCGCTAATAATATAAATATTTGATCAAATTGTGTTACCGTCAGTATGCTTTTACAGAGATAAATAGTTTGACCTTAAAATTAAATTATACATTGAGTTGTTTTAGTGAGCATTGACAAACACGGAACCAGCAGGGCTAGGTCAAAAGTTAGAACACCAGCCACTTGACTTGAAAGAGCGTTGGTTAGACTCCAACCGGGTCTATAGGACTCTAATACTTGGTTAACTTTCTCTTTTAGTATTATAGGATTTAAGGTGTCAAACTCACATTAGCTTGAGTTGTTAGTGGCAAGGGAGGCTGAGATCATACTATTGAATAATTAACCTTGGAAGGGTTTTTTCCAGCTAATACGGGTACACTTCCTAATCTACCTTATAATCCCTACACTCTTCTCTTTTAACACCTCACACCTTACAATTAACTAGAGCACAATAATACTAGGGTTGTTACTCAGCCGAAAAGCCGGGAAAACTCAAGTAATTTATTGTATCTGGATAATTTTTTTTATTAAAAACAGGGAATTTTACAAAAATCTTTAAAAGTACTCGATTATTTGTAAATCTGGGGTACAAAAATACATTATTTAAATATAAGGTATTCCCACGCATGAAAAATCAAAATGGACAAAGCCCGCTGACTTAAACGCATGTTTCATTCCCCACCCCCCAATCCCCAAATCTCCCAAAAACACTGGGAAAGGTAAATGACTTCATATACTTCCCCATCAAGGTCAAATAATTCTGTTCCAAGAAATGATGAAACGTTTTCCCACTAGTCAGTCTTATGAAAAATTAAATTTAATTATTCTATACGTTAATCAAAGTTATCTGAAAATAATGGGATCTACCTTTGAAAAAACAACTGGAAAACATAAAACATTTAATAGTCAGAAACTAGTGTCAATCGTGAATGTATACCTGACCCCAAATCCCAATATCATTAACAATCTATATTCATTTAATATTACACACTCATAACTCAAACCTTATTATTATTATTATTATTATTATTATATGGTGTTCTGTCTTATGACAGGTCCATTCCTTTTGTCAGTGAACCTAGACCGCCAATGCTCTCTGTCCTATGCCTCCTCCTTCAGATCTCAGAATTTAATTATTTCCTTCAATTCATCCAATATTTGAATCCTCCTCCTTCTTAAGCTGCTCTTTTTCTCAACCTCAAGCCTTCTATGATGTGCATGAAACGGTTCCTCCTAAGTATGTATCAGATCCAGTTTGCTTTGCACCCGAACTTATAAATATTTACATATCGACTATCCTGATAAGACCCCATATAAATAATTAATATTTTCATCAACACCACCCGAAATTTAACCAGGGTCTTCTAAACCCACACTTGATCACTCTAGACACTAAACCATGGGGATGGGTCGATTTTTTTTAAAAACAGTATAAACATTCAATTGACCACTAAACAAGTTGGTAAAAAGGAAAGTAGTCGAGGGAGGAATCCACACACTTTTTTCGTAGGTTTCCAAATGAAAAAGTTTCTTTTTATCATCAGTTCGTCGTTAAAGCAAGAATGAATGTTCTGAGATTCGTTATCAAAAAGCAGTAAGAGGTTGCTGTTATTTTTAAAAAGAGGGAGAGAGAGGGAGAGAGAGAGAGAGATCGTTTGATGTGGCAAGAAGTGGGTTTCGGAACGGGGAGG
>CABFWO010000835.1:0-12685 GCA_902155825.1 Timema genevievae | reverse complement strand
GGGATCGCAGCAGTTTTCATTACCTTGATGTAGAGTAAAAAGTTCCAAGAGTCGCCGACGGAGCAATGGACTTGAAGTGGTATTGGCCCTACTCCGAAGTCACGCCTCGCCGTAAAGACGCCACAGTTTTACTCTCGACTTATTGTTATCTATATCTCGACTGGTTGAGGGAAGAGGGGGGAGATTGGCTGCTAGATGCGGCTATTCGCATTCAGGAGACGCGGGTTTCCGTGGGCTGAACAAACAATGTTGGTTCGCAGGGCTTGAGTACATTCTGTTGCAAAATCTTTAAAAGGGTTGAAGCCTGTTTTACTTTGTTTTGATGCACTACTATCTACTTAGGATGGGAGGGTAAGGAGTGCGAGAGAAGGCCAATGTGTTAGGAGTTTTGATATGATAGCAAAACATTTTTTGGCGGGTGACCTGGCGGTCTAGGGGTAAGGTGTCAGACTTCTGTACTGGGGGTCCGGGGTTCAATCCCCGGTCCTGGCACAGATTTATCTGATTGCCAAACCCTTCCTTCACCTCTGACAAGACGTGTATTAATCACAACGTGAGGATGTGAGGAATTCCAGGCCTCCATCGTGGTTCGGATACCACGTTAAACTGTAGGTCCTTCATTTCGTCTCACAATAACCCTACCATTACACATTAGCTTAAGTGATTATAGTCCGAACGGGTGGTAAGACATGATGCTAATAATAATATTAATAATAATAATTTTTGACCAAAATAAAAACATTATACTTCATTAAGAACATAGTTTAATTTTCTTAACATTGGGATTTCAATTTTTTTAAATATCCGTCATTAGCATAGCGGCATTGGGTGAGAAACTTGAAGTGAAGAGGTTGTCATTAAATTCCAGGTCACCCTTGACATAATTATATTAAGGAACTGTTATCAAAATATGAAGAGAATTAAACTCTATATTTCTACTGAAGAAATATTTCGACCAAAAAAATGTGTTGCTATAATAACTACAAACAAACTTTTACCTTTTCCCGCGTCTCCACCCTAAAACTATCTAAGCTAAAGTACAACGAATCCACATAGTGAGCAATGTGCATGTGGACTAAAAGTCAAGATTGTCTAATCGGGATTTTCAGGGACAAGAAAATTAGTATATTTTTTATAGCACCACGTCTTACTACCTGTTCAGGTTATACGCCTATGTACTAATTACGCTATTGGGTTAGGGATTAGGAAGGCTTAATTTAGATTAAATTATTCGCATTAGCGTGGAAGGATAGTGGAAAACCACTTAGGAAAAACCACCCTAAGTGAACCCTACCGGTATCTAACTAACCCCGATCTCTCCATCTTTGGCAGTCTAGTCCAACATAAGATTAGCGCATTAGAACCCGTGGCCACCGAAGTGGGTACAATTAGTGTTCAAACTCTAGTCAGGAGTACTAAGGATGTTTTTTAATAAATGTTTTCCCACTCTAATTTCAAGAAAATACGAGGCCATTTCCTTTAGGCTAATTTGTTTTTCCCCTCACTGTGTGCTACTACTCGTACGGGGTGTCAGCATTTAAACACACGAATGATACAGGGATGAAGAAGATAAAATTCATAGGATTCTTGTCGCATTTAAGTGGAGGAAGAAAACATTCTCATTATATCCGATCCAGGTTCAAACCCTGACCACACCGTCACCAGCAAACCAGATTGAATATTTGAATGGATTTAAAAATGACACCTGGACATGGGAATCGAACCCGGGACCTTTGACTTAGCGCACCAATGCTCTTCCACTGATCTATCCAGGGGTCATCCCAAGTTCATGGTCATTCTTCCTTCATATTTTAAAGCAGAGTATATCATGCGCGTGGTGATATAATCGGCTACTAATAGCTATCACTGATACCACAACCACCGAAGACATGGTTGTGGTTTTATGTTGCCAACAGTACAAACACATTGGACATTCCAAGTGAAACAAGATGGAAGAAAGAAGCGCTATACAATTAAGTAGATATATGAAAGGCTCATTTCCATAATTATATTAATTAGTCCCCAAAACTTCGCCTTAAAGATATAACATTCAAACAAAACAATAGATTATTAAATAATTCTAAAAATAATATTACATCTTCACATAATTATTTTGATGATTTTGATGTAGTTTTTATGCACACTCATTAAAAAAAAAATAAACTGTCTAAATCTCTGATTATTCTGTTTATTCATGACAGAAAGTAAATTTAAAACTCCACGGAAGTATAATTATTATGTATATATATAGAATAGGAAACAAGAAAAAATATAATTTCTAAATGCAAGTCAATGCTGTCCGGGCTTAAATAGTATAGTGAGTGTGTGTACTCGTCAGTGGAAGAGGAAATAAACTAGAGGTCTCAAAGACTGAACTATTAATTTTCTTCTCTTTGTTTCTATTCTGTATATTGTAAAGTACATAAGTGTGATAGTGATCAGGATGTTTTGGTACGTCAAGTTAAGATGCAACACGCCTCACAAAATAGCTTAGAACTTACTAACTAGGAAACGTCGTTAGGAGAGACAAGAAACTTATTTATGAAAAATATAGCCTCATTACGGCCCGCTAGTAATTATATTTTAATTTGTTTTTATGGTGTCCGATACCTTAGCTCAGTTGGTAGCATGTCTATCTACTGTGCTAAGGGTCCCGGGTTCGATTATCGCCAAGGTCGAAAAATTATCATTGGTGAACTGTGATTTCCCCCTTTCACAGTGAGGAATTAACGACCGGGGACTGGATGTTGTGTCTGTTCGAGATTCAAGTTAGTTTATAAGCCATGTGCTGATATAATCAGTGAGTTCAGAAAGTTCACGTTGTATACCTTGAATAAATGAAAATGTTTTGATGAGGCATTCTTGTGTTCAAACATATTTAGACCTCGATAATAATCCGAATTTTAAGAACACTGTATCCTACCAGGATTTGAATTCAGACATCCCGAGTCAAAAGCCAAATTAGCTGGTCCTGCTGGTTATTCACGTTCAGTGTTTAGTTTATCTCGACTACAAATTGGCTGACAATAGCGAGTGTAGCTGCAGCAAGAGTTGCGATGCGCCCCATTACTATGTATTGTGGCTGAAACCATGTTCAGAGGAAACTAAAAAAAAAAAGTAAAAAAATAAACGAATATATAGAGATTTTTTTTGTTGTTGTTCAGGATTGGATCCAAGTAACGTTTTTTTTTCTAGCTTTGAAACCCTTGTGCTCTCATACATATTTACATGAGATAAATCCGAAAGAGTGTGGTTGCGTATGTTACATTTAATATCAGAAAAATATAAAGTAAAAAAAAAGTTTTTAAAATGTTACATATTGCCTATCTAATCTAGTTAAGTGCAAAAGAACGCTAGTATTTTTGACTTTGGTATGCAATTTATAGGCTACCTTTTTTATTATTATTATTTCAAGTGCTACGCGCCTTGCCGGCCTTTCAGGCTGTATGCAAATATTTTTTACAATTTTGTGCACCATGGCTTACCACCCATCTAAGCTAACCACATATTCATACCAGTGATCTAGGACGAGGAAAGAGGGACGAGGACGATAGAATTTAGAGGAGTTTTGGAAACCACCTCTCTGGTCTAGTGGTAAGTAAAGTATGATTTTTGAGGAAGACATTTTTAGAAAATACAAAAAAAAATTTGTGATCAAAGCTATTAAGATTTTACTATATTGTTAGTGTTATTTAAAAGTATTAATATTATTTATAAAAATTCACAGCTGTAAATCACTTAACTTGGCTTATGAGGATATGAACATTGTTTTAATGGCTATTGGAAGTGTTAAAAATATCTTCCTAACATAATCGTGTATGTTGATTTTCTTAATACAAAATATCTGAACAACACAAAATCATCTTGGTTACCAACATAGGTGAACGATCCGTCCAATATTTTATACTTGCAATGCACTTGGTACAAGCTGATAAGGCAGTCAGGGTGTGAATTCTAATAATTTGAAATTAAGTTATTTTTAATATGTTTTTAATATTGTTTTTTAATCCGTTTTCTAAGCTAAAGCCATTACATTCTATTTAATCTACCCTCCTTATCCATACCTCTCAAATTAAATCGTTACACGCAAAAAAAAAAGTAGACCTATGTATATTTCTGTACATCACTTTTCCATGTGAGCCATTTTTGAGAAGATTATCACGCACCCTGGTTTGAGAAACTTTGTTCTTGTTGGTATCTCGTATCTGTGTGTGTGTGTGTGTATACCTATTCAGTATGATGATACCTGTACCGGTGTAACAGTAGAATATTCCTCACAAGGACACAAACAAGATCCCCCTTAGGTATGTCGCGATGTAATCTCCGTTCGTTATTCAACAGTGTTGTCGTCGACCTCTTCATAACTGGAGGTTGTTGTCGCTGACGGGATCCTCGTTAACGGGTGCTTTGGGGGAGGGAGGCTGTGGGGACCTGCGAGATGCTGGCCCCGAGATTACACGGGAGGGGCTCTTTGCTGAAGGCCCGACCACACGTTTCGGAACGCGAGCTAAATTGACTTGTCAACCAATATTTGTAGCTCTAAAAAAAAGTCACCCCCTTTTTATCACTGTTTTTTTTTAACATGCCCGTTTGATTAAGGTTTATTTTTGTGATTCTAGTTTTTGAACGGTTTAGTGGTTGTACACTTCGTTTGCCTTGAAAGGAAGCAAACTTAGGGTAACGAATAACAAGATTGTGCACCTTTTAAGTTGGGGTCATACTGTATTCATTCAAGCTAAGACTACTTACTACCTTTCGGATTAGTTGGAGTGTACCTAATGCTTGCAATGGTTCTCAAACTATGGGATGCGCCCCTTTGGAAAAGGGGGAGGGGAGTGCGATGACTAGTTAGGGGGGGTGAGAGAGGTCAAAAAGTATATTTAGTTTGAGTATGACTCAATGGCTCTCGAACGATTAGTTAATAACAAACAAATATAAATAAAGTTGTGTAGTTAGTGCAGTTTAGAAGGATTCGTTCGTCGGGACTGAGGAAATAAATCAGTGAACGCGTCCGCCTCCGTGGTCGAGTGGTTAATGTGTTGGCCTCCAATTAATAAACCTTGTCGAATTTATTTGCCTACGCACATAATACTTTAAATGGCCGTTTATAATAAGTAAGATTGAAATAATAACTAATTATACTTTAATCCTAATTTATTAACAAGTAATTAAGTTTATTGTTTTACGATAGTGTATTTAATACAATTATTTTTATGTAGACCATAAAGGATTACTTTTATACATCGACATTATTCGCAAACAAAAGTTTGTGCTCTGCTCCTTATCTTAGAAGAAACATTTTGGAAAACAGATCAATTGATTTTTTTACATCGCATCTTACTGTTCGAATTGTCATCATTTATAGTCGGATTCATGAAGATATGTGTCTCAGGGTCATTGCAGTGTTGCCTATTGCTACGTCAGTAAGAGACTGTTATCAAGCAGAGTGGTTTTCACTCTGATAATCTGACAACGTTAAACTATTAGTGTCGGCATTAGGGTAGAGGAGGTTTCCACCCCTAGTATAACCTTGAAGCACACAAACAAATGACAACTAGTACACTAATGTAGAAGGTAGGATTTAGAAGAAATGTAATAATATATGTGTGAATAGAGAGTAGGGAATAAGTCCAGGAAAAAATACTCTCAGTAAAACCAGTCTGGGTTTGAACCCCGTCCTCCCCTTTACCAGCAGACCAGACCAGACCAGACCAGACCAGACTAAACTAGACTAACGTTTAATCTGCGTGTCCACCAATGCGGGTCTTGATTGTTACAAGCTTATTACATTGCATCGGAAAACTAATTTGAAATGATGGTTTCAATAAAAATATGTCTATATACATCTATATGGAAATATATATATATAGAAAAATATACAAGGTTTTTGGAAACTCATAGCCCAACTGCACATACTCGTATAGTTTGCTTGGACCAAAAGTAATACAAAATCCTTATACACTTACATCCGGAAAACTATGCTAGTACCATAAAATTGTGGTTTAAGTTTCGGCGCATGGCGCCGGGAAAGCACAGCTATTCAAGCTTGCGTGTACAGCAAGTTGCATAGGAGCTAGGCGTGCGGCACTACACACCTCACATCTTGGAGCACGGCAGCAGAACATACCACAAATCCACAATTAATAGTAAACAACACACCTGTCCATCTAGAAATGCAAATATGTTCTGAGGATCATTTTTAACGGTCCTACTCCACCAAACGTGTTTTGCCATTATTACATGTGCAGTGCCACGTGCCTAACTTTTATGCAACTTGTTGTACACGTATGCGTGACAGCTTTGCTCTCCTGGCGTTGTACGCCGAAACTTTGAACACAATTTAATGGTATTAGCGTAGTTTTATGGATGTAATTGTAGAGAGATTTTGTAGTTTTGTTAGTTCAAACAATGCATATGTGCAGTTTGCGCTATGGGGTTCCAAACATCCTGTATATAAAATTGTGTCTGGTTGGTATTTACACACACATAATTCTGTTTCAAAAATATTTTTTTTCATTGGATTACACTTAAAAAGCTACTCCACAGCAGAAAATACTTTTTTTTATCAAGATATGTTATTTCAGAGATAAACATTCTAAAACATCCTTCCGGATACCAATTCATATTGGAACAATTCAATCTATCTCTACGCATTATCCTGATTACATTTTTTATATATTTTTTTTTATTCCAGGAAGTCGACTTCCATTTCATTTCCCACAGCCAGTTCTTCTATTTTTTTTTCTCTTTGCCCAGACAAGAAGCGTTTGCTTCCTGGCTGATACTTTTCATCGTCCATTTGAATACAAAAAGGGCCGGTAAAAAAAAAAGCCTCTTCTTGTGATTTGTAACATCACCTTTAAATAATAATATTAATCTTTCCTTGGCCCAGGGAAGAAAACTGCCGAGCGAGCGCGGAAAAAAAGGAATATTTGAGAGGAGGTGAACAAATGAAGGGGTGGGTTGGCCTTCTTAGATACAGTCGTGCGTCTTAAAATTGAGAGTTACTTCATTATAAAAATATCAAAACAATGGAGGGATTGTGTTTCTTACACAGTTGACTTGAAGCGAATAGGTTTCGATAGCAATGAGTGGATTCCGATTGAAGAAGTTAATAACATATTACCAACAAAATGCAGTAGTTTTTATAGTTTTTTTTGCATCGCATCATATAACTTACCCGGGCCACCCAAATATTTAACATGTGAATGAGGTAGCGATTTTAAAGGTATAGTTTGGAGTAAATGTACCCAAATTTGCACGAAAGAAGATTGGACAGCCATTTTATTAAAAATCAGTTTATTACACCCGGGCCGGATTCTATCTTTGTCAACAGAAAACCAGACAAGACAAGATTAAAGCCTTTGTCCGCATGTCCACCTCAAGGGGCCTAAGACACTTGCTTAACATTGATGGGGAGCTTAAGGTTCGAATCTCTGCTGGGTGTACAGTAGAGGACTATTTTAGATATTCTCCAAGCTAATGAAGGTGCCTTTTCTTCAATTTACCCTTTTCATTCCTACTTCTAGAGTTAAGTCGATATTAGCCCTTGTGTTTAACGTACCAATTAAATAATAATAGTGACCTATAAAAGGTTTAGTTACTTTTTTAATGGAACCTAATCTCTTTAATTACATTTTAGTTAGTATATTCAATGTCCACTCTCTAAACAAAGGATGTATATCAAAGCACACAAGACTTATAAATTAACCTAATCTGAGTCAACACAGTCAATCTTTATGATAACAATATTTGTACTTGACTAATAATAATAAGTCTGCAAATTAATAAACAAAAAACAACCTTAGATCGAATTAGTTTAATCTAAAGTCAAAATCTAGATTCAACCTCTCCACCAATGTGAATATACATACCTAATGAATAATAAATTGCATAACTAATTAAATCCTACGATTTGTTTTTTGGGCTTGTAGAGAGAAAAAAAATACCATACAGATTTATTCTCAATAAAACTGTTATTAGTTTGTATGCTGGTGGTGGTACGTCCCTAGGAAAAGAAAAGAAGCAGGAGAGCTAAAAATAAAAAACGAAGAATGAAAACGAGGTATAAAAACGAGGCAAATAATTCTAATTACAGTTTTGCAGGAGACGTGAGTAATGCATTTAGGAGAGGAAAATTTCGTGCCCCTTAAGGATGGGGTGGGAAACGGGTAGAGGTGGTCGTAAGTTAAGTGGGATGTGGATGGTTAGAAGGGGAGAGGGTATTGTGTGTTACAGTTATCATTTGATAGGCTTGATAGCTAATTATGATCCTCTATGCTACGTTTCTAGCACAGCCAATATTACCTCTACTACTTTTCCAACTGTAGAACGTTTCAGAATGAACCCATATTGTATTTAATATATAGCTAACATTTGTATTTCTCCACGCATGTTCTACTTTGAATAGAGTTTTATGAAGATTTACTTTTTCTTAAATGAAATTTAAACTATATTAAATTTGGTTGATATTTATAAAATTGGTATCCAAATAAATAATATTATATTTTCCATTAAAGTATTAATTTAATAAGCATACAAAATGTAACTATTAATACTCATCGTCATACCCGCAAATAGGTGGAAACGTGGACTAAATGTTAAACTCATCTGGTTTGGTTTTCTCTTGATAGGAAGATCAGGGTTTGAAACCCGGCTAGGTGTACTGCAGTTTTTTATTTTATAAATTGGATTAATACTCTCCCTGCATGAAAATACGCACACATTTTCTCTAAATTATACTCCCTTATCCCTACTACATTAGAGTAATTACTAGTCGACCTCAGTGGTCTTGGGGTAACGTGCTCTTCTCAGGACCCGATGTTCTTGAGCTCGAACCCAGGTGGGGTCAATGGATTTCTACTTGAGCGATAAAAATCCTTTGCACAACTTCCTTCGGGGAGGAAGGAAAGCCGTCGGTCTCATGTCGATTGTGGCACGTAAAATAACCCTGGGAGGTATGATAAATACCTTTCTCGACAAAATTGGTAAGCTCTTTCACTCTCGCTCATTGAAATGTATTCGTGTTCTGATCCAATCAATCGATTCAGAAAGTGAACGTTAAATACGTCAAATAAATAAAATAAATAAATTAATGACAATACCAACGTACCCGATGAGTATTAAGAAGTGGCATGTAAAAAAACCTACTTATTTTTATGAGATGCCTAATCATGATGCCAAACATCTAAAACATATTTATTGATAGTTACAAACTTAAGTGGCAATGCCTCCTACTTTTTATTCACACTATGACGGATTATTATTCAGAGAATAGCTAACATATTTTTTTTCCCCTCCTTTGGAACGATGTGGCATTAAAATCTTGAAATTGTCGCTACATGAACTGAATTATTTAAATTATTGACTTAGTTGGTGAAGTACTTCGCCACGGAGAGAGAAAAAAAAATATAAAGAAATTAAATGAATAAAGTTACAAGGAAGAGTTTGAAAGAGACGGTCACAAAAAATAAGTTCCAGCATTGTGGTGCTTTAATCTTGAATTCTCTATTTCTCGTGAAACGATCGTCTTAATTTCGCTCGACGTCAATTAGTGTTAATGATGAGGACTTCCTCTCTTCACTTTTCATTCTAAACAGTAATTTAATTTCGCCCAGAAAGTTATATAACAAAATGTAGCTTGTATTTTTACTCCCGAAGCCTTACAAACATAATTTGGTTGGAAACTAATATGGCCATACAATTAAAGCTGAGATAATCAGTGTAATTATTTTAGCGCAGAAAATTATATGTGGCAAGAAATTAAAAGCGTGAGCCAAATAGTTTACGTTTGTAAGTGAAATAATTATCAGACCTCATATAATAATTCAATGGTTATGATGATTATATATTGCAATTTTTTTTAAAAATAATGATATATTGCACTGATTCTTACTACCCGTCCTCACTATACAAATATATTTACACTAATTAGGTACCAATATGTATTAGAAAAGTAGAATTTAGAGGAAGTGTACCTGCACACAAAGAGAGAGGAGGGAGGAGGGTACATTTAAAGTTTTTAAAAAAACGTCTGTACACTCGTCTGGAATGAAGCTTAACCTCCCCGTTGCTGGCAAACAGCAACACTAAAAGTTATTTTGTTTCATTTTATATAATTAACGTTCATTTTCTGAACCGACTGAGTATTTCAGCACAAGACTCATATAAACTAACTTATATCAAGTATAAAAACACCAGCTAGAACCCGGCCATTAATTCATCACTGCGAAAGGGTAAGCCCACATTTCACCAATGATAAAATTCTTTGGCCATGTCGGGAATCGAACCTGGACCCTATAGGTCAGTAGACAGACACACTATGGACTGAGCTAAGATGTCAAATAGCAACACCATTTCTCACAATATTTTGGACTGATCATGAAAATAATGAACACAAATTAGTGTGGCGATCAGATAAGTCATAGTCAATATGATTATTATTTGAAAAATTAGCCAGGCCTCGAAAAATACTGTGAATAAATGACCCATTTATTATTTACTAAATTTCGATGCTTTGAATCCTAATAGATCAAACTTGGTTTTGATTTCTCATATAGTACTTAGTTATGATGTTTAACATGATTATTATCGGCTTAATCTTAGTGGTACCCGCTTCGGTAACCACGTGGTCTAACGCAACAATCTCGTGTTGGACTAGACTGCCGAAGACGGAGATCGGGGTTCAAGCCTGGTTGGGTGCACTGAGGGTGGTTTTCCCTAAATTGTTTTCCACTACCCCTCCATGAAAATGTGGGCACATTTCCTCTAAGTTAAGCCTCCCTATCCCGTTAGTTTAGTTAGTACACAAACGTATAACGCAAACGGGTAGTAAGACGTGGTGCTAAAAATAAAATAAAACTGTAGTAAGGATCGGAGAGCCTATTTAGAGGAAGTGCACTCGCATTAGTGTGTGAAAAAATGGCTGGTAAAACCAAGTTGATATATTACATGCGGGTAAGTTTAGATTCAAATGCTAACCCTTTTTTTCTTTACTGGAAATCCAGTCTGACGCCTTAGGTCACGTAAGCATAGGTTATTTTTAGGTTAAATATTAAAATAGCTTGACAAAGTCAAACGCTTGGAAGAAGTGCTCTATGAGGGCTTCGTTTGATCCCGGTCAATTGGATTGAATCATTTTTTTGTAATCTAAATAATGGTGTTCCATGCTTTCCAGTAAAAATGATGGTGGCATTCTTTGAAACACTTTTCTAGCCATTTCTTCTGCAGTTTAAGTCGTGAGTAGAATTGACAAGGAACCTGCTTCAGTGATCGCGTGGTCTAAGGCGTCTCTCTCGTAATAGGTTGGATTGCCAAAGACGGGGAAATTGGGGCTTAAAAACTAGTCGGGTGTACTATTTCTTAAATGGTTTCCCACTCTTCCTCTAAGAAAATATTGGTACACTTTCTTCTCTAAACTATATTTCTCACCCCTACACCATAATATAATTCATTTAAATATGCGTATAACCCGAAAGAGTGGTTAGACACGGTGAAATAACAAAAAAAACACCTTGATATTCGTTTGATACCGTAGCTCAGGTGGTAATGCTCCTGAATATTGATTTAATCGTCTCGGTTTAAATTCCCGGTAGGAGTGAAAATGTATAGTAGTGAAAGTGAGTTTCGTAATGAGAGCCATCTTTCTTTGTTCACTTTACACTAATTGATAAATTAGCCACTTGGGTCTAGTTGATAGGAATGTTGTGGAATTTGTTAGAAAATTTCATCAATGTCCAAAACACTGGTAGTCAAGTATTAGACCAAACAAATAGCTGTATAGATTTGAATTCTTGTCTTCCCTGTCAAAGTGTCATTTTTCCATATTTACAAAATCACTTCATCATAATGTCATGTAAAAAGACTTGTTTGTTCAATCATTTTATTTATTTATTTGAGGTATTTAACATGATTGTATCTGCACACGATCATTTCTATGAGATAGCGTGAAAAGGTCTACCATTTTTTCCGGGAAAGGTATTTTCACATACCTCCCACGGTTATTTTACAAGACACAATCGATATGGGACTAACGGCTTTACTTCCACCCCAAAAGAAGTTGTGTTGAGGATTTTTATCGCTCAATAGGAATCCGACAACCTCGGCTGGGTTTGAACCCTCAAACATCGGGTCTTGAGACGAGCACTTTACTCCAAGAGTACCGAGTTCGACGTTTGTTCAAACAAATGACGTTGACCCGCTCTATACGAGACAGGCTACCTACCAGACGGTATCTGACACAGTTCTTTGTTTACACCCATTCCCTTTCTTTTCCTGGAATAGCTTCCCAGGCCCTAAATAAGGCGAACCTGATGTCTTCTCAAAGGTTATACAGGTTAATCCCACTGTGACGTGTTTATTAAGCCACGTTATTTTTTTTTTCTTTCCACATATACCGACTCTTCTCATCTACTGCCTTCTTCCTTCGTTTTCCAACGGACATAATTCATCTCAAGTCGCCACACACATACACAACACTTTCCCACTTCTCAGAGAACAAACTTTTAATTTAGTACGTAGCCGCGTAATAGAAAATGTACAAAACTAACACACACAAACTTTGTTGTGTGTGTAATAAATTGAAGTCAGTCCATTGTTATAGGGCTCACGCACGCATATACCCTAAAGGAGTATGCCCCTTACCCCCCCACCCGTCTTACCAACGGCCCTTAGGCAGGAAAAAAAA
>CABFWO010000834.1:209282-240049 GCA_902155825.1 Timema genevievae | reverse complement strand
TTTAAGTTTTTTAATGAATCTTTAAAATAAAAACTTTTTTAATCTCCACGTCCTATATTGTTCAGGCTATGCATGTATTTTATAATTGCTCTAATGTGGTAGGGATGAGGAAGAAAACATTTTAGAAATAATCTACCCGCATTTGCTTGGAAGGAGAGAGGGGAAGAAGCCCTTTAGGAAAAACCACCCTCAGTAGACCCATCCAGGATTTGAACCCCCGATCTCATCATCAGCATGCCAGTCTAATATTAGTTTGACATATTGTATTTTGGTAGCTATATATTATATTTTCGGTTCAAACCGAGTTATCTTCAACACGCAGATGCACTTAAGTACGAGCCAAGACCATTTCTAACCATTGACTTCAAAAAGTACTGTGTGACATTACATGCCTGTAAAAATTGTATTGACTTCAAAAAATTACACCACGTTGCGAAAAGTTTTATACAATGTTTAGTTTTTTTCATGTTGGCGTACCACCCAAATCATGTTCACATGCCACTGGGTGCCATCCCTGGCCTATACTGACATCACGATTCACGAGCCCTCACAGCTAAAACCATAACACTCATATAATAGCGTAATTAGTACAAGTAAGAATAACTGAACTGATAGTGAAATTTGGGGGAGTAAAACTAATAAAATACATCTCACCTCTTTTGGTGCCTTTTCTGGTGGTTCTTTTACAAGCCAGGTGTCAAGCGTATATTTAAGTTTTTTTAAGGCCTGACAACTTTATATAATTATTTAACACTAATATTATTACATTAGTAACAACCAACAAGCCACTAGTATAATAATATCGAATCCTTTATCCAAAACCACACACAGACACAACACACAACACTATACTAACTAGTAACGTGGCAATGTTCAAATTTTGTTAATGGTTTCAAAATGTTCATAGTTAAAAAATAGTGCTTTGTGAAAGTAGATGTGTTGAAAGAGAGGATGTGGAAATCCAGGTATTCAGCTTACATAAGCTGTCAACTTCAACTTTCCGCTTGCTGATTCATAAAGTAAGATCTTACAATTGATAGCAAAAATGTTTACCTACTTTCCTCGGACCCCACAACTTAACTCATACCAAGAAACGTTTGTTTCCCAATACCTGTTTGAATGTAGACAAAAAGAAAGTATTTGAAATGTTGCCAGAGTTAATTTCACATTCGGAAGTTCTACAAGTTGCATCTAGAAGGTGAATTTTATAATAATAGTTAACTAGTATTTGGTTGAAGGCATTTACATTAAACAGTAGTAAAAGTAAAAGCTATATCTTGTTAAATTTTTTGTATGCATACGTGGACCCCCCTTTAGGATGGTCCAACACATTCTGAGGGGGTCCGGACCCCCGCGCTTTCTACGCCCTTGATTGTTCCCAACACGACAACAAAACTGACCTGTGGCTCTCCACTGACGTCGACGTGGTGGGCCCCACTGGCGACACAGGCCTTTACCACGGCCTCTCCATAAAACCTGTAGGGCCCTACTGTGTTGATCACTAGTCTGGTCTGTGCTGCCATCTTGAGGAGTGAAGACTCGTCATTCACATCTGCCACGATTACGCTCACCTTGCCCAAGTCCTCCCCTGTGAAACAACATGTCGTGGTGACATCTCATGGTACTTACTGCCCCAATTTGGGCTTAAAAACAAACTTTGTTTCTTTATTTTGATTAATTTTTTTTCTTTTTGTTTAGTAATATTGTGTAATATTGGTTATAATATTTAATGATTATTGTGTAATAACATATGTTTATTTATTTAATAGGCTTAACATTTATAATTGTTAGTATTTGTTTTGTGTAGTAAGAATGGTTTGTTAAAATTGTTGGTTGGTGAAATTAAAAAACTTTAAGGAAATAGGTGACCTGGTGGTCTAGGGGTAAGGTGTCAGACTTCTGTGCTGAGGGTCCGGGGTTCAATCCTCGGTCACGGCACAGATTTATCTGATTGCCAAACCCTTCCTTCACCTCTAACAAGACGTGTATTAATCACAACTTGTGAATGTGAGGAATGCCAGGCCTCCACCGTGGTTCGGATTCCACGTTAAACTGTAGGTCCTCCATTTCATCTCACAATCACCCTACCATCACACATTAGCGTAAGTGCGTATAACCCGCACGGGTAGTAAGACGCGGTGATAATAATAATTTAAGGAAATAATTTGCTAGAGGCCCTGAGATTTTGACTGCTTAGGAGCCTCCACAAGGTTTAATCCGGCACTCGTGTAGCTATATTCCAAGATATAATCAAATTAGTGTTAAATAAATATAACCTATCAAACCCATCATTTCAAAATATATAACATTCACCAAGTAAACATTTAAAGAATCATTCAAAAGATTAAAACATTGAATTAAGTCTGACCTTTACCACCA
The DNA here is from genome assembly GCA_902155825.1 of Timema genevievae. NCBI lineage: Eukaryota > Metazoa > Arthropoda > Insecta > Phasmatodea > Timematidae > Timema > Timema genevievae. The sequence goes on along the minus strand of CABFWO010000834.1, from coordinate 237,670 downwards.
ATCCACTAGGTCTGGTCATCACCACCAGTCCACTAGGTCTGATCATCAGCACCAGTCTACTAGGTTTGATCATCACCACCAGTCCACTAGGTCTGTCAGTCCACTAGGTCTGATCATCACCACCAGTCCACTAGGTCTGATCATCACCACCAGTCCACTAGGTCTGATCATCACCACCAGTCTACTAGGTCTGATCATCACCACCAGTCTACTAGGTCTGATCATCACCACCAGTCTACTAGGTCTGATCATCACCACCAGTCCACTAGGTCTGGTCATCACCACCAGTCCACTAGGTCTGATCATCACCACCAGTCCACTAGGTCTGATCATCACCACCAGTCTACTAGGTATGATCATCACCACCAGTCCACTAGGTCTGATCATCACCACCAGTCCACTAGGTCTGATCATCACCACCAGTCCACTAGGTCTGGTCATCACCACCAGTCCACTAAGTCTGATCATCACCACCAGTCCACTAGATCTGATCATCAGCACCAGTCTACTAGGTTTGATCATCACCACCAGTCCACTAAGTCTGATCATCACCACCAGTCCACTAGGTCTGATCATCAGCACCAGTCTACTAGGTTTGATCATCACCACCAGTCCACTAAGTCTGGTCATCACCACCAGTCCACTAGGTCTGATCATCAGCACCAGTCTACTAGGTTTGATCATCACCACCAGTCCACTAGGTCTGTTTCCTAATCCATTAGTGTAATTAGTACTTAAGCGTATAACCCGAACGGGTAGTAAGACGCGGTGCTAAATAATAATAATAATAATCACCACCAGTCTACTAACATGATGTTCATACGCAGTTAACAACAGGTTTTAATGAAGTGTTTATTGAAGATGAAGTGTCTGTACTAACAATGAACATTGCACCTTCAGGATCGAGTGATGGTCTACGACCAACAAGTGGTTCATGCTCATAGTTTGGTGAGTTGTACCAGTCAAACTGGTGAGCCATATCTACCTGTCTTAAGCGAGATCTGCGAGATCAGCTCTTCCAGCTTGGCTTTGTTCCTTCCTGCGACCCCCCACTTCAAGTCCCCTTTCTCCTTGGTGAGCGCCACCATCTCCATGACGGTGTACCTGCCGGTGAATCCTGTCGCACCAAACACCACCATGTCCAACTTGGACTCTTCTGACACCATTTTCTGTAAATGAGGATATGGAGCTAGAGTAGTCTAACAGCAGCTAGTTGTCACTGAAACATTCTCTGGGGTCTCACTTAGCTATATAATAAGTTGTGGACTCGCTTCGGTGGACATGTGGTCCAAGGAGTCGTTCTCACAATAGAGTGACCCGACGATGACCGGGAGATAGGAGTTTGAATCCCGGTCAGGTGTAATGAGGGTGGTTCACCACTCTCCCTCCAGGCAAATATGGGTATACTTCCTCTAAATTCAACGCGTGTATTTAGTACATAGGTGTATAATGTTAACAGTTAGAATGCCGTGGAGCTAAAAAAAAAAAATGAAATTAGCTCGCCTGAAACCTTTAGTCTCCAAGGAAACTTCACACAGTGATATATTTAAATGGCATCATATGTATCTTAAAACTCAACAATTAATATAATAATTATAATGAAAACCATCCATTCCTAACCTCTCATGTGCCAATAGATAAAACGCTGGAATTTTAGTGTGTTTTTTTAATACTATGTTAATGAGAAGTTTAAAAATTGTGTGTTCCTTATTGTAGTATCTTAATGCAAGATATTTGCTCGGAAAAATATGTAGATGCAAGGATATTTTGTGATTATTTTCCCAAACAAATAGTTATCATCAGGCCAACACGAGCGCAACGAGTGCCCCGCTGGTAGTCAAGCTGTCAATGGCCTCAAGTGCTTGTGAAACTGGGGCTTGGGGCTCTAGCTTTCCTGCCAAGTGAGTCATAATCAAGGCTGAAGGCGCTCCTCGTATCAAACTTTAGATAACTTTTAGCGGCAGACACTTTCCAAAACTTTTACAGGGAAGGACCACTACAATTAATTAGATTCTAAAACCATTCTATTTTCAAAAATGTGTTATGGGAAGACCACTTTCAATATGTTCTTAAGGCATCTAGTTAAAACATATTCAGGCAAGGACCATTTCAAATAACTTCTATGGATGCCCAATTTTCTAACATTAACCAGGGAGGGAGCCGAGGGTAGAAAGACCATAAAAACTGTTTTGTTACTTGTCCCTCTTTCCCCTGTCACACAAATAAAGTTCCACCACTAAGTCTTATTTCAATGTTGCTCCTACTCACGAGAGATAATAGAGCTTTCCTCTGAGACATTTCAAACACATGTGAGCCAGTTGTCAACGGTGCACATACCAATATATTTTAACAGTTTAGGAGGAGAAGGGCTTTCTGGAGGGAGGCATTTTATCAAATTTACTCAATTGGAACTCAATTTGGCCCATGATTATTCTATAACGTGTTCAATTCCCCTCAAATAAACAGTGAATTGTTTTAGTCAGAAAATTGAAAATCCATGTTTGACACACATTATGAATGCGGTTATTTCCTGAAATCTTGTCTAGTTTTGTTCAATCCATATACTTGTCATTGTTTTGGTAAACAGAATATGTCAAACCAATCATTGAATAGTTTTTATTGCTTGCAGTTGTCAGTAAATCTAAGGTAAATTTTAAAGTCATCAACCAGTGTATTTGCTAGTCCTCCTCGAGTGTGATCATCTCGTTGCAGCTAACCTTGGGGATGCACGCGGACCTACCTTGTATATTGTATTCACTTTATTACAAGTGTTTGTAGAATCAAATGACACCGAGATTTATAGTTATTTTAACACTTTTAATAAACACTACATCCAAACAAAACTTAACAGATTGCCCAAATCACTTTCAAAATGTAAATAATGACAATGATTTGAAACTTTCTCATGTTGATTTGCGCTGCACTCGCCAGATAACAGGGTGGTCTGTTACCTAACCAGAAGCACTGACAAGTGAAATACACACAATGAATAGGAGGATAGGCAATAGGGATAGTAGTCTATTTTATTGAACACAAGAACATGATTGATAATTACATAGACATTAGAGGAGTTCACATCTAACATCTTAGGATAGACCAGCAGAAGGCTACAGTCCCCTTAAGCATATTATTGTCATACATTATTAAAATAACTAAATATAGTAAATAAGACATGCAACTTAACCAGGCCGCTTGGCTACTAAACTCTTTGAACTCTATGGCACGCGACTCCTTGTATAGAAACTTTAGTCCTTTCTAAAACTAAAGGCTACATTAACAATTCTCAAAGATATAGTTAACTTGAAACTGAACAACAAACAGTTCAAATGCCGATAAAATACTACTTTACAAATCCAAACCTTGTATCAGACTATTGGTACGCATCCATAAAGCGACGCAAACTCTTAATAAATTACTAATAATTACTTAGTATTTACTAGATCGTATTTAGGAGTAACGGTAGTAACAATTTTTATAACATACTCAATTAGAGTACGACCAGTTACAAACTATTTTCTCCATAAAGTTAGAATAGTATTAGAATTTATTTCTTGACTAGGACGAATAAGATTCCAAGCTATCTAGGGATCTGGTGGATTCCTAACTAGGACTTCCTGGTTACATAACCATACCCATAAATGGCTCGGGCTATCTAACAACAGACTTGCTAAACAAAATTAAAGTACAAAAGGTTTCAAAGTTCAAAGGGCCTTCAGGGCACCAAACACATATGGCAAGACTATAATGTAGGCAGCCTCTGATGACTCGTTGAATCCCTCCGAGTTGCGCACCCCGCAAGGTAGACAACGTAAAGTAGACAAAGTTTGAATGAAGCCTATGACCCAATTAGGTCTGCCCTACACAGCTGTCTGAGTAAAGGTGGAGTTCCATTACATTCTCAGGGATATTATTTTATATAAAGTCTTGAATGAAGGAACAAACTTATTTGCTTCTCCTTCATGCTAGGCATTCATTACGGATTTTCATGTATTTACATTATGGATGTTAAAGATAATTTATATGCTCAATGCCAGCAACTTTACTTCTTTTTATGACTTATATTTATATATATTTATATATTTATATATATTTATATTTTCCTTCATTACAAACTCATTTATTGGGGATTTTTTCTCGGTAGAAGGGTATAAATCACCACATTTTACTGATTATTCCATTTTGTTATGCCTGTTGTTAGAAAATCATCAGCTGGGATATGCGAATTAGTTATTACATTCCTCACCAGATGTCAGGTATTTCACTTAAGAAAAACTTCTACTACAGGAATCGGGCTAATTCTAAAAGGAATGTTTTATTGCACCTGTCGTTTAGACCATGACAGCAGATCAAATTTAGTCCTTTTAATACAGAATTATACGCATACATCCATTATAAACTGTGAAGTACAAAAAAAAGTTAGTTTGAAAAAATATTGATCTTGAGCCCTTTCTTAAATGAGTGATTCAATCATAAATTTAATTTATTTACAAATGAAAGGTTAGGTCAAGCTGGGTTGGGAAAGTGTCAAGATAATGAACTAGTTGTCTTGTTACGGCAATGACGTCATCGGACGGTGCGCAATACACCGGCACTTAGGTGAGTGGAACTTTCATTCTTATTTAATTTTAAAGTTTTGTTTTTTTCCATATCATTTGTGTATTTTTATGTTTGTAAAAATGTAGAGCCCAACTTTAGAGTGTTAATAATAAAAGAGCATGCATAACTGTGTATGGATGTTGAAGTGGAGGAAGTATGCAAGGACAGGGACGTGTGGAGGAAGTTGAGGAGGAAGTATGCAAGGACAGGGACGTGTGGAGGAAGCTGAGGAGGAAGTATGCAAGGACAGGGACGTGTGGAGGAAGCTGAGGAGGAAGTATCCAAGGACAGGGACGTGTGGAGGAAGTTGAGGAGGAAGTATGCAAGGACAGGGACGTGTGGAGGAAGTTGAGGAAGTATGCAAGGACAGGGACGTTGTTGTTTGAACTATTTGTACAGGTTCTTGCCTACAGTGATTAGGTAACTATGTAGAGAAAATGTACATTTTATATAAAGATTTTAACAATTTTAAGAAAAAAAAATCTGAGAATTGGATGAAAAGAGAGAACTATCCCCGAACAGGAGATTATAAAAACTGAGGAATCCCTTAACAATGTCAGTAAATATTTGTATTTTAAATTAACTTAAAAACCCCGCATCAGTGGCACCATCTTCAAAGGTACTGCTTTCACCCTAAACTTGAATGCCACTGACGAGAAGATAGTGGTTCAATCCCGGACAGGTGTATTGAGGAGTTTTCCCTAAATGGTTTTCCACTTTGCTTCCATGCAAATCACACACTTCCTCTAAATTCAACCTTAATCACCCCTAGCGCATTAGAGTAATTTGTACATACGCTTAGTTATGACGTGATGCTTTTTTTTAAACGTTAGTAAAATATCTTATTTTTTGATATGTTTATAACTTATATTGTTTTAAAAATAAGCTTAACTTTTCCTTACTTTCTACATGTACGGTATTATTTGGCAACAAATGAAGTGTCTATATTGTTTTTAATTAGCACTTTATACTTATTGTACAGTCTAATTATACCCACAGCTCAGTAGGAGGGAGTGGTCTTGAACATGTGAATATTTACTTTAGTTGTGGTCACTTCGCTATACATTATGTAGCTTCATGTAAAATTAAGCTTAATCATATACATATAATTTGTTTACTCATGACCGCACTTAAAATAGTTCTTAAGTATAAAAATATTAGAATAATTATTAATCTGCCGGCGCCACCAAAAGAATATTTAGAGATAGTACAACTATTTTTAAATATAGAAATACAATGAACTTACTGCTTATTGAAATTTTATGTCAACAGACCACGAAAACTTTTACAGTAGCACGAGTAAAATTAAATGTATACACAAAACTAATGTTTGATGAGTTTCAGACAGAATTATAAATGAGGATGACTTTGACAACTCAATGTCGTGTTGGCTATTAATAACATATGAGTCAGCCGGCAGGTCTAAGATGTAATAGGTACGCATGCGCGTGATTTGGCGAGACTAATAAGGAACAAAATTAAAAGAAGACTTAGAAAATTAATACGAAATATAGGGACTCCCATTTTAGGGTACGGACACTTAAAATGCTAGTTGCCAGTAATGATGCGCCAGCATCGCCAAGAATTAGCAAGTATGAGTAAACGTACACATTATTTCAATTGTGCCGGCACACAAAGAAAGCTTGTCCGGATTTGTCATCACCAACCAGAAAACATAAATGTTTAAAATATATATTTCTGGCGTTTAGTATTCTTGCAGATGACCTCAAGGTAAATGTCAGAGTGAATAATTTTTACTTTTTCAAATATCTTTTATTATTTGCATTTCATCACTTTATTTATTTAGAATATTGTTTCAATGAGCTTTAATAGATTGTTAGTGGAAACTATACAAGATAAAATCGAATTGGCAGGTTATGAACCAAAGCTATAATTGTACCAAATAAAATACAGTTGGCAGAATATATATAAAAACTATAGCTAAAGAAAATAAACTACAATTGGCAGTATATAGACATACTATAACCAAACAATACAAATGCAATTGGCAGGATACATACAAAAAAAGCTAAACAAGGACTATCATATATCATTCATACATGATAGGGTATGCAATTATTTACAAATAAAAACCTGAAGGTGTCTTGGTGTGTAGTCACTATAAGATATTATGGTTCAAACTACATGTTACACAATTGATATAGATAAAGATTTATACAATAGTAATTATAGTAATTAATTAAGTTAAACCTGATCAAATATGATACATTTATGAAATCTATATGAGTTTTTTCCAATAATATATTACTAGCTTATTTTTTAAAAGTGTTTAAAAACTACATTTTTAGAATTAATGTAAAAAACAATTACTTATCAGTTATTAAGTTCACATAGTTAAGCCATATTTTCTAAAGTGAGTGTAAAATTAATAATTTAAGCTTATCGTGTATTTTACAATATGTTTAGAGTTAATTTCAAAAATTGTTTTTCTGTTTGGACATGATTTTTTTAAAGTCCTGCTCCATTAAAAAACCCATTCAATTTCATCATTACTGTCAAAAGTAATACTAAATTGTAACTTAGCCAATTTGGCACGTTATATTATTCATTCTAATCTTAAAAACTGCTACAAACACTTCCTAATTTCCTTAATATTTTAGTTAAACTCTTTAATTAAAATATCACACTTTCTTTATCAATTATTTACACGTGCACCTTGTTAGCAAAAAGAAACCCTCTATGTAAGTCTTCCATCTATGAGATCATAGCTAGGGAGAAATCTTTTCATTTAATCAGCAACGAGGGGCTAATAAGGAAGTGGTTATTATTTTTCAATTCACACTCTGATTGGTTGGATGTAAGTATGTGAGAAATGAAACTAAATTCAATTATAACAGGGTACGTAAAAAACACGCTCTCATTTCATGGCTACAAAATGTACAATCACCTCCCAAAACCACTCAAAAACATCAAAAATCCACATATTTTTAAAAAGAAACTTAAATATTTTTTAAATTAAATCAATAGCTGCATGTGACTCTCTCGTCTCCAATTAATATTTTTTAACTTACTATAAATAACATCAATATCAGATTATCAATAATATCTTTCAAGAACCAAATATCAAAATAAATTAATTGACTCAATAAATATCAAAATCCACTTTGTTTTCTAAATTTTTGTATACATTATACAACTTAATTTTTTTTTTAAAAGCAATATGCTACAAACAAACCAACCAATAATTCCTATAAAATTGGTCAATAAAATATTATTGATTTATTTAATATATTACTGTCTGAAAATATAATATATGCACATTTACTTTTTCCTTACTAGTCCCTATTACAATAAAATGTCTTAAAATACCCAACGGGCTTGTACTTGATCTATATTAATGTGCTATCACCGTCCACCATTAAATCAAATTGTAAATTTAAATATTGTATATTATCTTCTGCGGATAGAGTAGTTTTTCCCACAAACTCATTTAACACATTTAAGTGTGCAATATGGTTATTACGTTTTCTTCTAGATAATTCGGGTAGTTGGCTTTCTAAGTTCACGGGGCTGCAAACACGATTATTTAACGAGTGTAAGACAATTTAAGCATATTATTTAAAAAAAATTCATACTACTGTTTATTATATGATCTAATTAAAATTAATATTTCATACTAGATAGACGCAATATAAAATAACAAACAAATTAAAGGAAACTACTTTCTGAATAAATACAAATTGAATACTCATTCCTCTAAAGAATACTCCCACTCAATTACTCTGGTGACAACATTTATACATGTAAATTAACTGTTGCAAAAAAATTAATGAAAAATAGTAAAACAATTTTAAGACTTGAATTTGATGATAACGGAATGACATCTAATAATTAACAACGGAATGACATTTAATAACAATGGAATGACATCTAATAGTGACGGAATGACATCTAATAGTAATGGAATGACATCTAATAACAATGGAATGACATCTAATAGTAATGGAATGACATCTAATAATTAACAACGGAATGACAATAGAAATGGAATGACAGTATAGTTTAATATTTTATTAGGCACAGGGATGATATTTGTTTGGAGTTTAAGTTACAACTAAAATAGTGTTTAGGGTTTAAAAAAATCATTAATGAAATGTGTACGTAGGCCTAGGTCTTCTTTACAGTTCTTTAAAAACATATATTTTTAAATAAACATTATGTAGCTCTAGAACAGAAATTAAGCTATATCTTTTGGAAATATATATTTTATGGCAATTTAGTTCAAATATGTGGTTAGAGTAAAGAAAAAGAAAGAGTTAAAGTATCTACATGAGAAATTAGAGGAAGCAAGACTCTGATGGTATGGGTTTGTAGTGAGGATGGAGAAGGAGAGGATGTCAAAGAAAATGTTGGAAATGAAGTATGTAGGAAAAAGACCGCAAGGGAGGCCAAAATAGAGATGGGAGGAGCAGATAACAGAAAGTTTTAAAGTGAGATGAGAAGAATGGAATAAATTAAAGGAGGAAGAGTGGTTGAAGGTTAGAGGAAGATGGAGACATTTTACTAAACTGACCCGGTCCACAGGCTGTAAACAGTTGATGGTGATGGTTAAGAAAGTACACATTAAATACTTTAAATAAATAAAATAATTATTCTAGCCCTATTTAAATTATGTAGTTAAAAATAATCTAATCAGAATGTAAAATGCTTGTTCCTAGGTGCACATGTTGCGCTGCTAGTGTTAAAATGTCAGCCCTCTGTGTGCAGTGGATATCACGCAACACGCAACACTCACGCAACGAAATGAGAAAACGTCCTATGAAATTAAAAAAAAAAAGATTATGTTTATTAAAGTAAATATATAGGCCTAGTTTATAAAGTTCCTTTTTGACATGTGAACTGGCCATTGATCTCTATGATATAACTGGATGGACATAAACATACACATGGCCTAGGACAAAAGTATGACGTTCATGTTTATCGTCTGCTACACTATGGAGGGACAGATTTAACGATTTATTTCAATGTTCTTATGCAAAAACATGTCTCTGATGAATAAAAGTGTTATTGTTTGAAAATAGTGAAGTATTATACCAAATTTTCCTCAAGAAACATTTGCATTAAAGGATATACAATTCAGTTTTACAAGTAATACTATACAAATACGAAAAAATCTTTAACATATTTAAATATGTAGCTCTCATCAATGTTGTTTACAGTCTGCCAAGACTACACTTATATTTAAAGTTGGTTATTAGCTTGTATATTGGTTTTATAAACCATATTATTTTGAAAGTTCAATATATAATGAATAAGGTATCTTAAAAATTGATTATATTTGTTTGAATGACAAACTTTGTATATTTACAATACATTCAAACTATCACTTAGGCTGTAGGCTTGTAGAAAGTATTATTACATTACATTTTTTTTAAAAAGTTGGCTCATATCTTGTATCTTGCCTTCAGAAATCATATTTTGTTGAAAGTTTGATAACTATAATGAAACAAGTTAGCTAAAAACTGTATTACAATTGTTTGAATGATATACTTTGTGTAGAAGTCTTACGTTCAAATGATAATTTAGGTTATAGGCTTGTAAGAAGTACGGTATCTACTAAACCCTGATTTTAGTAATAATCCCAATCTGTAAGGCTTTATTTCGTATTAGAATACTATTATATATATATATATAATATTTTGGTAAGATAAACGGCCATTTAGAACGGAGGTAGAAATTTCCTTATGGAAGGTCTTTTATCCTACCTAAACATAATTATAAAGTATGATTCTGGTACGAGATAAAGCCTTACAAGCGAACTTCCTTCAAAAATCATCGTATATATTAATTAGACTACATCAACTTATTAAGAAAAAACTAACCAGTTTCGAACTTTGTTATGCTCGTCAAAGCTTTTACTAACATATTTATTTCATTTAACTAATCACGCATTGATTTATCTCATATATTCAATCAAATTAATGAACGATGTCAAAATGCCGCATTGCCTTGTATGGGTAAGAGAAAGAAAGAAATACCCGAAAATTTCCTTCTCTCTTAGACAATGGTATGCCGACTACAGCTTGAAAATTTCAGCCGTATATGTCCATCCAGTTATATTATAGACATAGATAAGGATTATATAGATCAATTAATGGAACTGACGCTTGCTTCAGATTGTCTTCTATATAGTTATTTCAAACACTTGAGATACCTTAATACACATTTTAAATGCAATTTATACAATAGTAATAGTTAGTTACAATGAGCACCATTTATTATTTTATTTCGTGGTCTTACAGCTTATATTGTTAAAGTTTAATATTGAGAAACAATATTTAGAACCAAAACATTTCTTAATGTTGGCTGTTATTTTGTGGAAGGGGGGGGAATGCTGCCTATTTTTTGTTGTTGTTATTATGGTATTATAGGATATAATAAATTCCCCGTTTGGTTTTATAATTTCTAAAGGCCATTATTTGCTTTTCCTTTATTTGAGATTCATTTTTTAACCTTCGAGATGCGATCAAAATTATTATTTTCTTGAATTTTTGAGGTATTTTCGAGTCGTGCACGTCCCTAATATCTTTGTGAATATTTAATTAGAAATTTGATTAATTTGAATTATTTTTCTGCAAATTTTTACTTTAACTTTACGAAAAATGTGATATTGTCATTCCGTTACTTATTGAACTTGCCAAATCTAATAATAACATTTTCATATTGTTTCTTGGTTTTAAAGTATTATGTTAAAATCTAGCCAACTCACCTAAATCACAGAAAATTGTAAATATTTAAAGGAATGAAAGGTATTTTAGTATGGAATGGATTAGGGTCTAGTTGTCTAATATAGTCCATCCCAACCTAACAAAACCTAACCTTCCATGCTGGAACAAAATTTTTTTCCTAACATGTGTATTGACATAGCCTACAAGTCAACCATGTTGACTTTCCAAGAATATTAATAGCTAGTTTATTTTAACAATATGACCATTTCCTACTTAATATAAATGTTTATTTGATGATACAAGTGTAATTTCATTAATATAATTCAAAATATGTTTAGACAAGATAAGACAACAATAAGTTAATTGTAATGGGCTTGCAAACTTTTGTAATCAAAAGCGTGCGAGGATAATATAAGCCTTAGCAATCGTACTGTCTCTTGTTTCACGTCAGCAGTAGCACAGGTTATTAAAATAGAGATTGTTTTGCCAATTAGCACAACACCATGTATTGACATAAACATTACCTCAGGGAGAGACACACCTCTTTTGGTGGTATATATCAGTGAGTTTTATACCTTTTTCAAAGAAGGGGAGGCCGGAAGGACGCCATTGGTTAAGGGGCTACTTCAAAATGCTTTACATACTCGGCTACCGAGTTACAGTAACTTGTGTAGAGAATATTATACAGCCTGAATCAATGTTCTGTACAGAGGAGTATGCCCCAAACCATCTTGAAAGTCTAAATTATATAACCGCACAACGTCGGGGAGTCGTGTGTTATACACTAGTCAAAGTTATAACAACGAAGACAGGCCAGGGCGCAGAACTGCTGAGTAGGAACAATGATAGAATAGGATCTTTTTCTAAACTCTTTCAACCTTTTTCAAAACCTACATCATATTTATACCCTCTTATAATAACTAATCTATTCAGTAAACCAGATCAAAACGAACCCCACAATTATTTGTCACTGTCTAACCCGTCCCACTAAACTATCTTGACACATGCGCCCACGGATTGGGCGAGTAGCGACACGTAGAAATCTGGAGTTTTACAATCTAAATTAGTTTTTGAACATGGGTTTATATGGAGGACATTTAAGTGAGTTATTAAATAAATACTTCCTAGGCATCGTTGCATGACGTGGCTGAGCAATAATCTGTGGCTTTGCTGAATAGGTTACATTTTTAATTTTATAATACTATAAAACCTAGAAATAATATTAAAATTGTTAGCCTACTATTTGATTTATTAAATTTTGCTCTGTGAATTAAAAATAAAATAACCACTTGTAAAGTTATTAGACAAATAAAAACAATATTTGCAGAGTAGTAAGATGTCTCCTGCCTAGGTTTGAATCTGACTGCTGCATTGTGCTGGTCTAGAAGTGACTACTAATCTAAAGGGGTGGGACTGGAAATAATACTTCCACTGCACTCATTAAGAGATCAAACTAGTTGCTAAGGGGCTGGGTTTACCCTCAAGACACCCTACCGAGGATAAATTTGATCTTTCTTTCCAGGATTGGAAGATAAATGAGATCTGTCACATCACAAACAAGGGATGAAGAAGCTGGAAGTTCGCCCTCTGTCGCATCACAAACAAGGGGTGAAGAAGCTGGAAGTTCGCTCTCTATCACATTACAAACAAGGGATGAAGCTGGAAGTTGGCCCTCTGTTGCATCACAAACAAGGGATGAAGAAGCTGGAAGTTGGCCCTCTGTTGCATCACAAACAAGGGATGAAGAAGCTGGAAGTTGGCTCTCTGTCGCATCACAAACAAGGGATGAAGAAGCTGGAAGTTCACTCTCTGTCACATCACAAACAAGGGATGAAGCTGAAAGTTGGCTCTCTGTCGCATTACAAACAAGGGATGAAGAAGCTGGAAGTTGGCCCTCTGTCACATCACAAACAAGGGATGAAGAAGCTGGAAGTTCGCCCTCTGTCACATCACAAACAGGGGATGAAGAAGCTGGAAGTTTACCCTCTGTCACATCACAAACGAGGGATGAAGAAGCTGGAAGTTCGCCCTCTGTCGCATCACAAACAAGGGATGAAGAAGCTGGAAGTTCGCCCTCCAGACTTAGTTCTCTCACCTCAACACCGACAAACAGTTTTGCAATGTGCCAAGAAGATGGTACAGGTACTTTTGGTTCAGTTGTTGGTGAAGTCACACAGCCAGAGGATGTATCTCTTACAACAGATGATTCCTTCTCAGTTTCAAGGCTCCTGGATAAAACATTTTACATCATTGACAGCCCCGTAAGTACCATTCCAAAAGATATCTTGGTTGCGCCATTGTCTGAAACCACAGAGTCATTTCACACTGCAACATTAGGAGACAGTTCTCAAGATGATTGCATGTCCTCACTATCCTTCTACACGGCTGATACCTCCCAACTAGCAGCTGGCGCTGGTACAGCATCTCAAGTTGTTACTACTAGTGCATTACCTAGTACCAGTAGCTCTACATTATCTCAAACAACCAGCATGTATGCTTGGGGGTCGACAACATCTAGTCATATCGGTATATATTCTAGTGTTGCTGGCACATCCTCTCTACCTGCAGGTACATCATCTAAACCTGAAGCTACATCCTCTCTACCTGCCGATACATCCTCTCTAGCTGCCGGTACATCATCTATACCTGTAGCTACATCCTCTCTAGCTGCCGGTACATCCTCTATACCTACAGGCACATCCTCTCTACCTGCCGGTACATCATCTATACCTGTAGCTATATCCTCTCTAGCTGCCGGTACATCCTCTCTACCTGCCGGTACATCATCTATACCTGTAGCTATATCCTCTCTAGCTGCCAGTACATCCTCTATACCTACAGGCACATCCTCTCTACCTGCCGGTACATCCTCTCTAGCTGCCGACACAACCTCTCTAGCCGCTGGTACAATCTCTCTAGCTGCCGGTACATCATATCTATCTGCTGGTACATCATCTCTACCTATCGGCACATCCTCTCTACCTGCCGGTACATCATCTCTAGCTGCCGGTACATCATCTCTACCTACAGGCACATCCTCTCTAGCTGCCGGTACACCATCTCTAGCTGCCGGTACACCATCTCTAGCTGCCGGTACACCATCTCTAGCTGCTGGTACATCATCTCTAGCTGCTGGTACATCATCTCTAGCTGCCAGTACATCCTCTCTAGCTGTCGGCACATCATCTCTACCTGCCGGTACATCCTCTTTAGCTGCCGGCACACCCTCTCTACCTGCCTATCCACTCTACTTGCCGGTACATCCTCTCTACCCGCCGGTACATCATATATAGCTGCGGGTACATCATCTCTACCTGCCGGCACATCCTCTGAGCCTGCCGGTACATCACCTCTAGCTGTGGGTACATCACCTCTAGCTGCCGGTACATCCTCTCTGCCTGCCGGCACACTCTCTCTAGCGGCCGGTACATCCTCTCTACCTGCCGGTACATCATCTCTAGATGCCGCTACATCATCTCTAGCTGCTGGTACTCCTGTTCCTGTATACCCGGTCGAGCTGGGAATAATGACAATCACCAGCCACTACTTGCAACTGCTAACAGTCGAGAATTTCCCCCACCTTTGCAACAAGTGTGTTGAGAGTCGTGGGGATAGTGAAAAGGACAGACGCTGGGGAGTGGTTTGTCTTGATAAGAGAGCACCCTAGAACCCACATCATCCGACTGGACCTGAGTCTGTTGAACGTTGATCCCCCTCAGAACAGAAGACTACAACTGGTAGGAGAACTGGCATTGCAGCAAGAGGGTCATTTGCTCGTTCTCACGGTGCTCTTCCACAGGGACTTTGAGATGGTCAACATTGACGAGTATGAGGATGCTGTGCTAAACTTGCACGAAGTGATCCGGCTCCCCTTGTTGCAACAAGCAGGGAGAGATTGAAAAACGTGTGAATTGATGACAAAACACAAAGTTGGTCAGATTACTAACATTATCAATGTCTGTCTGTCTGTGTGGAGTCAAAACATCAAATGGAAACAATGTCGAGTATGAAATCATATTTATGAATAACTACTCAACAGTACACTTAACGCAGCCTGGCTACAAAACTTCTAATATAAAATTATTAGATTTTTTCCTGACTCAAGTCGTTTTACAGTTTTCCTTGGCCAGTGATGATTTTTCCACTTACTTCATTGATCACATACTATATGAAAGTATTTTTAGACTTCAACATTTTTCTAAGTTCTTTTCTACCACCCAATGTTTTAGTTATTGAGATGGAACTCCGTAAGCTGAGACTTGATGTAAACAAAGCCACGTCTATGCTCTGATTTGCTACTGAAAGGACTTCAATGGTATCCTTCCACTAAATAGTCTCTCCTCTGTTTTGTTTTAAAATAACATTAGAAAATTATTATAACTAAAATTATCCCTTCATTTGATTTAGAAATTATACTTAAAGCTTTGCAAGCGCTCTTCAAATACCAACAAACTCCTGACTCAGCGTTGAGGAACCCCATGGTACAGTCCTTATCACATGTTAACGTCAAGTCAGTAACGTTAAGTGACGGCTGTCAGTGTTGAGGGCTTCCTGTCTATTTATGACGTTTACTGAGTCTTGCCCGAGTTTTGTTAAACATAGGACAGGAAATACAAAAGTATTACAAAATACGAAAATTCATAGTGACCTACTTTGCTATGATACTGATTATATATGGTCGCGCCTATTTAAAATATCGCGCTGGTGTTCCACCAATCATGTAGGACCTTCGCGTAGTGATATGGGAATGTTTGTTTACTTCCGGTCTTGGGTTGAGCTGAACCAATAAGATTCAATGCATAACGCCAGTGAAAGAGCCAAAGAAAATTTTCCATTTGTTTCAATGATAGACTACCTCAATGTATTTCGAATGACTAGGTCATCTCGAAAATTGAAAACTGCCAGACTATACATAATTAAAGAGCTTGATTTTCAAGATATAGTAGACTTACCATACTTATCAGCGAAAGTTATAATTAATCGTAACAAAGATGAGCATGGTCAAATTGTTTCATGGCTTAAAACAAAATGCCTAAAATATACAAAAACACTGCCTAGTGTTATTCAGTACCGTTATGACTACAATTTAGATTATATAAAGATTTTTGTTAGTAATTATAACCAAGAAGATTGTGCGGCTGTTTTTCACACTGATCTAAAAAATGCATATTCCAAGAAGCTACTGAAATCTAAAGAGAAGGACTTTCAGACACTGTGTCGCAATGGAATCATGCAAACCTACCCTCAAGTACATTAGTGAAAAATCTAATACCTGAGCCAGAAAGAAAAGAAGATTATTAATGTGATGACTAGAATGCAGAGTCCGAGTAATGTTGTTTGGTATCTTCTACTTTAAACGTATTTTTAGTTCTTGACAAGTTTTATAATAATTGTAATGTTTTACTGTAACATTTTTTTGATTAGTACACATGAGTCCTAATTATAGTGTGTCTTATTAAACTTTTAGCAGTGTTTTTATTCAGTTATAATACTTCAAGAAATAGGTAAGTCAAGTAAGTGGAGCAAAATTGAACAGCCAAAGATTGGTAAGTGCGACATTTTGCCTTTTTTTATACAATTTTTTAAAACCAAGGGGGCACAAAATTTCTCAAAATTATGTCAAAGTATCTCTATGGACTTGGTGAAATAACATCACTGAAAAAAACCTAATACAAATCCTTATGGCAATATAGTAAGCAGTTGAAATTAAAAAAAAAAAAATCAAACGTGTTTATCTAAAAAGTAGAAAATTGTTAGCTACCAACTTTTTGCAGTAACCCGACGATATGTCAATTTATCTTCACAAAAGATTAAGTTACTATTATTAATTTAAGAAATTGAACCTAACTATGCATTCAAAGTGTTAATAAGCTATTTTTGTTAAACTTTCACAAATGTTTAAACCAATATTTTTACAAGAAACAAAGTGGATGTGAATGTTTTTGAAGCTTTGCACACCTGAATAATAAAACAACATTAAACTAAAAGTCTGAATAACAATAAGGAGCAGATATTTACAGATGTAGTCTTGTTTATTGTTCAAAAACCCCCACTGCCCAGTCTCCCATTCAACCCAAGGTACGCTATGGTCAAATGAACCAGAGAGCAGTTGAGAGGGACAATCGACCTCTCGAGTTTACGCTGCAGGTAAAACATCTCACAACTTACAGTACTCTCAACTCCCACTTGCATCACACTCGCAATGGATCTGGGTTTGTATCCAACACAGGTGTATTATTGTGTACAACTTGAACTTGGTGGTGGGCTGCTGTGACGAAAGAATGTACAGTGTGCGCGCACACACCCAAGTCAGTGTTGACACTTATTAATGTAAGTGTAGTGTGACTAGTTGAGGGAAGTTCATGTAAGTGTAGTGTGACTAGTTGAGGTAAGTTCATGTTAGTGTACTAGTTGAGGGAAGTTCATGTAAGCACAATACCAGTGTCCAAAGTTGTGCACTCATGGTGAACTCGTCGTCAATTTTAACATCATCTAGAGATGGCCAATATTTCACACCTTGTGCTTTCACCCCAAAAACAAACCTTAGCAGGAATACATTTCTATCCTGGTCCGTTAGACTAGCTAGTGTAGCACTGGAGTGCTTATTGATGGCTTTGACAACCTGACCCAGATAATTAATTTAGCAATAATCTTAATGTAGAAGAATGAGTTTATCAAGAGGTGAGATTTGTGCACCATCTTTAATAAGAACAAGTCATCAATACATTTTATATCCAAACATGTCATTCTGTGAGGCGTCCACTCTTTCCAACTGTCTTGAGTGGTCCGACGGTTAAAGATGCCAATCTCCGGGCGTAGCAAGGGCGATCTTCCATTGTTTCTCCACACAAATACTCTGACTAAACATTGCTCATCCCCAACACATACGTTGTGCTGAAATATGTTACATTATGTCAATAAATATATCTCTCTACAATGAAAACCACTATTCACTTTATGAGGTAAATATGTTAGATTTGGAAGATAGGTGGATAGAAACATTTTGTTTTCTGGTTTCCTCTTGTAGGAAGTTGTGTTTCACACTCCCCCCTGATGAGTTCCATCAACAACTGTTTCCAGCCTGTGGCTGGTTCAATTTAGTAAAATGTCTCCATCTTCTTCTCTCCTTCCACCATTCTTACTTCTCTATTATCTGTTCGTCCCATCACTTTCTTGGCCTCCCTTGCGGTCTTTTTCCTTACATACTTCATTTCCAACATTTTCCTTGGTATCTCCTTTTCCAACCTCATTACATCTTTCTACTACCTCATGTACTCCTGTACCCCCCTCTCTTTCTGCTGTATGTGACAATGTGTACAAAGTACGCCCTGTATAACACTTCAAGGGGACATCTCTTCTCTATAGCAGGTCTCTTACACACCTATAGAACAACTCTCCATAGCAGGTCTCTTACACACCTATAGAACAACTCTCCATAGCAGGTCTCTTACACACCTATATAACAGCTCTCCATATCAGGTATCTTACACATCTATAGGACAACTCTCCATACCATCAAGTCATCAGCAAACATCATGGCTTTCATTCTTTCCTCCCAGAGTTTTCCTGCCACTTTGTTCATGACCATTTCCATTACCATTACAGATAGTAAAGGTGAAAAGGCACTCCCCTGCTTCACTCATTTTTTAAAAATTTTGAACCACTTTGTCCTTCCTCTCTCCATCTTAACACAACTCCTGTTATCCTCATACATGCTTTTCACTCTTATTACAATTCCTCTTCCTACTCCATCCTCCAAACTTTATTTCTATCCACACTCCATTTGCCTTCTCCACCTCCATAAATACCATTACCAAGTCTTTCCCATATTCCTACCTTCTTTCCATCAGCTGTCGTTGTAGACCTCTGTTCCCTAAATCCATGTTGTTCCTCTTTCCACCTTCCTTTCATTTTATTTCTTATTCTCTTTTCCAGTATCTTCTCATATATTTTTGTACAGTGGCACATCAGTGTTATCCTCCTATAATTTGTACACCTCTTCCTGTTTCCTTTCTTGAAAATTTGTATTATAACTCCATTTTTTCTAGTCTTCCGATACCTTGTTCTCCTTCCAAACCACTCTCAGCACCCTGTATGACCATTGTATATCTTCTTCCGGGTTGAACATCTTAAAATATCTCATCCATAGTTCCTTTTCTTCCTCTCCTGTCTTCATCTATTATTTTTAATTGTCTTTTCTCTCCTGTTTCTTACCTGGCTATATCACACCTCCTTACTTCCTTCCTGGCTTCCCGTACAACTCTCTTTTCTTCTTCTCCCTATATCCTTCCTCTGTTTCCTTCACCCTGTCGTTCCACTGTGATCACTATCTAAGGACACACTTGGTATTATCTTGATGTTTACAGTCAGTCTTTTCATTTCTTCATTCATGAGAAAGTAGTCTTCACCAACTCTTGCTCTCCATCACAACTGTATCTAGTGATATTATGACTTTCTCTTCCCTTCTTCCACTTACATTGTATGTCTTGCACATAACCACCACCCTCCTTGTCTCTCTCTCCCCATCCTTCCTTCCATAACACCTTCTCAATCTTACTTTCTCTTCTACGTTTGCATTCAGATCACCCATTACTATCTGACACTCATTTCCCATATGCCTGTCTAGGTCTTCCTCAAACTTGTATTTTTCTTTTGAGGAGTACTCTACTTGTATCACCTCCACCTTTTTTCCCTCTCATTTATTGTCATCTTCATTATTCTATCATTCATCCTTATTACCTTCACCTGCAGCCCTTCTCTCGCTATGATAGAACAAAACCCAGTTTGGGGGATTGGGCGGTAATAAATGATTTTCTTAAAAAGGCGGCTATTACCTGTTTGTCCATTGGCAGCAATGTAAAGTGTGAACTGTGTTCTTCTTTCCATTGTAAAAGCCAGATTGTGTTCGTTCCTTTTATATGTTTCTATCCACCTTTCCTGTACCTTCTTCCAAATATTATAGTGAAGGAAGACAACCTGAAAGGAGAGTTAGGTTAGGCCTAGCCTAACTATCCTTCACTATCATTTAATATTAGTGTACATTGTTTCTGCAATGTCTTACTAAACATTTCCGAGCCATTAGGCAATAATTCATTTTATTATTATGATATATATATTATTTATAATAAAACATTCTGTTTGGAACTAAACAAGTGACATCGCACACTCAGAGATGACACTTTACAAATATATTGAGACGAATGTTAATATTCGCTCAATGGCTCTGTTTGTAACAATTGCCTGATAAGAGGTATCTGAAAAATATACACTCGCATTTCACAACCAGTTTCTTCTGGAATAAACTAACAAGTGAGAATATCCCAAAGTAAGCTGTACATACACCTATCTTGTAGAGAAAATATTGACAAAATTATTCTTAAAAACAAATAAATAAAAAATAGAGCTTTTGAAAGGTCACTTGATATTATTTGACAATCTAGAATGATCTTACAAACTGATAACAAACCATTTTCTAAAATAATTG
The DNA here is from genome assembly GCA_902155825.1 of Timema genevievae. Taxonomy (NCBI): domain Eukaryota; kingdom Metazoa; phylum Arthropoda; class Insecta; order Phasmatodea; family Timematidae; genus Timema; species Timema genevievae. Next base: position 216,901 of record CABFWO010000834.1, on the reverse strand, counting down.
TGATTGTCTGAAGTTGATGATGGAAACAGACCATTCATTTTGTTCCTGCAATCTAAAATATTGAGAAAGATAGTAAACATGATCCCCGAACAACATAAAGATGGAGGAAATAAGTTATTTGATGTTGACGCAGTGTCGAGTCTGGGCACTTTATATCTCTAAATGCCTCTTGACTAGACAACTTCATATTTTTCTGTGAAGAACACGGTCTCTTCTGAAAACTTGACGGGAGAGTCGTCTTCTACTGCCAAGACCTCTGTCACCTGGAACAAGACAACAAACACTGCTGCCACTGGACATACAAACTTGCTCTTTAGACAATTACCTCACTGTGATCCTCTATTGATTGTTTTATGGAATAATTGGTAGCAACTATTTTGTTTTTAATTTTATCCTAAGCACAAAAGTGTAACCAGTTATTAAAATAAGTTTCCCAATTTATCCCGCTAAGAGGTATTTCAATGCTACCTTGAGGTTGGCGTAAGAACGCTTGCAGACAAAGTTGACAGTGACAGGGAAGAAGTCCCCGGGGAGGGCCGTTGCACTGAATTCCATAGCTCCCGACTTGTTGCTAGCGTCGATTATGGGCAATGTCCACAGCAGCATGTTTTTGCGTGGCTCATATGTATACTCTCCATCGCACTCGCTCACCACTGGCGAGCTTCCAATGCTGAGAACACAACAACAACTGGTCAGAATCATTTGTGTTGGTATGACTGGACTCTGAATACTAGTGTTGGTATGACTGAATATCTGAATACAGTGAACTCGGTTGTAGTGAATATTTGGCTATAATCAACCTAATTCACTAGTCCCAAACCACATTCATTTCAATGTGTGTTAAAAAATTAGTTTATAATGTACCCTCAACTTCGGTTTTAGTGAACAGAAAAATTGAAACTTTCAATAAGAAAAGACATTCTAACATCATAATTCCGTAAAAACACAACTCTTTGGTTGTTTAAACTTGAAGACACTGATTCTCTGAGTTCTTGTTCAGACAGCAGAAAGTTTTATTGAAAATAAGGAATGTGAAAAAGGAATGGAAGGGGGAGGGTTAAGTTTAAACAGTCACTGTACTCATCGACCTGGCTTAAGTTTTAATAGCTTTGTCTGTGACAAGTAAAGGAAGACAATCTTGTTAGTTGTATTAATACAACAGGAGTTACAAGACAGTGAATGACAGTCTGTGGCCATTTAGTGATGATTGTTTTCATTAATCCCTTTCTTTGAGAGGGTACTAAAACAGTAAATCGTAAACAACAACATTATCAGATTTTTTTAAGATTAATTAATAGATTTCAATAAAGAGTGATTGTATTTGAACACTTGTTTTGTTTGTCACTAACCCAATACTTACAGATTAAAAAAAAATGTTTTAGTGAACTTCGGACATAGTGAACAAAATATCTGAATCCGTAAAGGTTCATTATACAGTGGAACCTGGATAATTTGAACTTGAAAGGACCAGTAAAAAATTAGAATTAAATATGTTTCTTAAAAGGAATTGAAAAGAAACACAGTTAAGTTTGCAACCAAGCTCAAAAACTTTAGTTAATGTGTGTGAACATAATCTGTTCATCATTTCTTTAAAAATTCAGAGATTTTAATATGTTTCCCTGATTTGAATCTCTCAGTTATAGTGTATGATTCTAATTGATTTATTGACTGGAAAATTGAATCACTTACATTGTTGTTACTTTCAACAAAACGCCTTAGTTCTTAGATATGGTCCATGGCTTCTGCCGCACTCGGGATAGGCCTTTCCTGAACTAAAGAATTGTCCTCTTCATCACCAGATGATCCATCCTCAGCCTGGATGTTTTTGTTGAGAACTTCGGTGACTATGTCCGCATCAGTAACTTCACCACACACTGCCACATCTCCATTCACGCTGACGAAGTCCACAATAGGAGATAGCAGGATCAGGAGTACCTTCCTCCCAGTTGTCAATAGCTGGCACAGCTTCATTCACAGTTTCTACATCATTTTCTTTCTTGACAAAGCCAGCCTTTTTACAAAAGTTCTTAATAGTCTCAACTTTCACTTAGTCCCAAGCTTGCATACAGATTTTTGAGGCTTGAAGAACGTCAAGTGAAATTTTCTGAGTAGGCGTATCTCCAGCAAGATTTTTTTTCAACCAACAATCGTATGTAGAAATGTTTTAGATCCTTAATTATACCTTAGTATATAGGTTGAATAACCACCAATGTCATATTTGGTGGGTAAAAAATAACCTTTACATTTTCCAAAAAGGGAACTTTGTTATGAGAAGTGCAATTGTCAATGGATAAAAGGATTGTCTGATTTTGTTTGCCAAACTGTTTTTCGATTTTTAAAAGCCATTTTTCAAAGATATTACCTGTCATTCATGCTTTTCTATTTGACTCGTATTTCACTGGTTTTGATTTTACATTTTTGAAGCAACGTGGGTTAGCCGATTTTCCAATCATTAACAACGGCAGCTTTTCAGAACCATCCATATTTGCTCCAACTAACAGGGTTGTTAGATCTTTACTAAGCTTTCCCCCACTGCACTCACCTTTAAATGCTAGAGTTTCGTCAGGAGTACGCTTGTAAAAAAGTCCCATCTTATCAACGTTAAAAAGTTTTTAGGTTCTATGTCCTGAATCATTTCTTTCAAGTCTTTCTTCCAATCACATCAACAGCATCACTTTCACCACACACAGCTTTGAAGGAAATTCCGTTTCGTTGTTTGGATCCATCCAGCTACCCTGCATTCGCTTTGAAGTCTGTTTTTTCTAATTCAGATGTGAAACATTCAGCATTTGCTCTACTAAGAGGGCCACTCACTGGGACTTTCTTGTCTCACACTTGTTTGAACCACTTCAGTACACAGTTGTCCACATATGGGTTTTCCGGTCCTCTTAATCTTATTCAATCTTGTCCACTCATTTTAATTGCTCAAAATTTGTTTGTTTTTCAAAAATGTTGAAAATGTGTTATGGGGAATTCCAAAGGCCTTTGCAATTTCTGATTTCTTTTTAAGTCCCTTTTCCACTTCCTTTATCACCGCTAATGATTTATAGGACTGTGGCTAGGACACACACGCACACGCGCATGCACACACACGCACACGTGCACGCACACACACGCACACGTGCACGCACACACACACACACACACTAGTGTACAGTATGTACTAAACTAAAACTAAACAAAACAAAATAAACTCGCACGTCACAAGAATATTGCTACGACTGAATCACTAAGTACAGTGCACGTAACCGCTCGAGAGGTTCAACCTTGACAAACTGGGTAGAGAACTGTATGTGTAAACAAAGACGTATAGTTGAGCGGGACAGGGGTGTGAAGTAGGGTACTGACCACATTCCAACGTCGCCTCTCCTGTTTCCAAAAATAGAACAACATGGCGCCACAACTAGAAGTAGGAAAACAATACTGCACAGTTCATTATAACTTAAGAAAAGTTCAAATTCACCTAAATAAAATTCTAACAATCCAAGATTTTTTAACATTGTTTTAATACAAAATTCATGAGACCAGGTGAAAAATTCGAATTAAAGACGATTTAGAACTATGGCAGTTTGAATTAGTCAGGTTCCAATGTAGCCAGAGTTGACTGTTGGTAGGATTGACTATCTGAACAATAGTGTTGGTAGGACTGGGATTTAGGCGAGAAAAAGGAGAACACTGCTCACAAAACAATTTTTTGTTTCCTCTTCTAAGAATTGTGGCCGAGTGTTTCCCTCCAGATGAGAACAAATCCCAGGTAAAGGATGATAATGGGTGGTAACAATCAGTTTTAGTCAAGAGACTGTCTGTCCAGTGACAGCAGTGTTAAGTGTGTTCATTACCAGAGCTGTGTTGTGGTCTTGGGAGGGTGGGGTGAAAACTACACTTCTCTTATTTGAAGAAAACATTAAATATTCTTGAAACAAATCGAAGTTTGAACATTTTTTGTTAACTGTTTGAAATATTAAATTGTTGTTGTTAGTTTTATAACTTTATACATTAAAACTGTTAGAGAATGTTTTAATGCACAAGAGCTTATATTATTCCATTCTAATCTGATAAATCCTGTTATCCCAGCATGCAATTCATTTACTTTGGTTTATTTCAAGTGAATATTAATTACCTGCTTCGGTGGCCACATGGTATAAGAAGTCACTCTTATGTTTGACTAGACTCCCGATGACAGGAAGATCGGGGTTCGAATTCCTATCGGGTGTACTGAGGGTGGTTTTTCCACTCTCCATACATGCAAATGTGGGTACACTTCCTCATCCTTAACTAATTTTCCTACTTAACAGCTGAGAATGTCAACAATTGAACAATAATGACTATTTTAGCTGTCAGTATTTTAATTAGTGAAGCTTCACCCCCCCAGTTCCTCTTTGTTAAAAGAATGAGCCGACCGTCACTTGGGCAAGGTCCAACTTACGGCAGAGGAATGGCGATGCACACGTCATTGAGCTCCAAGTGATCATGTTCCAGTTCGTACTCAATATTGACATCGCAGCCGCCCTGACTGTTTTCAGAGGGCCAGCAGTTGACTATAACAGAGCATACAGGAATTGTAACAGAATGTTTTGTACAACGCAATGATGATAAATAATTAGAGATGTTACGCGACCTGTTTTTCTAGATACCGATTCTCGGTTTCGATTAAGTTCAACCTCGATTCTCAATTCTGATTATGGAATATTTTTTTCATTATTTTTCCAAGCATACAACCTCATATAAAAATATGTGTAGGTATTCAACTTCATAACTAATCAAAAACTAAAAAACGTTCATAGTAATAAACATTTTTTTTAATTTAACAAAATAAATATCAATTTTACCAAGTATTAAATCATATAATCAAAATATTAAAATAATTAGGAATTACATTATAGTACACATGTGTTATTACCTACAAATGAAGCCTCATTGAATCAAACATTTGTAAGTAAACACTAAATAAAAAAGTAATAATAAACAATTGTTGAGAACACAAGTCTATTCAATTCACCAAATAGGATCGTTAAATGAAAGTGCACTGTTTTAAATTAATGACATTGGAAATAAAATTTAAGTACTGTTCTGATAGCAACTCAAAATACTTGTAGGGCTACTTGAAAATAAAAACTTTTTATTTAACTATTATTTGCCAAATAAAAGAGATTAGCTTTGTAAAAACAGTAAATAACTTTTTTTTTAATATTTAATAATAATTGTTATTGTACAGAAAATCTACCAACTCATGGTCGCTTGAAACTTTAATCTCGCTATCTTATAGATATTTAATAAACACACCAAAAGTCTTCAAAACTGAAAATAAAAAATAAAAATACAAATAAGCTCAAAATTAAAACAATTGAGGATTTTATAACGAAAAGAAGAACACATTTGACACGTTACAAAAATTTAAAGTCGTCTACCATAACTGAACTGATCCTATGCAAGTTAGCTCGCCAGAAATTAGTGAGGAAGTGTTTTGGCAAAGGTATATTGGAATACACTCTAAATCTATTGAATTAAAATAAATATAACTTTTTTGCTCTATTATTATTAACTACATCGATTTTTGTTCTATTTTTATTAAACTTGTCTTATTCAAAGAAATAAATAAAACATTAAAAATTGAAAATGACAAATAATATGATTACAAGAGAGCGACCATCTTAGTACGATTGAAATATCTTTTCAATATAACAACATGTTATGATATATCAATTAACGATAGATATATTGATAGATTACGGAAAATTGCCATCCCTAGTGTACGTATTATATATAGATTGTTTAAAATTGATTCATGTATTCTGATAATCTCACTTAACTTTTACTTAGTAAGAGTGAGTCCAAGTTGTTGGGTTTTACTAGGGGTCTGCAAGCTTGGGTTTGTTCATTCGAGTAGAGTTTGAATATATTCATAGTTTTAAAATGTTTATAGTAGATATTAGTTTATTTTACATGTAAATAGGTGGTATCATATCTTTAAAATTTTAAATTTAAAAAAATGTGAACAACAAATAATTTGTAATAACTGTTAATTTTAGATATATTGAATTAGATATTAAAGTGTATTTTATTTTAATTTCCAGCTAAAATCTAAAGAAATATTTCCAAAAATTTTAAACAATGTGCAACTGTGGAAGTTTGAAGAAGTGTGAAGTGTAAAAGTGTAAGAAGAAATAGAGAATTGTGTTTGTCTAGACCTAACCCAACTAATAATTCCAAAAGAGATAGAATATTAAGGACCAAACGGTAGACGCGAGCTGTGATGATAGCACAACTAAAGCGCTTTCTCTGCTTCATACCAGTGACCTTGGTGTTATTTGTTTCTAGGTATCTTTATTTCTTACAAAATTATGTTGGCGATAGGGAATATAATATATTAACATTTACTTACCCGATTTTGATCCATGCTTAGGTTGTGTTAGTTAAATTACTAGTCATTGCTAAAATGCTGTTTAATAACGGTTTTAAAATAATCAAATATTGAAAAATGTAATATTTAGTAAGATAAAATTAAATCGTTTGATAATTTATCGAAGATTTAGCCTTCCTTCTAAATTTTTCGAATATGAGAACACTATTGTAGATGTCAAAGTCGAAGCCGAAGGAGATTTGACCTTCGACTTTGACTTTTCGAAGCTTTGTACACCATTAAACATAGGACATGAGTTGTAACAGAGGAGACATGAGTTGTAACAGAGGATACATGAGTTGTAACAGAGGATACATGAGTTGTAACAGAGGATACATGAGTTGTAACAGAGGATACATGAGTTGTAACAGAGGAGACAGGCGTTGCAACAGAGGAGACAGGCGTTGTAACAGAGGAGACAGGAGTTGTAACAGAGGAGACAGGAGTTGTAACAGAGGAGACAGGAGTTGTAACAGAGGAGACAGGAGTTGTAACAGAGGAGACAGGAGTTGTAACAGAGGAGACAGGAGTTGTAACAGAGGAGACAGGAGTTGTAACAGAGGAGACAGGGGTTGTAACAGAGGATACAGGGGTTGTAACAGAGGAGACAGGGGTTGTAACAGAGGATACATGGGTTGTAACAGAGTAGACATGGGTTGTAACAGAGTAGACATGGGTTGTAACAGAGGATACATGGGTTGTAACAGAGTAGACATGGGTTGCAACAGAGGATATATGGGTTGTAACAGAGGAGACATGGGTTGTAACAGAGGAAACATGGGCTGTAACAGAGTAGACATGGGTTGTAACAGAGGAAACATGGGTTGTAACAGAGGATACATGGGTTGTAACAGAGGATACATGGGTTGTAACAGAGGATACATGAGTTGTAACAGAGGATACATGGGCTGTAACAGAGGATACATGAGCTGTAACAGAGGATACATGAGTTGTAACAGAGGAGACAGGAGTTGTAACAGAGGATACAGGAGTTGTAACAGAGGAGACAGGGGTTGTAACAGAAGATACAGGAGTTGTAACAGAGGAGACAGGGGTTGTAACAGAGGAGACAGGGGTTGTAACAGAGGAGACAGGGGTTGTAGCAGAGGAGACAGGGGTTGTAACAGAGGAGACAGGGGTTGTAACAGAGGAGACAGGGGTTGTAACAGAGGAGACAGGGGTTGTAACAGAGGAGACAGGGGTTGTAACAGAGGAGACA